>JANVCC010000020.1:54138265-54177611 GCA_025345505.1 Todiramphus chloris collaris
CTGAGCGTAAATGTAAGAAACAGGAAGCTTTTACTTGGAAACTGGAATTTCAAGCACTCAGTGTCAAATAATGAATCAATGAGATAAAGATGCAATGGCAATGGTAGGAGACAGACCTGCCAAGCTTCCTGTCCACACTGACTCAAGAGCATGTGTCTTACCATGATACGGATTTGCCACACTGCTTGCTTTTATTTTGGTAATTGGTATTTGTTCCTGTGAAAACCCCTATAAAAACAAGTCGGAAGATGGGACAATAGTAGTCCCACGATCTCTTATAGCCAGACCTTCTACTTAACATTTTAGCAAAAGATGTAATCAGTGGATTTTTGTCCATTTATACAATTCTCTCTGCTGCGATGAGGATTGTATTAAAATCTCCAGATCATAGAATCTAGCCTTCCCCATCACTTCAAGAGATTGAGCTGAGCCCTGAAAGCACATTTGCTATTATCTACTCCAGCCCTTTGGAAATTACATTACACAGATACAGGGAGCAGGCAAATATTGCTGTTCTTTTTATTCCTGCTGTTCCCTTGCCTGTAGTATCTCAGAAGTTCCCAGGTCAGTGGAATTACTTTATCTTCCCCCCCACCTTCATTTATCTCCTCCCTCAACCCCACAGGTATCTGTGTCCAAATGGGACACCTCAGCAGGGGGGTTTGCTTGACTCGGGCCACTCAAAGGTCAAGCTTTTCACCATTTGCTAATGCAAAGCTTCCCCTAGCTCTCCCTCTGAAGCTTTCCCACAGCCCTCTGCAGCCCAGGGGTCCAGTGCATACCTTCCCCATGCGCTGGCCATGGGTGCAGATGAAGAAGGCAACTGCTCCTCAGTGAAGCTCCAGAAACAAAATCTTCCCTGCGTGGAAATCGGATCATATTTTGTGTTTTCAAATAAACAAAGGAAAAGGAGAAGCTCCAGAAAAATCACCTCAGCAGAGTATTTATTCCTGTACTAAACTTGAAGGATGGGAGGCTTAACTACTTAGGAACAACTCAGACTATATTTTTGCCAACCAGAATGAAGATTGATTTTTATTTATATTGATTTTAAGATTTACATTTGAGAAATGGATACAATTGGATCAAATGTATACTAAAACAAATTTTTAATTCCCATGGAAGCCAATAAAACCAAAACAAATTTCACAGATCTCATCTACCACCATTTGAGATTTGTTTTATTTCATTATTTTGTATACATTTATGGGGCAGAAATTTGCCTAACTTTTTTCTGCTTTCCTTTTGCTGAAACAATAAGACTCTCTGCAGAATATTTTCTACTTGAATATTATCACTAGGATAGCATATGGCAAACTAGAAGCAGGCAGTTTATCTTCATCCTCTTTGTAAGCTAAAATTAGCACAATGCTTTTGCAACAGTGTATGATGTACTCAGACAAGTACGGTATACCTAATACAACATCAGATCCATCCTTGGCTAACCTCCAATATTCAAGTAAATTGACTGCTGATTTTAACTGAGTATTAACACGTTCAGCGTCAAGCTGGCATTTATCAACTTGAGAGGCAGTTTTAATTTTAATACAGTTATTTCACCAACTGCAAGAGTAAATAAAATTTGTGTATTAGCAACACATAGAATTTAAATTCATTTGTATGAGGCAATTCTAATTTATATTAAAACATTATATATGGAAAGCCATGCTGCAAAATTGCATAATTGTGCATACAAATTCTACTTTTCAGTTATATGATATAATTAATCATGGTGAAGAGTCAATATACCCATGTTAATGACTAATATGATCCTCTTGTTGCAGCCTGCATTCCTGCAAACTGTTCGTTGGTTACTTTACTGGGATTAAATTCAAACAAGTTGCCAACTGTATTTGGATTAAATTAAACCAAGTCACCAACTTTGCATTTCCTGATGATGTGGCTATGTCAGTCCTCTCTGCCCACCAGTCTGCTCTTCAACCTGGTGAATTATAGCTACCTCAGGGGTTTTCTATCTGGATTAAATATGTGATTAGACACTAATATTAGCACCGCTTGGTAATTTGTTTCTTGTAGCTGTAATGACAAGAAATTTAGCACAACACTCTTTCTAAAGTAAACAGGAAAAACCACTGTACTTCATAAGGGTGGTTATTTTACCACCTTTCTTGCCAGATTCACAGAATAAAAATGCATAATAGTGGGAGGCATTCACATCCAAGCATGTATATGAACAACACACACACACAAACTATAAATATTTATACACTGACATTCAAAGGTTTTGTGTCTCAGTCTGCTCACCAACTTACAAAACAGCCCCCTTGCTCTACCTACAGTCTGTCAGAGCACCAAGTCTGCCTGATAGTTATACTGAATTAATATTCTTGCTTTTACACAGTCCAGCCTCAGGCAGAATTTGCATGGGTTACTCCACAGAGGTACAGAAAAACTAAAATGGGCAGAACATTGTGCCAAAGCCTTTCCTAAGGCATCCTCACTGCCACAGCCAGGGACAGGAAAGAATAAATAAGAGATTCTTCGCTATGTGGCAAAGGGAGAAGGAGTACGGCATGAGCATAAGGTTTCAACCCTACTTTGTTGCCTCTTTTCCACCCCTTGCAATTTGTCTGCATCTTATCCCCTATTCTTTATCAAGAGGCTGTTACACTCTGATATTACAGTATCCTGAAAGAAACACAATTCTAAATGATGATGCTTTACTTGAAGCAATTCAGTTAATACCAACCATGTTATCTCTTTCCTCTGCTTTACAAAGTCAGTCGGTGTAGAAGTGAATGTGCTACACCCCAGGACCCCAAGCAGGAGCACCACGGTGGGGTTTCTCCCTCAGTGCTGTGCTGGAGAGGGAGAGCAACAAATGAAAGCAATGAGAGCAACAAATGATTCTCCACCCTACAAGCCTTGCTTCCATGACCTTCACTTGCCGACCAAACAGCTAAAATATGCCTTCTTCTGAAGTCCATTGGGTCACTACAGACTCCAGAATGTTTTTAGCATGCATCCATGTGATACTAACTGTTATGCAGAGAGCTGGGGGAAGATCTGAGAATCAGTTAGGTTGAATCTACCACCTTTAGCTCTTTTCTGAGGACATAACTGGTGCCTCCTACTAGGTCTTCTCCTGCCCTTCTGCAAAAGACAAATTTACAGCCCTGAGACAACAGACAGAATTAGGGTTGTGAGAGCCATCACTCTCCTGTGGTACAAGATCAGAAAAACAAAGGCTTAAAGGACAAGTAGTTGAAAAGACTGTTCCCGCTATTGTTATTTACTGATGTTTTCTCTTTCTCATACATTACACTTCTGCAAAGAGCATCTACAAAAAACTGCCTGCAAAATGTGTGAAATTTTGAACTCTTGTGAGGAAGAAAATAAAAATAATATATACATATATAGATAATCCAAGGCTATTAGATGTCTGGAATACCACCCTTCAACAAGAAGTTCCCAAGCCACAGAGTGCCAGAGAGGGGCAGAGAGGCCTGAGGAGACAGTGCTTACCCTCACATGATGCTGCTCCCATGGCACAGACACAGCCAGTCTCTCCCATGTCCTTTAACACCTCCTAAGCCATACCAGCAAAAGTTCAAGCCTGCCAAACTCAAGATACAAAGGCTATATGGAGGAGGCATCATGGCTAAAGAGACAAGCCAGAGAGGTAACAGGTTTCACACCAACACCCTAATTCAAAGACGTGCCAAAGCCACATCAGGCATTTGCTTAATCACAGCCCTGCAATCTCACACCAGCGCTGGGAGAAGAGACATCGGGCCTCTCCCTCTGGTATTTCAGATGGCACTGACTAGTGGGTCACCAGGCCAGCGAGAAGCAGTCCCCAGTGATTTATACAGTGACAGGTGGCTCTGCTGTGGCCAAAAAAACTGCAGAGGCTGCCCTGATCACCCAAAGAATGTCCCCATCTCATTCATGAATTTAAAATAAGAAATAGAAAAATAATAGTCTGTGTGCATCAATGTACTTAGAAAAAAAAATGATGTCAGCATCTTACAGTGTTGATCCCATTAATTAATCCCTTTAAGAATTCCTCCTTACCCACAAATATATAATGTAATGCTGTCTTAATCTTACCTAAAAAAAAATACAATGTGATAAGATTACTACTGTGACCCTGAGTTTCAGTGCTTTAACAAGCTCCTAAAACACTGTGCAGTTTATCAGAGCAGTTGCTGAGACAGGAAGGATTTATCCTTTAAACAATACCATTACACCATCTTTTGTGCTTTTTACATGTTATATTTATATGATGACTTTCATCCAAGAAGACCTCAGAGCATGTTGCCTGTTCCTGTTTCTACTGAAGTCTTCCTTTCAGGTTTCATATTGGAGCAGGATTAGAAATTAAAAAGAAAGATACATATACATATATAAAAGGGGATGGGGGGCGGGGGAGTGCATTATCGTAGCAAGATCTGCTCAACTCTTCTGTCCCCTGAATGCAGCTGAACCGCAAATGAACCCACCTGTCACTTTGACCAAAAAAGAGGGTGCAAAAGTGACCTGTGAAAGTATTGTCCCCTCTATCTCTGCAATAACTTTGCCTTCATGCCCAGGCTGCCCTCGGCAGCAGCAACACACCCCCGCAGCCACTCATTTGCAGCTTTTCACTGGTTACAGACATACTAACCTTCCCATGGAACAGGAGAAGAAAGCTCTGTTCCCTCCCTGTAATTATCAAATCAGCCTGAAAATGAGGAAGAATTGTGAATCCTCATTATAGCACATCATAAAACATGGCAAGGTCTTGCGCTCTCTGTATGTTATTGGTGCAGTCTGCCAACAAAACTTTACAAAGAGTGCAGGAATTCGTGTTTGCAGAGACATTAAAGTCATAAAAGGGGAAATTTGTATTTTATTTTCCCACAGCCTAAATGAAGGTGAACCAAGCAAATTTGGCAAAGAGCACTAGTCAGATGCCATTTCCCACAGCAGTGTGGTATTTTCCTCTGGGAATAAAACATTTTCCCTCAACTACTGTTTATAACTCTTATCAGTTCAACAGCAATAGAGCCATCAAGTCCAATATCTCATGGAAAAAAGTCAAGGTCAACAAGTACTTGCATTTTCGTTTATCTTTAGCTGCAATTGCTACTGACATTCAATTGGGTAATAAACATGAGGACTGTCAAATGCTCTCAGCAAACAGGTGATCCAAAAGCTATCAGAGAGAAAGAGGCTACCGCCAGGTAATCAAACAATTCTGTTGTAACAATTATGATTTGAGTGCATTCATTTACAGAAGCAATCACCTGTCAAATTTGAATGAATAGCATCAAACCACTTCCACCACCAGGGTAATAAGGGCGAGAAAATACAAACTACATCTACACTCTTCCCAACAAAAGCATGCTGGCATTGGCAAAAGCCATCAAAGAAAGGATAAAAACAAAAACTAATAATCCAGTCTTCTGAACTGAGTTTTTAAAAACTATTTTAACATAAAAACTAGAGGAGATCAGTCCAAGTAGCTCAATCTTGTGTCAGTCTCTCCCAGAAGCATTAATATGTATTTAGGAAAACTGGACAAAAAAGGGGGTACACAGAAGTGGCTGCGCCACAGCTCTGACAGTCAGCACTTTGGCAGCTTCCTGAGCCAGACACTGCATCTGGACCAGGACTTTAGTTACAGAAGGATCTATTATTCCACAAATTGGTCTAATCTCTTTTTATTTGTTTGGGTTTGTTGTTTTTTGGGGTTTTTTGTCTCCTGCTGACCTCCACAGCACAGAAATTTAACTCAGCACATAAAACATTCTTGTTTTAAACCTGATAATGCTCTACAAAGCAATTCCACGAACACCCACCCTTAGTTTGTGCATTATGGGACAAGCTCCCACTTTCTCCATATGCAGCTCATTATTTTAAAGACTTCCAATCTTAGTCATCTTTTGTTTTTTTCCCCTCCCAGCATTTCACATGAGAGGTAGGAAAATGGCTAACACTGAGCAGCCCAATGGCACACCCTGTTGCATAACTAATCCACAAACACTGCTAGATTGTGGGGTTTATACTCATTGTGATAAAATGCTTCTCAAAAGCAGAGGCCATCTCAGAAACACGACTTTGCTTTTTTAACCTCTAGTTTAAAGAGGTTAGCGACATGAACCTTCAAGTCACACTCTTGCTTGCATCAGATAGCGAAAGATTGAAGGCACCAACACCTGCAGAGGCAAATGGGGATAGGGATAATGACTTCAACATGGAAAGCATGTGGGCCATATGGGAAGCTCATTGGCTTCAATAAGCCACTACAACCTAAAGAAGCATTCCCAGGATGTGTGTGTGTGGGGGGGGGGGGGGATGGACACCCATCCCACCAGAATAAAGCAACAACTTTTCTAAATCAAATCGTATCAGTGATCTTCAAAACACAAGGGGTATCTTGGACACTGAAAACTTCAAACATTTCTACAACTACTTGCACCCAAATCTCTCTCTGCCCCATCCAAGGAGGAAAGCAAGGTGCCCCTCAGTCCTACACATGAGTTTTGAGGTAACAGCCCAAGATGTGATTTAGCAACATGGTGTTTTTCACTGTTGTTCCCTGCTTGGCATATTCAGGATCTTAACCTCAGTAAAACACCCGGGGCTGCATTTTGGGGCCTGCAACAGCCCTGCACCACTGATGGGATGCTCAGTTCAGGGTCAGGGCCATGTTCTGACACATACATCTATGTATACAAAGACTTGCACACAGCCACAGTATGTATAATGGGCTAAACGCTTCTAAGTTTAGAAAAACCTGCCAAAAAAGGAGGGACTTCAGCACATGAATTTTGCTGCTTGATTATAGACAGGTTGAGAAGTCAGGAATATTTGTATTTCTATATCCACTTCAAAAGTAAACAGTTCCCAAAGTCTTTTTCCCCTCCTTTTACTCTGCCGGCAATGGCTTCAGTCTGAAGGATCCGCCTCCTGAAGTGACCACCTCTCTGCTCTCCTCCCAGATGGAAGCTTTTCCTAAGCAAAGACTGAAAGTCACATTAAACCATGCTGAAATGGTTATGCTGGTTTTGAACTGCTTATTATCTCTGGGGGCTGACCTGAAAGACAAGTTAGTATTTAGAGAAATTCATGTTTCCCCTGAAAGGCAAACAGGACAAAAGAAGGATTTTTTACAAGGAACAGAATTGGTTTATGACTATATTACTCACAATTTAGGCAAAACAAGCAACATTTATAAGTATTTAAGTTAGCTTTGCCAAAGCTAAAAGAAAAATGCCTGTTAATAACAGACATTTGTAACTAATGCCAATGATTAAAATAAATCCTGACACTGGGAATAGATTGACACTTGAATCATGACAGATACCTGCTTCCAAGCGAGGACTGTCTTGCATGCACCATACTGTAAGCGTAACCGTGCCTATCTGAGGCACAGAGGCTTAATGCTGCTGAAACCAAACTTTTAATAGCTGAATCAGGATGATGAGACAAAAACTGAACAAAACCAAAACAAAATAAAGACAAACCAAACCAAGCAAACAAAAACAACAGAAGGGGGAAAAACAGGTTCATGCCCTCTGGCTTCAGAGCAGAATGATACATTGACATCATGTTGTTATGAGCATAGTCCTCAACTACTCAATAACTGTTAAAAAATAAAACATGACTCTGGGGAGATAAAAAATAATTCATGCTGGTACTGCTGAAGAATATGCACCTACACAAAGAGGTTCAAATAAATATAGGGTTGTTCTAAATCTCGTACCTCACATCACAGGAAGAGAGCACAGGTGCTCATGCTGATTTAAAGCAAACATAGCACTGCCCACTTGATGGAAAAAGGAAGAAAAGAAAATGGGATGGCAAAGCCTCATCAAGAAAACTGGTGCTGCACTATCTCCAAACAAGCCTAGTATGCTTAACTCAGGATTCACAATACATAAAGCACCAGAAAAAATACTGGGAGCCGCTCCTGTTGACTAATGCCCTGTCTTTTCCAATCGAGGGTCACATCCAGTCTAACCAATAGCATGATAATGGCATCAGAAAAGGTCAATCAAAGACAAGCTGAAGCTTCCACTGCCTGGCTGACCTTCGGAGCTTGTGACAAATTGCTATCAGTCAATGTCAACTAATGACAGCAGCTCTTTGGCTAATCAATTGTTCTAAAAATGATCAAGAAAACTACTCGCAGGACAGCTCATTTTCACATCAATGCCTGTGAAGTATGAAAAGCTCAATTTTTTTTGAGTTTTTAATAAGCTCATAAGTAAAGCAGTTACTTGGTAACAGGGGTCACCTTAGTGAAAAGACAGAACCTTTGTCTGCCTTTTACATATTCTTTTATTACCATATTATAGTAAAAATATGCCATGCCATTACTATGCCAGAAGGCTACATAATAAAGTAGGTAATACTTTTTTTTTTTTTTTGAGATAAATACTTCTGTGGTTTAGGGGCCTCTGTTTGGATGTAAATAATTGTTAATACGCTCTCCATGTATTTAAATGCAAAGCAGCCACCATTGGTGTGCAGGTGACACATCTGCTCGTTGCTCACCCAAACTTCACATGACAGAGCCAGTAGCAAAAGCCATGCTGCAAAATCCAGTGGCACTGCTGGAAAGTTAAGGTCTAACTGCAGTTATTTTGTTCTTAAACCCACCCACCCCATGTGAGCACAACTTATTCTGACTATTTATGACAGAATTCGCACTTGGTAGGAAAACCGCATGCTCCAAAACTCCCAAAGCCCTGCAAAAGCAAACAGACATTTCCGCCCTGGAAAGATTCTGCGTGTAGAAGCCAGTGTGGAAATGCACACAGGCTTGGGCTGTGGGACATATATCACTGTCCTCCCCATATAGCAACGGGGCAGCCGTGAACTGCAGATCTGTCCATCCCTTCATCGTACCTGCCTCTCCCATCATCACCTTCAGCCATTTCTCAAAGCCTCATGGCCAGGCCATGTTCAAATCTGCATTCATGCATTAAATATTATCAAAACAACAAATCCACATTGGTCTAAAGCTTGAGAGATGTAGGCACAATTCTTCTTTGTTTTTCTGTAAGGACTGCACTAGGTGAAGTACATCGCAGGGCATTACACCACAAGAAGCCTCTTGAGAAGGTGTTGCATTGAGAGGGAACAAGAAGCCACCATTCAAGCATGGCACTGCTTTTTACTTGGGTGGCTCCCACCCACAGCACCTGTACTGACAAAAAGGATTTACCCCAAGGAAAACACTCCTCACCAATTCAACTGCCCCCAAAGCAACCCTTTGCCTCACAATGAGGGGAGGGGGAAAGTGCTAAACAAGAAACATTAAAACTTCTATTTTCATCGGAGAAACTGCAAAGTGACAGCAGTTTCAGGTTACACCTTAAACCTGCCTTGCTATGGTAGTTTTTCAAATTAAAATATTTTCTGTGGCCTCAGCCACTCTTGAGCTGTCCATAGGCAAAAAAGAAAGGAGGCAGGGCAACACTTAAGCTCAGCCATAATTGGAAGTATGTGAAAAATGAAGTGTCAGTTCGGTCAATAAAGGGCAAAGGTGAAGGGGAACTGCAGCCCAAACTCGGTGCGAAATGTGCTCATTAAGACACCCAATCCGAGGGCTCCTGCCCACCTATCCCATTAGTCATCAGCCATCTGACTGCTTCAAATGCCTTGCCTCCCTGCTCTTATTACTTTTCTTCTCCCATGTTATAAAAAAAAAAAAAAAAGGGGGGGAAAGAAAGAAAAAAAAAAAGGCAAGCTGGTATATAAATCCTTGCTCAGTCATCTGGACCATAATGTGGCCCTTCTCTCCCCCTCTGCCCAGCTCTGCCTCCTGCCTTTGCAGCCCCCAAACAACTGCCTTGAGATTCCCAGCAATAATAAATGCAATTTCTTTTTTGCTTGAACAGTTATAAAAGCCTGAAAAAAACCAAACCAAACACTGCAGCCATCGATACATTTTTATAAAGAAATATCACTGCTTGCTACTCCCAGCTTGAAAGAGCAGCAATTAAAAAAAATGTATCGAACTGCAGGGGAGGCTTACGCGCACACACACACAACAAAAAACCAAAAAAAAACCAAAAAAAAACCCCCCAAAAAAAAAACAAAAAAAGAGACAGAAAGGAAAAGAAACAATATGCACAAATAGGAGACACTGATGGATTTTTTTTTTCTTTTAAGCCATGCAGGAGAGCTAAACATGGGAATTAAAGAGCCCCACACTGGATTAAAAGTGACTGTATGAGAACTTTGTTCAGCATCCCCCTGGTCTGACTACTTGAAAACCAAACAAAATAGCCCAAATAGGAATCTTTTAAAGTCAGAATATGCAAGAAGATGAAATAGTGTTGCCGTGGGTTCAGCATCTGCCTGTACCTAAGAACTTGTTTCTCTCCCTTTTTTTTTTTTTAATAGAATTTAGCAAGTTATTTCTCCACTAAATTCAGATCTCTTTGCATCATTTGGAGACAGACTTCCAAAGGCCCTTAACAGTAAGTTCAGAGCAATTGGAAAACAGCTCCCCAAACTTTTTCATAATATTATTCTGCATTCCTGTCCTACAACTATCGCCTGTGATGACACAATACTGGGCCTTTATAAGAAGTTGTGTAAACGTGCTATGCAATAACATATCCTGCTGTTCAGTGGCACGAGACCCCAGAATAAGCTCCCCAGCAGTTAAAGATGGATTTCTACAATAGATCAAAGCAGCTGCAAGTCATACCTATTTACTAAGTAAATAAATTTACATGTTAAAAAAGATTTTAAAATGTTTACAGGAAACAACATCTCTCTCCTGTTTTCAAAGGTGTGTGTTGTGCACAGGAACATAAATAGGTTAAAAATGCACTTTGTGAGGATAAAAGCAGTGATGAATGAGGCAAAGAATAAAATTTCCTGAAAGTCCAAAATCAGACCTTAACATAGTCTGGATTAAGAACTGAGGGAGCAAACTCTTCCTGAGGGGCTTAAGCTTTCCAGTCTGTGTGCCTCTGAAAATGCAAAGCTCATGCGCATACCCTTGTGACACCTTCAAGCAGGTTGGAAACACAGCCCAAAAAGGGTCTTTTTACCTACACCAACAAGGGAAGTAGGTTGTGGGAACAACCTAAACATAGACAATTTTAGAGGGTTATATTTCTGGTGATTAGATTTGTGGGGTTTTTTAAATGGCAAATGTGCTCTTGACAGATGGAACCAAAAGGACCTTTTACAAACTCCTGAAAATAGGGAAGCCCATAATATATTGAAAATATGTCATGCAACGCATGCATCTGGAGTTAACTCCTGTGCTCACAAGCATGAACATGTGGGTCTCCAACCTTTCACTACATCCCTCCACAGCACCCACCTGCTGTGGTAGTGTCATGCTGGCTGCTTCTGATGCCAAGAAAAGCATCCAGCAGAGGTAAACATGTGAGTTTGACCACAGTGTTGCCGCATCTCACATCAGACCACAGAACAAAAGCCTCCAAAGTATGGCACTTTGAACTTAAATATAGCTGTGGAGAGGCAGGGTATTTGCTATCTCTTTCTTCTCTTCCCTTCTGGTCATTCAGGGTCATTGTTTTTGACGACTTCTTCATGCAGAAAGGCTAAACACGTGTTTTTTTTCACACAAGGTGTATGCACAGGCATGGGTGTACTTAAATGAGATTCCCCCATCATCTCAACTTTCAGAGGGCTTTGAGAAAACAAGGCATGAAGTGAGACCACCATTATCCTTTCCACATCTCTTTAAAAAAAATACAAAAAAAACCCAAAAAAAACTAAAACCCAAAACCAAACTATTTCCATACGTGGTAAGTGGCCTGAAGCCAACTCTCAGTAACAGACTCCATGGACAGGATCTCGCTTCCAAAACTCCTTTCCCAAACTTGACTTGAGAGCTCCAGTCAAGTTTCCCACTTTATTTTACTCTTCCAGAAATGTTTTAATGCACTTCTTCATGAAATGTATCCGTCAAGCACTGGCAGCAATTCCAGCCTCTATAAACCTTACTCTGGGATTTGGGTAAAAGTTTCAGAACCAGCTAAAGCATTGCTGACGAGACCTTCAGTGGATATTTAATAGGATTCAAGCTCTAAAGTCACTTTAGAAATGCCTTCCTGATCAAGGTTATAGCACGCACCTTGCTAGAAGCCAACCAGGATGGTGATGGTAAAGCATTAGATACAGCTGGCACTCCAGACAAATAAAATGCCACATTTACGAGAAAAAGAAGCCTGAAAGAACACTAAGAACTGAGTAGCTCTATTTCCAAAGGGCCCAAGAGGCTTAGAAGCATGCTGAGAAGCCTCTCCACAGATGTTTTGTCCATGCACATAGACACAGAAATACATGCACATCCTTCTAATAAAAGACCAACCCTATCCAAGTATAAAAACCTCTTGCAAATACTATGTTTTAGTCCAAAACCTATTTTTGCAGAAGCTTTTTCACCCTTAAAAACCCATGGATTTAAAGTTTGCTCTGAAAGCAATAATGAACACATTGACACCATTTCAACTATAGCATTGTGAACAGCACTGCTAGAATATATACATATACAGACTTGAAAGAAAAAAGGCCCCCTGAATTTATGTTGCATATCATTTTCCAGTAAAAGTCAGAGGTCAGAAGGTTACCACTTTCTGCCTCAACTCTGCAACAGTTTACTATTCCAGGCCCCATTTTTACTAGGCTATACTTGCGATGAAGTCAGCAACTTTTTTTTAAACAATAAAGTGTCTCAAATACTTAAAATTCTATAAAGAGATGTTATTCACCATGTACCTTAGGTCCATGCATATAAAAAATTTAAATATATTGGTTTAGTTTAAAAACTAATCTTGTTAAATGCAGACTTTGCAATGCTAATCAGCACTGTTCAACCTTTTTTTGGAATTCCTTTGTTGTCTAACAGCACTGGAATGAAACATGATCATAAAACCAGATTTAAAAGTATATACCTATTGTGAGTTCAGAGTCAACTTCAATAAAGCACTTTCTTTTATATTCAGATTAAGGATCCTTTTTAAATTTTAACTGCTTTAAATGAACACTAAATCCACTGCAGTTTGCCTCTTCAGGAAAAGTATGAATCATTTAAACAGCTTCTCGGAAAAAAAAGACAGGATTTCAGCTTCTTAGACTTCAGAGCTTCTGAGATAACACTAATTATTTGTAGTATGTCCCACTTCAATTGCACCAAGCTCATCCTGTTACACCAGTTACTCTGTTTGGCTTGACACTCAAACAAGATATTTTTGCATTCAAGTAAATTGGAACTGGGTAAAAAAGGTAAATAAAAGCATGGCTCAGGATTTCATAAAATGGGCCAGCTAACATCTTGTCTTTGTATGCAGCAGAGTTCGACGGCATCTTTGAAAGATAAGCATGTATTTCTGCAATCTTAATTATATTTGCTTTTGAGGATTTCATCTTTTAATCCATTTGAATGAAGAAAAAAAACAAAACAAAACTTCTCATTGCTTATTCTCATTAAGCATACTGCAAATTTGGTACATACGCTGCTCTAACGTGTGCCTGATGACAGGGCTGAAGAAATAAAGATGCCGATCCTTTTACTAGTAGGGGGTGGAAAAAAAAAAATGACAAAAAAGAAAAAAGGAAGATAAACCTTTCTCAACATAAATCCTCTAGTACCTGAGCACATTTCAATAGTGGAAAGAGAGCAACCATTCCCAAGTGCATTGGTGACCATTTGTCAGCTAAGAAAGCATGAGGGCTCCATTCCTACCTTGCTCACTGCTGTTGTCCCCACTGTGTGATGTGTGTCCCCCACTGGAGGGTCCAGGGGTTCCCCCAGAGCGTGTTGATGCCGTATCATCGTGGTCTCTGTTCCAGGAGGGCTGTGGGGCCAAAAAAAAACCCCAAAAAGTTAGAACTTGAGATGGAGAAGTGGTGCCTGGTTCGTGTGCTTCCAGGAGAGTGGTACCCATGCTTGGATGCATGGGAAAAGGCTGCCAGATACATCCCCCAAATTATTCCAGTTTTCCAGAGAGCTGGATTGCCTCTCCCTGGCAAAAACAATATACTCTGGAACATGTTTACCATCTAAATAACCCTGAGATTTATTACCATAGAAAACAGAAACATTCCCAGCAAGGCAGGAGGAGCAGGAGGAGAGCCAGAGTGCGAATCACTGGCACTAGGCTCCAACTGTATTTTTAGACTCCACAAACCCTCTGGCATAACCGCCTGCTAACACTGCAAAGGCAAAATGAGAGCAGTGGTCGAGAGCAGCATTGTTTTATATAGGCCTCCCATTCCTCAGACGAGACCAATGTGGACTAGCTTAAAGACTTTGCTGGCAATTAGGCCTGGGTCCATAATAGCCGGGATGTGTCAGCTGTTTGCCGGACGGTATACAGCAAACAGACCAGGCACGGGGACAAAAAAGAAATGAGAATAACAATGGCTTCACATAGGCTGTGTACACTCAGCCCCATGCAGAGCCTCCTTGTACTATTGAACAGAAAACAGATGTTGCTTCTTATCACTGGGTGCATTTGAAAGTAACATTCAGATAGGAAAAATTGGCTGTAAATTAAATTCTTAGGGAAAACAATCATGGCAACACTCCTCCCAAGTCTCCCCTTATCACCAGAGAAGATTTTAATTAGCTTTTAGTACTAGCTTTTAAAAAAATGTCATGGAGACACACTGGTCATCCTGCACATCCCTTCTGTGCATCATTGAATAGTTTCTTCTTTACCATGAAGCAATATTGCATACTGGAAATTACTGCCGAAAAGAAAACCCTCCACATAAGTCCGTTGGATTTAAATCATACCACAATAGGAGCTGAGTCTGTATACTATTAAAGTTTACTGATACTGCCAGCTTTTTAATAAATCTACCAATAGGCTAAAACCTAGCCATTTAATACAGCATTCATAGCCAAATGAGATTTAAGGCGATCCAGATGAACTTTTCACACACACGGAAAATTAAGACCAAAAAAGAAGTCTAATTTGAGACAGAAGACAAATAGGATTAGAAAAACTCAACTTTTTTTCAGGAAAATCTCTTTCTGTTTTTTATAATCCTGGTTACAGCCATGATACATGATTACAATTAAAAAAAGCAAGGTCCAGAAAATACCTCATGAATATTTTAAACTATTATGAATATTCCTAAAAAAAAACCACAAACAAACAAACAAAACAAGGGAAAAAAACCCAACACACAACCAAAAATTAAAAAAAAAAGAAAACACACCCCAAAAAAAAAAAACCACAAAAAAAGCCCCACACCACCATTAAAAAAAATTTTTTTTTTTTTTTTTTTTTTTTTTTGATAAATAAACATTCTCCAGCATTCCAAAAGAATGCTGTAAGAGGTAATCTGGAACACATGCTCAGAATGCAAACAGTTAATGCATAAATTTTCAGTTTGTACAACTGCAGCTTTAAAAGAGGGACTTGTTTATTCAGAGCTCTGCAGAAAGAATGGTACAGCACCCAGGGGACAGACAATGCCAAGCACAAAGCCCTGGTGCCTCAACATGTAAAAGGATGTTTTTCTATGTGCTACAAATCCCACTTGAAAATATAATTAGAAAGAGAAAATGGCAAACTATTGCATTAACTGTAATTGAACAAAAGACCAGCAAGGCATGTGGGAGGTTGCAGGAACCCAGGGGAGTTCCAGGATGCATCAGATCCTACGAGTGACATCTCCAGGGCACTCTCATTCTATTTATGTTGTCCCTCACTACTATTGTTGACTAGCGATCTGACTTGTAATTAATAGAAAAGCTGCAGATAACAAGGTAAAATATAGAGCACTGCACTAACCTCAGCAGAGATGTTTAATAATCTGATTAAGAATATAACTCTGAAGGCGGGGGGGGATCAAGGGCGGAAGTGGAAAATAAGAGGCTCCAGACTGAAGAATTATACCTTGTTGTGCAGGAAATGGCCCTCCTTTATGCAACAACAGACCTGATATATTCACTATCTTTTAATGAGCTCCCCTGATTTATTCAGCTCTGTTCGGTTCCCTCCCCCACTTTTCTACTGTGCGGGATGTAGATTAATTCAATGCTTAATTGTTTAGTAAATTCAATTTTCCACATTCTATTCTGCATAGCTTTAGCTAAGGTTCTTAAATCTTCAGCGGCGAGCCCTGAGCCCAGTGTTTGTGATCTGTGCCTACCTTTTTTCATCACCATTTTTCTTCCTCCACCACTTAATTCACCATGAAAAGATTTTCCTTGCTGGAAAGTCTGATTCCGCTATGATCTGTGAGGCATTCTGATTCATTGCATTTTCATTGTGCTGGGTCTTAGATGCTGGGCTCCTCTTTTCTCACAGCTATTGCCACATTATACAGGCACTCATGCAAGAAATGTTGGATTCCACCTCAGTTTATCAAAATTTTGTGCATCCTAGATGTTTACATTTCTGTATTCAGAAGCAGGAGTTAATATTTTCCACCTAATCTCACTTTCATTAAGCTATTATTTTTATGGCCTGTTAAAAACGAATCTGCTCAGGATACTGCTAACTTTTTTTTCCTGGCTGCCTCTGTCTATTAGCATTTCAAAAGTATTTGTATTTAACTAAGCATCTCAAGTCTTAAGAGACTAGGAATTACATCTTTAGTCAGTTTATTAAACATGATGAAAGATTAGCTATCAAAGTTCATATGCAAATTCTTCAGAGATAACCGCGTTGAAAGCTGCATTATTTTTTAAACAGACGCTACTGAGCCCTGGTTCCAAAAACATTTCTGTCAACAAAGGGAAGATAGATCCAAAGAAGAAAAACAAGTGCAATTTTTCTTCTCCTGACTATTTCAGCAAAGTTCTCCCATCCACAAAGCAGGGAGCCAAGTATAACATTAATCTCATCCCCTTTTTTTATCTTCCAAGGAAGTTTTACAACAACAAAGTCTCTAAAACAACTTGCAAACTCACAATCCTCCAAGTACTTTTACATTAAATAATTTCTGACAGGGACATGCCAAATATTATTATTTTTCACACGACAAACCACCTCCTTCTTTTGCAGAAATATTTCCAGCACTAGTTACAGAGCAAACTCTGACAGTAGTCATGACAATCTAGTTCTACACAGAAATAGAAAAGCCTCATTTATTTCCCTTCTCCAGGAATTTGTGGTTTATCACTTGACAGGGCTCCTTAGCAATGATAATGATTTTTTTTTTTAATTCACTAGTACAAAGGTTGCTGTAAACAGGAATGAATTCCATGTCACCTTCTATATTGAAACCCTGCATTCCTGCTAACTGTGGGCACAAGGAGGGGAGTTATAAGACTTGCTCCCCATTTCTGCAAATGGGCAGTGCCCATTGGAAAAGCAGCCTGGCTCCTAGGTTAAAGACTGTGATCTGAACTCACACAGAGCCGTGGGATGAACTAGGGGATCTCCATGCCTCAGTTTCTACTGGGGAAACAACAAAAAAAAGATCCTCCAAAAGACACAAAATGAAACTAAAGAGCTGCACTACAGCACCGATATTGTTGGGGGATTAAATTAATTAGCGACTCTAAAACATGTTGAATTCTTCCAAAGGGAGACTTTAGACAAATGCAAAGTAATATAAATTAATCACTCCATTACATAGGCTAGTTCATTCCAGAGGCCCATTATGACTTGAGCTTATATATTAGTCACCATTTGTCTGAGAATGGGCACTGTAGTATGGACTGGGACTTGTTGATAATCCTTTTTTAATCTTTTTCTTCCCAACTCACCCCTGCCCCTACATGCAACTGAAACTTTCAGCCCAAATCATTGCAAAATCAAGAACACATGAGCAAATAGAACAGCAAAACCAACAATACAAGAGCAAAATTATACCAGGATTTCGAGGCTGGCCTGTAAGTTCCCATGATTGAAACCAGTTTTGCACCACTGCCTTTCTCATTGGTCAACAGTTTCTAGTGACAAAACCATGGTCCAGTTAGTGACTGATTTGAGTCGTGGTCACATGACTGATTAAAATAAAAGAGGACTCAGGTGCCCTAATGCTGCACCACTTTAAGGGCAAAACACCTTCTACAAGGGATGTTTTACCTTACCCCATGGCATGTGAAATACGTTTCCTGATTTCTGTTTTGGTTCTGAAGCTTATTGAGTATTGTGATACAAGCCAGGGGGTGGGAAGTGTGGGGGAAAAGGAAGGGAAAAGGGAAAAAAAAGGGGGGGAAGGGGGGGGGGGAACAACAAAAATGTTTGTGTATTGAAACAATCCCAGAAGAACCAATTGCCTCCCATGACCATTACCAGGTGCTTCATCCACTTGAGGGATGTGCTGGGCTGAAAAGCACAAGCCACAGCAGGTACCATCACAATGGTCCCATAAAAGGGAGGACCACATTTGCTGAGGCCTCTGAAGTATTTGTTGACTTGGGTCACAGTGAATATCAGGCCTTAATGAACAAAAAAGCTACAGACAAAATTATTTTGTTAATGGATAAATTTGAAAGTCAATATAAATAAGATTACATACACTTATTACTGCAATCCAACAACAGCTGGACTTTGAGTCAACACAAATATGCAGTTGGGGAAACCACTGCATTCTGCTTATACTAAAGAACAAAAATGGATACTTTTGAGTACCAAGCATGTGAAAGGGAAAAAAAATGAGAGATCCTGGCCAAGGAATGGAAGGCTTGACCTTAAGTGTATTAATAAAAGAAATTGCTTTCTATTACAGGTGATAAAAATTGTACTCATCATCTTTTGATATATAACTTCTCAAAAGTTTTGAGAGCACGGTCCTCTTGTGGAATTATTTGTGTTTGTATAAGAACTGGAGTCAGAGAACGGCTAATTCCTTTACCTGTTGGACAAACGTCTGCTCCTCCAGGCTATAAGAGAATTGGCTGCCAGTATAATCATCCCCTCGCCTTGGAGGAACTGTGCTGCTGCCAGCAATTTGTCAACATAGTTTGGGCTTATTGTTTTGCTTCTGAAGTTTTATCTTATTTTCTTTTCCTAAATTAAATACTTACTCATTAAGAAAAAAAAAAAAGTAATATGTTATGTTAGGAAAAATCTGAAGAACATTTCAAATTCCTCCCTTCTAAAAACCTGCCCCAATCCTCTTGAGGGTAGCGACCCACCATGTTAGGAAATACTTGTGCTCACTACAGGCAAGAGCTCAAAGTGAAAATGGGTCTGCTTCATAAAGTCATTGCATTCAGCTCCTACAAACTTAACCAATCTGTTTAGCAAGGATTTACTTTTTGCATAGTTCATCCTTCCAGGTGTTGGCAAAACTGATGTTCCCAACCTCACATGGGCAAAACATTGAATACTGCTGCTCAGTACATTAACTGTATAATCCATAGCAGTGATGCTGAAGCTAGAGCTACTTGATAGACAGACCTGGTCTTTGCTACTCGCAAGCCTTATCCCACTTCACTTCTGGAGGGCACAACTAGTACTAATCCTCGGGTAGCCTGTGTCCCATCCAGCATAAAAGAAAGTTTTTTAATTCTCTCTTTACTGGGGAGAAAACCTTGAAAAATACAAATTGGTAAACAGGACTGAAAATATACTTCAATAATGTCAAAAATACAATACCACATATTTCCTCAATTCCACACACATACACTATCTATTCAAATCTTCAAGTGCAGACTTCCGGAGACCATGAAATCCACAGTCCTGACTACCCTGATTTTACAAGACAACCCACTCATGGATTTGCTGTGTCCTTATGGAGCTAACTGAGGCTGCCAGTCAGCAATCCCACCTCCCAGCCTGACATAGCTGAATGGTAACATCGTGCTCAACACAACTGAAACCAAGTGGGTCAGAATAAATGATACATGTAGGAACCTCAAAATGCTGCAGAACATGTTTTTTTTAGAGCCAGCAACTCTTCCATAATCTGCTTTGTGCAACTTTGAACAACAACAAAGGTGAAAACATCAGCTTCAGATGGAAAAGAGTTGCTCCAAGATTACAGAAATAAGGTCGTTGAAATGACAGACAGGTGGTAACTCCGCCTGCAACTAAGAAGCACAGCAAGGGCAACTCTTGCACAGATGGAAACCTTTGCAGTGTTAAAAGCAGCAGGGGCTGTCAAAAAAAAAAAAAAAAAAAAAAAAAAAAAAAAGGTGGAAGAAATTCTGCATGGAGGTCTTGGCTCTGACCTGGATTCCCTTCCTAGATCCAGAAAAGCATACACTTTCTATCTTTAGTTTCTCCTTATTTCAAATGAGGGTAAGACTCGTCCCTGACTTTTCACAGCCACATTGACAAAATAAGATGTAAGCTGTCTTTATGCATGCAACTCATGATTCTGAGACAAACAGATGAAAGGAAATGAGACCAGATATCAAGGCAAATATCACATAGGATGGAAAACTGAGAAAAATAAACAGGACTTTTGCCATGGATTTTCATAAGGCCAGGATTTCACCTGAAGGGACCAGAGGCACAACTAATGTTGCACAGTGCAAAGATCATCATACCAGCATCCACCAACAACACAAGCTCTCTCCATCAGCCTTGCTATTGCAATTCATTGCTGAACCTACCCAGGTTCAGAGGACAAGCTGACACCTTTGTGAAGCACAATACCAGCAGCTTATCCACATAGGTATCTCTAATGCAGCAGAGCCTTCCAATGACTTCCGTACACTCAGAGCATGGAGGGTAAGAGGATATGGCAGGAAAAGAGGGGAGAGAGGGGAGAGTGGACAGGGCCTGAGAGTTCTACACAGGCTGAAAACATGAGTGCAAAAGGACAGAGATAGCACTTTCCAAAGGAAGAGGAATAATCAGAAGCAACAAGCATAAACCACCAAAAAAAAAAAAAAAGAATGAAATGGAGATCATCAGACTGGGTGGGTCATAAAGACAAAAAGGAAGGGGGAAAAAGCCACAGCTCCTCTCTTTCAGGAGGCATCAAAGACACTTCAGTTCTTCAGGGGCAAGACTTTCAGAAAAAACCACTTGTGTTTGTGTGCACACAGGGGGGTGTGTGTTCTCCAGCTACACAGAGACTCCCCAGCCTGGGCTGCATTCTGCCAGAAGCACAGTGCCACCACCTTCTGCTTGTGCTGAAATCAAACTTGTGGAGCCATCTCCAAAGTCCCTCTGAGGAGGTCAGTGTGGGCAACTGGACTTTCTCTCCGAGAGAAGACTCCATAGCCATGCAAACCCACCTCTGTCAATAACAAAACCAAACTTCTTTTGGGCACTTAGACATCAGGTTTTGCTTCTTGCATTGGTGGTTGCTGCATGTGGTAGCCATGACGGACACCCATGAAGCCTGAGCAGCAGTGGTTTCAATTGCAGTATGCCTTATGTTTGATTGACCTTACTCCAGTCCTCATGGGTTTTTTTTATCTCAGCTCAACAGTAATCACTGCCTGTTCAGGTTAACTGAGCCAGCTGATGGTGATGCAGGGTTTTTGTCTCACACACAACAAACATTGACTAGTACTTTCTATTTAGAGAAACACCACATTGTAAACCTGTCTCCTCCCTTTAATAAATGCTGTATTGCTAGATAGTATTAATCCCCATCCCTTTCGCGACACAAGGAAACCCAGCTTCATGGTTAGGGTAGATAAAAATCACTGCTCCCTATAGTCTTTTTTGAGGTCTAATGTCATGCAGAAACATGCACAAAGTTGGCCCTAAACAACACCACTACCTCCTAAAGGCTGATGTGCAAAGCTTTGAGGTGCGTTAGTCCTCCTTGGCTCTGACTGAATTTAATAGGACTGTAGTATTTTCCATGTCCCCCTAGACCAGGAAAAACGCCTTCAGAGACAAGTTAGAGTTTCCTGTTCAATATTTCATGTAATGATTCCTCCAAAGGTGTAAACAGGAAACATGCCTCACCACTTAGCCAGAAAATGAGTGTCTGCTGTCCCTCCCTTTTATTGTGTTTATGTGTTAAAAGTAATTTAGAGGGGGATCTGCCAGATGCCTGGGTCTACCTGAGACAGTGCAGGCTGTCAGATGGCTGTCTGAGGTCCCAAACCTGACCTGTCTGGGTAGATATTTGGCAAGAAGGAGCACTCAACTTATCTCACCCCTCTTCCTTCTCCCCTACCAGGGACCCAGCAGGCAGCCTCTGTGGGAGCTGGTGTTTTGAAGAGATCTGCAGTTCACCCTGAACATCTGGGCTTAGGCAAACAGTGAAGGTTTACTTACAGAAAAAATCACATTTCTAAGCATTCCCCTTACAGATTTTTGGGGGTGGTATCTTTTGAGAAAACAAAATTAATCTGTCAGGGCACCCGCTGCAAATTTTTTTACGTGCACTTAAGTGCAGTCTCTGACTTCCAGCATACCATTGGGCTAACTGGGGCTTCTCAGGGAGGAAAGGAGCAAGCACAGCCCTCACTCTCCAAAAGCCATACTTCATTTCATCTCCATTGCAGGCAAAGACATCAAGTGTATGTCACAACTATCAAACAGTCTTTTAGCTAACTGACAACAGACACCATTCGGAGTCAATGTATTTTGATTATGGCTCACCTTTAGCAGGATTCAAGAGCCCACTCACCTCGCAGGGTTGTTCAACACCAAAATTAAATCGTGGTATTATTAGCTTTGCTTCAGCTACACCTTTCCATCTGAATGGACACACTACCTGCAAAGGCTGTGCTGGGTATAAAATGTGTTCCCAATTATAAAACGTTTGCTTAATCTCAAGGGCATTGCCTTGATTTTAAGGTTCTCTGCAAGTCACGCACCCTGGTATGTGCTGCCCGTTATCTCCAGAAGGCTTAAAGCTGGAATCCCCGTGATTCACATTTTCCAGCACTCATGGCCAAACCCTTCCGCAGATCAGCTCCTCTACTTTCTACCATTTCACAACAAGCTTTAATCTGCAGTGAGGCAAAAGCAGCCAAGTGGCCAGGCTCTGAGAGCTATACACCAGCGAAACAGTGGCCACAAAACACGCTGAGCCTGGGCTGTGGGAACCAAAAGAGGACAAGCTCCAGGGGTGGTTCATCAGTCTGAGGTGGCCGTGGCTCCCCAACACCTCCACCCACTCATTGAGGGATGGTTTGGAAGCATGTTTGGCTGCCCGTCACCCAAAAGAGTTGGGCTGAGAAGTCTGTGTGGCCTCGCTGTGCCTTCCAGGGAGGTTTTAGAGTACCCAGTGGGTACCCTATGTTGCAGCATAGGGTTCGTGGCATGGCTCCATGGGGACCTGTGCCTCAGGATGGGCAGACCAGCTGCCACTTTAAAAATGTTTCCAGTCAACCCCACAGCACTGCTCCTTCTGCAGAAGTTACTGGCAGCACATTCCATCTAGTGTTTATCCCCTCCCTCCTTTAAACACATTTTAAAAGCAGTAATTACACGGAAGATAGAAGAAGGGGCAAAAAAACTAAGCACAAAGGCACCAAAAACAACTTTCACCATCAGCCCTTTGGCTCAGCATAGTGCTTCCCGAAGACACCAAACAGAAATATTTTTCTTTCTTTACACTATTTCCTTTAAACTATCCACAGAATGAAATAATTTTTCAACATACTACTTCTTATTTTCATATGTCTTCTTTACCTTGCTGTCACTATATTACATAAACTAAGGTATCAACCCTACTCAATGATAAAATAGAAGTAGAATATCTCAGCTCACAAGCAACTATTCACCTCACCCCAAAACTCCCGCAACAGACTTGGGAAGAGCATCCATATCTCCCCTCCTGCCTCGTGCTGTCAGGAGGATCTCTCAAACACTTGTCCCTGTGGAACAAACTCCACCTTAATGTGCATTTAAGAACAAAATTAATCCTCCCTGCACATATTCATCATGTGCATACCCACACTCTGGCTTTAAGTAGAAATAGTAATAAAAAAGGATCTCTCACAGGGGTTATATCTATAGGAGCACTTATATGTACTATACTTTTTCTACAAAGCCATATCACAAAGCTCTGTCACAGGCCTCATGGACATGGGAACAGTACAACCATGCTAGTAAAACTGTTGTGCGCAACAGGAAGGAAGGCCAGGAGCCTCCCAGCGTAACACAGCTGCATATCCCCTGGGCAGTGAGGGGCAAATGAGGGAATAGCTCAAGCACAGTGGCCACAGTAACTCTGGCGTACATGGGCAACGTCCTCTGGGCACCTCTTCCTAAGTATCCCTGCAAACAATGGGCTGCACTGGGAAGCTGCCTGAGACCAATTTGTCTGTGTGCTTGAAAGGCTTCTCTCCCCATTACAATCACCTTCTTGCTTCAGTGATGCCCAGCAGTGTCACTGAGCTGCAGACCCCCTGTTCATGTCAAGCACTGCTCAAAAAGACCATTTGAACACAAGTGAAGGAGACTGCAAAGTTATACTTCAGATGACCTTGCAGTGACAGAGATGTACCCATCACTGAAACACAGCTGCATCCAGGACATTGCAGAGCTTCTCCCCTGTAACACTGCACAACAGAAACTTTATAAATTACAAGTCACAGGGACATTCACCCCATAAAAGTATCCGGACAACTACCTACACAAGGTACCCCTGTCGTGCAGGGGCAAGCAGTGGAGCTCAGGGACCAAGGCCACTGTGGCATAACATGTCCCTGTGCCTGCACACCTAGGAGCAGAGGGGTCCTCTGCACTGGCTCAAGCCTAAAACTGAAGTGCCACCTACAGAGTCTATAGCATTTGTGTCCTCCCAGGAGGGTTTCTAGCAAGAAGTTGGCCACAGTTAATACTTACTATTACATATAATCCCTGGATTAAGCCAAATTTCACCAAGCAGTTACCATGGACTCAAGAGTGACTGCCTTGGGTTGCTGCTGAGCATCAGCAAACAGGTGATATCCCACCTGAAAGAAGGCACATCTCTGCACATCCCACCCCAAGGGGTCAAGAGTTTCAGGTCCATGGATAAACCACAGTTTGCGCTGACAGATCTTGCCCTGGTTCAGTGCGGGATAAAATACCAATGAGACAAAACTTCTTGTGTACTAGGCTTCAGACATTGATTTCTACCATTTCTATTTGCACAGATGGCTGTAGCCCTGCACTCCAGCAAACGGGATGAACAAAGCCATGGAATTTTTAATCTGGTCTTCCTCTCTCCTCCCCAAGAGCTATGCAGCCTTAAATGGATCTATTGAAAGCCAGCATTAAAAACACCAGCAATGTTCTGACCTTCTCGGCAACAACAAAAATGGACCAAAACCGAAAGACAAAATAAATGAAAAGAAAATTACAAGGTAAGGTTTGCCTTCACTGAATGTGTGCCAGCTGCCCGAATCTTAGATTACATCGATGCAGCTTTCCAAATTTGAAATACAATAATTTTCTGTATTAAGGGCCCAGTAACCCTAATGGAGGCATAATTAGGCATTGATGCCATTCCCATATGAGAGAAGCTTGAAGAACTTAAATAAACTGTGAATGGCAGAATTAATACCGCAGCTTTTCATTTTGTACAGCTGTTTGAATACAGTGCACTGTCTGTGACAGCATCAGCTGTTCTTTACTCTTGGTCAGTATTTCTGAAGTTAAAACAGGCAGTTCTTTTAAGCAAATAAGAATTACCCCTCTTATTGTTGGCCTGTTTATTTTGGCAAAGAGAATCTGGATGCATATTTGCTTTACATTAAAAAAAAAAAAAAAAAAAAAAAAAAAAGTAGACCCAAACTGCAAACAAAATTAGCTGGCCAAATTCAAAGCCTGGTGACTCTATTAAGAGAATTTTAATATACCGCAATGGCCCTTCAGAATGGAGGATAAGTAATGCAGTTTTGGAGATCATCTGCCCAAGTGGGAATATCGTATAGATGCCTGGAGAGTCTTTGAGAAAATAGCTCACCTCGGCACTGATTGAAGAGGAAAGACAATACTTTGGTGAAACAGAATTCTGTATTTCTAGGAAAGGCTCCAATAGCAAATTTCTTACTAATGCAAGAAGCATTTTAAATTTTATTAAGAATGGAACGGGCAATGGCAGGAGTGTGACACGGCACAGTTTGCACACACAGTTTAGCCAGCAAAAAGTAAATAAATAGGTTACTTATAAGCTTGAGAAGACACACAAAAATACCTCTAACAAAAACACAAGCTCAGTGAACTTCAAGTAAGAGTATGAAATAGCTTCCAAAACCCTCTTACCAGTATTTTTTTTTTGCCAGGTAAATTATTTCTCCTACAAGTTAATTTTCAATCTCTGTTTTATGGTTGGAAATATCATATGAAAAGAGTTAATCTAGATTTCCTCACTGTCTTTAAAAATTTTTTATCAGTGGACGTGGAAGAGACTGTCTATGCAGGAATGAGTCAGGACAGCAAACCACCATTGCAAAGTAAAATGCTCAGGTTACCAGGAGAAGGACTGATAAAAGGGGGGTCCTAATGACATATTTTCCTGGGAAATGCAACCCCTAAATGGCAGCCCCCTCAGACCGGGTGCAGGCAGTTCTCCCCCTGCCTCACAGCCTGGCTGAGTCCTTGTCCATGCCACCTCAGCTGAATCCAGACCCAAATCCTTAGCACCATAAAAACTTTCCATTTTTTTCCCAGTCAGAGTTAAAAACAATATCACTTTTGAGCTGCAGGAGCAGGAGTGAGAGGAGGGTGCGGTGCCCGGGTCGGGGTGATGAAAAACACCAGCAGTTAAGTGCCGCTGTGGAAACGAACATGCCTAATGAAAAGCTTACCTAAATCTTGCGGGGAGCCAGCACCCAGCCAGCAGAACCTCTCCAAAGTAGCGGGCACGATGCTGCCAGAACGCTCAGGAAAGACGAATTAACTAAAAGTTAAAGTGGATGTTCTCATTGAAAAGAAAAGTGGCCTACTCCAAAGGGGATTAGGCTAAAGTGAACTAAGGCCACTTTACTTCTGAATGAGAGCATCCACACAATAGTGCAATGCACTTTAACTAATGCACTTTAATTTTACACCCAATCAATTTGTCTTACACTCTCCTGAGTGTCCTTGTGTGGACAAACCCAGAGATTCATCGAGTTTTGAGGCCAGGCGGGAACTATTAGATCAACCCATCTCACTCCCCACACATTATGGTCCATTGCCTTTCACAATTATCCTTTTATTGATCCCCCAAACTTGTGGATAACTAATGTATCACCTCTGATGGAGGGGAAAAAGACACGTTTCTTCAATGGGGCACATGGTATGGATTTGAAGACGCTTGCAAAACAAGAAGCCATCATGACTTTTGGCAGCAGTCTGTGCTGTCACCAGCAGAAGAACAATCAAATTTGGGCACAAATCCATTTCTTTCCATCCTACCTTCCCCACACCCCACAAGTTATCAAGGAAATGCCAAGGAAATGTCAGTCTCTGTATTTTAACTTTTACCCTTTTTTTTTTATTTTTATTTTTTTATTTGCAAACAGTCCCTTTACTTTCAGGACAGGCTCAGATATTTTTTTAATTCATCTCACCAACACTGACATTTTCAACAGTTGCCCAGACATCTACTGAGGAATCCTAAACTCCCTTTTCCAAAATCTAATAACCCCAGAACGTCTGCACTATCACCTTTGTATGCACAACCCACATAACCCTGAAATACCTATATTGCTTTTCATCTCTCAGATAAACACACTCAAAAAGAAATAAATTAAGCCACAATGGCAACAACCAGTGAGGCAACTCAACAAGTTGAGCCTGTAAAAGCGATGGGGATCCCCTGTGCCAGCAACACCACTCACTGACAGAAATCAGACCCACCACCACAAGACAGGCTAAAACTCTCCAAGGACCTCACCTAAATTTAAAAAAAAAAGGAGACCCAAGGACACCAACCTGCAGGAATTTGGCTCTCACCTATGCTTTGAGGCTGGGGTACATCTCTCCCTTTTTCCTTTTGAAGGCAGTAAAAGAGAAAAGGCAACCACAGTAAGTATGCCAAAGAAGAGCTGAACCATCTGCGAGCAAGTTGCCTTTAAATCACATTACAGAATATCAGCAGTGGGTTATATATGGGGCCAGAAATACACTCAAACACAACAAAACACAAAATATGCGCTCTGTTAGAGTTACCCTTTCCAAATATTGCTGTAACTACAGGAAAAAAAAAAAAACAACACATGAATATAAACAATAATTTCCAAATTTGTCATGTGAGTTAAAGCCTATTCTAAGAGCCCAAGCATCAGGAGAGGGAGAGAACATGCTGAGGACGTGAGGTGACACTGCAGCACACCCCAGTCTCTCCTTCTCCAACACAACCCTCACCAGGAAACAATTCCAGAAACCTTCAAAAACTTTCACAACAAGAAACAATCCTCCTCTTTATTTTCTTAAATTTGTTTAGATTACACAAGATAGCTCCTAACTGCATGCTCATGTGACCAAAAGCCCCTAAATACAGCAATGCAAAACAAAACAAAACAGAGTTTCTCTAATTTAAAGAAGCTGCGCTGGATTTTCACTGCTTTTCAAAGCATGACCTACTCTTACTCATTTTGACTGAGCACTATATAATCAGATTGATTTTTTTTTTTTCAAGGGCTAACTTTGCCCACTCTGGGCTGTGGTAACTATTCCATGTGCAGAGCCCAGTACCTGCGGACAAGCAGCTAGGCAAGACTCAAACCCTCAGCCATACAGGTTAAACTTAAGGTAAACTAATTTTTTTCACAACTTCCTTGCAAACCTCCAAATTGCACTCAAAGAACAATCTGCAGTCCCTAGTGTAAAGATGTCACAAGCTCCCACTTATGAGAACACCTCAAGATTACACTCACAAATGTTTAGGATGAGTTCCAGGGTTACCAGGGGTTTAGATTCAGCTCTGTCAGATTTGATATTGAAAAGGATGCAAAAAAGTAGGAAATCAAACTGTCCTTTGCCACAAAAGGCAACTTCAGTTTGAAAAGCTTTACACAGAAGTTAGGCCTAAGTGTGCAACTTAAGGAAAGAAGCAAATATTACACTCAGATGTAAGGACGAATACTTTTGGGCTCTTGAATGATTTAAAAAAAACAAAACAAAACAACACAAGAAAAGCCTCCCAAAACAACTCACAAAAACTAAACACCAAAACCAGACAAGATTTTTGAATTGAAATAATAAATTCAAGAAAATATATTCAATCACATATCCACTTAGCAATATATTTACTTGATTAAAGAAACAAAAAGCAAAGAAAACTTTACTTTGCTACCACAATTTCAGCGAGTGTTTCAGACGATAACAGGTCTGGAATATAAATTAATGTGTTGTATCCAAACTCAAGCATGATACCAGCTCCTAAATACTACAACAACAACAAAATTACCCAAAAACAAACAAAAAAGGAGTCTCTAGGTCAAGGTGACAAAGTCAGAGGAAGAAAATTAAATTCTGAGTCTTTTAAACATTATTTTATTGGTCCTCCTCAGAGGCCTACTTGGCTGTAACTCTTTTGTTGCACCCTTTGCACTGCATCTATTATTTTGATGCCAGTTCCTCCAGTATGGGAATACATACACCAAAGGCAGCAATATTCTTAGCTTTCTCCACTTAAAACCATACATGATTTCAAAATACTTACGAAGTCCCCAAGTAAAACACTATTTCTCAGTATTTCCCCACCATCACCAAGGTGGGGTTTTTTTGGGTTTGGTTTTTTTTTTTTGTCTGCAAGGTATAGCTAACATATTTGAAGTATTTGGGAAAGTTAAGTCTAATCGTGCCTGGTTCATGCCCTAAATGACCCATCCACCTTCAGATATGCTACATAATGTGCTCCAGTTAATGATTCTTTCTTTGTAAAGATTACATTTTAAGTAATTTTTCCATTTAAAAAAAAAAATGCTCTCTATCCACATTTTGCTTAGAGAAACTCTGCAACTACACACATTAAAAATATATATATGGCAACATAAATAGAAGTGCTGCTTTATTGTACACACACACATATATATATGATATACTATCACCCAAGAAGCGCAATCTAAAATGCCACAGTTGCAAACATTTAAGACTGTAACAAAAATGACTGAGTCTCTAGTATCAGTTTACTATCCTTCAACATTTTCCCTTACAGAGGAGTCAAATAATGTTGAATTATGGACCTTCTTACAGGAAGTCTTATTTCATGTTCATTTTTTGATCATTTCCCTCCTAATCCCTATAGGAATTTGGCTCTTTGCCAATTTGCCTTTACAAGTTTCTGTGTACATATTTAGTTTGTGCATTATTTAATTATAAATTTTGTCAAGTAATACTACTGTGAATTTGCTCAATAAGATTATTTCCTGTATGAAAATACAGGAACTTGAATTGAAATGAAAATTTTGTCTGCATAAAATATATGTTATTCTGATAATGTACTTTATTTGGATGTGGTGGCTACTTCATACTGTGTTTTCCTTAACGGACTTTCAAAAGGCTTTCTATAGACACGCTCTTGTAGGGGAATTTTACAGTTCGGACTAGAGCACCTGGGTGCCAAGGTGATGTGGCTGCAAGACAACAGCCCCTAAGAAACTGAATTTCTACGATCTGACTACAGACACTCTTTCGATTTTTTTAATCAGATGGAGTTTTCCCAGCCACATCATGCAACAGCTGTGTTTTAAATCTTTCCAGGCTCTGACAAACATTTGAAAATTTAAACATGCAAATGTTTGAAAAGCTAATGATTAAAAAAGGTTTATTTTGAAACTTGGAGGATGAGCATAATCCTTCAGGCCAAGGTCTTTTCAAGTCCCGGGGCCTGGTTGATCTCCAGTTCAATTATTCTCAGCAAAAACCCCAAACTCCTGCCTCATACTTCTGGAGCTGTAATGGTAAACAATAGCTCTGCAGGTCCAACCCTGGCAAGCAGTGGGGTCACACCCGTGGGAGAAGGATGCTATTTTAGTGACCTATTGCCACTGAGCTAGTTAAATCACTGAACAATGGTTAGTGTTATGGGGCTTTACTTTGCAAAATCTAGCATTAGTGTCATTGCTTTCCATTAACCGGGGGACTTAAAGGCACTGGCATTGAGGGACCTATCAGGAAAGAATAAATAAGGGAAAATCAATAAATTAAAAAACAAAACAAACAAAAAAAACCCCAAACACAAAACACACACAACCCACCCTGTTAACTGTAACCTTTACTACCACAATATAATAAAATGTAATTAAATCCATAATAAAAGCTTTTACATACTTACTCTTTTACTACTCTCAAAAGCCCAGCCGTGGCCAGGCTGGGGGACAATCCCAGCCCCGGCTCCAGCCCCTCTCTCCTGCAGCCGGGTCCTGCGCACCCGCGCTTCCTTGGACCATGCAGCCATAAACACGCACCGCAGAGGGACATCCTAATAATTAGCCGACTCAGCGACAAGTACCCAACACTGTATTATTTAACCATTAGGGTCCTGATACTGCTGGTCTCACCGAGGCCGGGTTTTCCAACGGAGTTTACAAGAGAGGCGCGGGCGGCCGCGCATTCCCCTGTAACCCGTCCGCGCAATCTCCGCGGCCCCCGTGAGCCACTCGCGGGTCGGAAGGGTGAAGGAGAGAGGGGAAAAGCGCAATTTTGCGCCTTTTGCCTTCGACGGGGAAAGCAACGCCCTGCTCCCCGCGCGTCTCCGCGGCTGCAGACGGGTAGTGGTGGCCGGGCTGCGCGGCTCCCTGCCTGGCGAGGGGTCGGGACACCCCGGGGAGCCCGCCCTTCTCCGCGGCTGGTGCAGTGCAGTGCCCATGCAAGCTGGGACTAAGCCCCGCGGCCGACTCGCGCAGTGAGAGAGGGAACGGCGCCCGGCGCGCCATGTCCTCGCTCCTGGGGAAAAGGCTGCGGGGGAGCAGCGGGGGAATGGGGGGGGGGGGGGGGGGGGGGGGGGGGCGACGGGACGGACCACCCCCTTCTCTCGACAACCCCAAAACTATAGCTTAATTTCTTTAGCTTTCACTTTCATAAAATAATAATTCGTTGGGAAAATGGGGTATAAATCTTCATTTTGGAGGCAATTAAAGTGTTGATTTCATTCATGCCCCTAAGCGATTCTTGTAATTTGCTCAAATAGCTTTATGTACCCAGCACTCCAGAGCTTTTAGAAACCCATTTTCTAGTTAGACTTGTTGGATTACAATTTTGATTCAACAACAGCGACACGAGCTTTCCCCCGCTGTAGGGCTCCCCTCACTTTAAGGCGCTGCGCAGAGCTGCCTGTCCCCCGAAGCATCCTCCCCGGCCTCGGGAGCATCTTCCCGGCCCCGATCCACCGGTCACCTCCCCTGCCGCGCCGCCCGCCCCGCGAAGCTTTTCCCCATTTGCCGCAAAACTGGTGGGGAAAAACAATTACAAAAATCCCATATACGCGCACATAAAGCCCTTTTAAAAAGTTCATGTCTCCCTTCAAGCCTGCCTGTCACTGCGCTACCAGCAGCCCGATAGCCTTTGGTGGAGAGGAAAAAATATTTAAGATACTGCCTACGCTGCAATTCAACGCACCTTTCTGTCGGTAATCTATAAAATAACTCCTGGCTGACAGTGCTGGTGATAACGGCAAAGCGGCTGAGGAAACTCCTGTCTGCTTGACTGCGCCTTGCTTGAACAAAAGGAAACCTCCAGAGTCGGAAGGTGATTACTGTGAAGACTGTATTTACGAAGCTGATCGTAAAGAAGAAATAACTTGGGGGAGAGGGTTAGTAAGTGTTTTGTTTTTTTTTTTTTTAGATTGATTTTTTGTTTTGTTTTTTTGGTGTGTGCGTTCGGGGTCCCTTATCTCGTAGCCAAAGCGCTACTACCCCTCGGTTGAGAGCTAGCAAATGGAACGGGAAAAGACCACAGTTTTACCCAACTCGTGAAAAAAAACCCCAAACAAAACAACAAAAAAACCCCAGCCAAATCTCAGCCATTCACATCATCTAGGAGTTTAATTTACCTTTGGGCATCTCCTGAACTAGCCCCAAAGGCTCTCATGAAAAGGCAAGAATCCCAGCCTGAGTCCAGTGCAGGGGACAGACCCAGGGGAAGGGGAGATGGGACAACCAGCTGGCCCAAGCCATTCCTATTTCCCACATCGGCTACAGTCGGTATTAAACGTTTGAACCATCGCAGACAAAGCCTGGACACCGGCACAAGGCTTTGCTGGCTTGATTTTGGAGTCTGAATATTTTAATTCTTTTCAAGAGATGGGCTGAAAACATGAAAGATTAAGGAAAATAATTTAAAACCTGGGTCCCGTTTTATTTTCTCCGTTGTTTTGGTGGTGGTTTTTTTGGATTTTGGTTTAGTTGTTTTTTGTGGGGTTTTTTTTTTTGGTTGGTTGGTTGGGTTGGTTGTTGTTGTTATTGTTTGTTTGTTGGTTTTGTTTTGTTTTCTATTAAGTAAAATAAAATGGGCACGTTTGCAGCAGGCAGGCGTGCACAAAGCAATGTTCACTGAAGTCTAAAAGCGTTCGGCCAAGGAAAACTGACAAGCCGGACTAATGAACCGTAGAGACGGGAAGAAAATAGGCAGTATTTGCTAGATTTCAATCCCTCTCTGTCACCCTCTCTGTCTTCCCTGGACCACCTATCTCGTATTTTCTTATTATTTTGGTAAATGGCTCCAGCACTTCCTTTGCTAAGACACCAAGAAGCCAGAGATTCCCGGATACTTCTATTATTGTAAAGGGTAAATAAAATAAAGACCAAAATTAAAAGCGACAAGAAACAGGTCGAGTTTGCAGGCGATGCTTTTACAAGCTCATCTCACCAGGTCGAATCTGGGAGCAAGCCTTAATGAAGCAATAATAGCCACATTATTCAAAAATTTTCATTTCGATGGAAATTTATCTAAAAGGGACTTAATCATATGCAAATAATAAAAGGAGGTGTAGTGACCCAGCAAGCCATCTGCATACAAATTTTAGCGTGTGTGGTGTTGGAGAGATCATACCTGATCTGTTAGATTTGCTGATCTTGTTATGTCTTCACTGTCCGATTTTGATCCGCCCTCTCTATCGTCTATGACCAAATCGATAGGCATTTTTCCCTTCAAACAGCTAATATACCGGTGGCAGAAATTGTCACATAATTCGTGTACCTACATTATGACAGAGGTTAAAAAAAAAAGGGGGGGGGGGGGGGGGGGGTGGGAGAGAAAATATAATCAAGAAACAAAAAGAAAAATTGACAAGTGCAACCAGTCTCCCTCCTTCACCCCTGTGACATCAAAAGTCCTAAATAGGGAAAACACACCGCAATTATCCCCCCGAGACCTCTAGATGCATCCAGAATTAGGAATAACTTTCTTTTCTCGCAAAATAGAGATATCCCAGAAAATTGACAGTGACAAGATGATTCACAGGCTACAACATATTCAACACCCGTGTTAAATTCATCTGCTCCCGGAACTGTGGCCATTAGAGAGGTGACCTGCATGGGTGACATTTAAGGTAAACTATTTAATTTCATCCAGTTATTTCATCATAAACCCTTTCCAAATGGGTACGACGACAGAAAAAATGATTGAAAAAAAAATTTTTTTAAATCCCGAAGCACTGGGTTGAAGTGTATTACAGGCATCCGTGGCCTGAAATCCCCATTTACTCTGATAGACTCGTACCTGAGATGCCTGTATTACTGGGCAGATTTTAACAAATTTTGCGTAGAGCGAGAATAACCTGCCAGCTATGGTTAGTCAAAGTGGCTGAGGCTCCCGAGAAACTTCTCAACTATTTAAAAACCTCTCAAAATGTTTATTTTTAGGAGAAAGGGAATTCTTTTCTAGGCCAGCTATCAATGACACGTAAAAAATCCTCAGGAAACCAGAGAGCACTTCCAATTTAATGTGAGCTCGGATGACACTGCCTTCTTAGAAATTAGCATTCTCCCTCCTAAGATTTCTAAAATAGACAGCAAGAAAAAACCTTGCGTTTAGTCTGCAATCTCTTTTTTTTTTTCTGCTTGGAGGTGTACAGTATTCCCAGGAACAAGAGACAGACACAACTATCAACTCTGCTTTGTCTCTGCAAAATGTTACAGGACAATCCATGCCCTGAGCCTGACCCGCAGATGGCTCTTAATATAAATAAATAAACAAACAAATAAATAAATAAATTACCCATTCCAACCAACAGCAACCCAAGACTCTTCCCCACCACCACCAAGAAAAAAATATATTTATTTATTTATTTGTTTATTTTAATCATAATTTCAGGGCTTGTCTGAACCAACCATTTCGAGTCTCATCTGTGACACCACAGAACTGCAACTATTTATACAAAGCCAGAAAAGTATTACAACGAACACAAGGCCTGGGCGTTTGAGAGCCTGGTTTTAGAGGCTGAAATTGTAATTAAACTGCAAAGAGAAATGGACGCCAAGATTGGTCTTGACACTAATTACCAGAAAGAAAGACATTTATGCAAATTTACCAGAAGCCTGAACTTCAGGAGTACTGAAATGGAGGAGGAAGAAGAAAGAGAGAGAGAGAAATTACCTTCTCTAATTCCAAAAGATGAAACCTTAATACTTGTATGGCTTGAATCATCTGCAAAGATACAAACAACACGAGTATTTATCTCATTCCTGGATTTAGGGATCTTTCCCGCAGCCACCCCTGATGCACTTTGTAGCTCGACTTTTCTTTAGCAGTAAATAAAAAGTTGTTTTGATTTATGGCAGTAACACTAAAACTTAATAGCAGTGGCTTTGTACGCTGTTTAACGAGAAGCTATCTAGAGTTAACAAAAACAAAACAAAACAAAAAAATCCCTCTTGCAAACGAAGCAACTGAATTATACGGATCATAAACGTTTCTTTAAAAAACAAAACAAACCTCTAAACAGCATCGCTGACTCCCCACTTTGCAAAAGTGGGAGCAAGACTCCTACAAAATATTTGTTTATCTTTAAAGGGGGAGAAATAAGAGCAGGGAAAGACCTCATTTTCGGTCAATTAGCGAATGGTGCATCTCCAGCCACAGCAATCCGCGACGTTTCCCATCGAGTTGCTAAAAGGTGCGGGGAAGGGCTGGCTACAGCGTGGGCAAATCCACGCTCCTCTTGGGCGGGCAGAGGAGCTCCCCTTTGGATGAGGCTTTCTTTAGGTCTATCCTTATGGGATTTTTTTTTTACTTCCACGCAATTACCGCACCGTATTTACTTGTAATTATAAAAATCATAATCATAACAATAAATAAAAAAAAAATCAACGTGAGAAATTTTCAGTTTAGCACTACCAAACCACCTCTCCAGAAGACACAGAAGATAAAAAAAAAATTAAAAAAAAAAAAAAATAAAAAAAAAAGGGAAGGGAAGGGAGGGTGGCGGGATGGGGGTGGGGAGAGGAAGAAGTGTTGTTAACTCTTACCAAGTTATCCAGTTCAGGATTAGAGGAAAAGAGGGGTTTCTCTGCTCGGATCTAAATATAAGAAAGGGGAGGAAAGGGGGGGAGGGGGAAATAATAAAAAATATTTGAAACATGGAAGCAGAAAAAACAGACGTTATTATTTCTTGCTTCATTACACTGTCGGGTCCATTATGTAACCTTTCGTGCAAAGCCCTGACTGCTGCATTTAGTACATCAGCCAAACACTTGAACAAGTGAATCAAATACACCGAAAAAATATCTATGGAGCTTCCCGGGCACAGCCCGACCCGGCTCCCGGGAGCCGCGCAGCGAAACTCCCGACTGGTCCGGTTAATTCAGTTCTTTAGGGGGGTGGTTTATGCCGAGATCTGCAGATTTTTTGGTTTGATTGGGTGCTTTTTTTTTTTTTTTTTTTCCCTCTTGCAGTAAGGGGGGACGGGAGGGAAGGGGGTTTTGTAACGCGCATCTTTATCTCAACAGAGACTTGTTTTTCTCGTTACAATTTTGTTTTTTTTCTTTTAGTGTTTCAACATGGTTTTGCTGACCTGTTTGGCGAACACTGCTATGTCTTCATTGAAAGACTCAGAGGAGCAAACATCGCCTCCCGCTACCCCGGGCTCCCTGGGTGTGCATGTAGCTAATTCACATTTCTCAAAAATCAGTGCTAAAAGAGGGAACAGGGGGTGTCTGAAAGAAAATACAATAGTCACACACACAGAGGGGGGGATATCTTAACGAAACAAAAAAAACCCAAACACAACAATAGTTAGTCCCGCAGGAGCCATGCCTGGGGAGAGGGGCACCCACCGAGGAGGGCTCCGGCACCCCCCGCCGCCTCCCGCAGCGCCCCGGCCCCTTCCCGCAGACGGCCGGCCGGCAGCCCAGCATCTCCCTGGCCTTTCAGCGTTATCTGCCCGTAGATATTGCTCATACAACCTTAGGACAAGCTAAGAATAAAACCTAAGCCGGTTCCAGCAGCCATTTTGAATTAACTTTCCTTGTCTTTAGAAAAAAAAAAAAAAAATTAAAATCTTTTGGACGTACACTTCTATCTCTCATGCTTTTAATTCCCATTTTCTGCTGGAGGACTTGCTGGGAGCGAAGGAAAAAAAAAAAAAAAAAAACCAAACAAAACCAAACAAACCGAAAACAAAACACCAGGAAAAAAAACCCAGAAAAATAAACAACCCCCATCCACACTCAAAAAAAAAAAAAAAAAAAATTTAAAAGCCCTTAAACCCACCCACCCTCTAATATCCAGCGCCAACCAAGCACGGGTGCACGCCCGCCGCCTGCCCGTTGCCCCGACCTGGTCCTCCGCCCCCCTCCCCTCGGAACTCCGCAGCCCTCACCCGCGGGGGGAACCAGGTGCTTTTGGGCTCTCCCGGCTTTAAAAGCCTCCCCGAGAGAAAAGGCTGCGTGTGCATCTGGCTCCCTTGGACGTTTAATAATTTAAATAAATAAGCGTGGGCACAGACGCACGTATATATGTATATTTATAACAGGGAGGGGGGGAGGTTGTTTGTTTGATGTTTTTTTTTTTTTGTTTTGGTTTGGGGTTTTTTTCCTACTTTTTTATACTTTCTTTTTTCTTTTTGGTATCAGAGACTGTTGAGTTTAAACCAACCCTACAGATTTCTGATAAAGCGATAAAGAAACTGAATGATGTGATTCTTCTTCCTTTTTTTTTTTTTTTTTTTAATCTCCCTTCTCTTTACTGTTTGGAGAGCGATTTTAAAAGGCTCTTAAAACGTCCCTTCAAATTCAAGACGGGTAGATTACTTTTAAAAGCATCTGCTGCCCAACGTAACCCATCAGCTCCCATCGCAACGGCCTAGAAACTGTTTTGCGAGCTGCCTCATTGAGAAGCATTCAATGCTGTCGGATGAAAACATAAAAAAAAAATCTTAACATTAAAAGAAAACAAAACAAAACCAACCAACCAAAAAAAAAAAAAAAAAAAGCAGCTCTTGAGTTCTCTCCTTCATAGCGCAAGGAGAGAAACGAGCAAGGCGGAAAGTTGGGAGAAGCAGTCCAAACTCTCCTTGCTCCCAAACTCCGTGAAGCGATTTACCACGGGGCGCAGGTTGTGCCCTGGGAATATTATTTTCCTCCTCTTCCTTCTCCCCACAGTGATGCCTGTCGCCTCTCCACCAAGCTCCGGCTCCTATTACCCAGAGCCCCCGCAGCTCCCCGTGCCAAGCGGACCCCAGCCCTCTCTCTCTACCCCCTTTTTTACAAAATAACAAAAAAATTAAGAACACGGCTCTTTTCCGCGCAGCACTCCCCGACTCACCCTTCCCCATCCCGCACAGGGGCAGCCCGGCCCGCACAAGCACCTCTTCTCCCCTTCTCCCCTTTTCTATCCCGCGCTCCTTGAGCGGGTGCGGAGCCTTACGCGGCACCTACCCGTAGATGGCATCTTTATCTCTCTTGAGGGCGTCGTTGACGGAGGCGCCCATGGCGGGAGGCATGGCGTTGGCGTGGGCGGCGTGAGGGTACTGGTGCGAGTGGAGCGGCGGCCCGTGGTTGAGGTGGTGGACGGGCTGCATGGGGCGGGCGCCATGGGGGTCCCCGTACATGGTGGTGGGGATGCCCACCCCCTCCATGCCGCCGTAGTGGGGCAGCTCGTCGTACTGTGGGACAGAGAGCGCAGACAAGCGTCAGGGGGGGGGCGCGCCGAGAGGTGGGAAGAGGAAGCAGCAGCCCCGCTCCCGTGTGCCATCCTTTTAGTCTTCGTGTCCCCCACTCCCCAACCCACTCCCCTCCAGGAAAAGCCAGTTACCCTCGGGGTGCGCCCGGACTCCGTGTCGCCGGTTCTTCCACCCCCCCGCCCCGTGCAGCCGCCGGCCCCGGGGAGGGAAACACAGCCCCGGGCCGGGAAAGCAACTGGGCTGGGCTGCTCCGGCCCGGCTACCCGCACGACCCGAAATCCTACGAGTCGGAGGCGGGCGAGAAATAATAATAATAATAGTAATAATAATAAATAAATAAAAATCCCATCCGCGAAGCTCTCAAACACCCCTTGTGAATGGAAGCGGTTCACGAAGCTTAAGTCTCCCTCTGCTAAACTTTTCTCGCTGATAAAATGTCAGGTACCTAACCCAGCGAGAGGATGCAAAAAGTTCAGCAGCGGCAAGGGAAAGGAAGGAAGGAAGGAAGGAAGGAAGGAAG
>JANVCC010000020.1:54178771-54454325 GCA_025345505.1 Todiramphus chloris collaris
AAAAAAAAAAAGGGGGGAAAAAAAACCCCCAACAACTCCCTCCTTCCTTCCTTCTTTTTTTCTTTCTTTTCTCTCTCCCTGTCTCTCTCTCTCTTACTCTTCCCCTCTCGTTTCCAAGACAGCAGCGGGGCGAAAGCAAATATCCTTTCCCCAAATCAGGTTTTTTTTTTTTCCTTTCTTTCTTTTTTTTTTTTTTTTAAAGTGCTCCTCAAACCCAACTACCAAGTCTCATGGCTTTTTGCCACTCCAGCTGTCAATCACAGGCGAGGTTGTCAAGGTGGTGAATGACTGATGATGATCCGCTGCGTGTGTTCCCACCGCGCAGGACACCTCAAATGTTAATTTTCGAGCGCGCTCACCCCCCCCCCCCCCCCCCCCCCCCAAAAAAAAAAAGAAAAAAAAGTAAAAGAAAAAATTGTAAAAAATAAAAAGAAAAAATTAAAAATCGAGGGAGGAGGAGGAGAAGAAGGAAGAGGAGGGGGAAAAATTAAAAATTAAAAAGGCTCTCTAACGCGCCGGCTCTCCTTTTATTATGGTTATTATGATGATGATGATGATGATGATGGGGTTTTTTTTTTCGCTCCTCCTCGGATCGCTCCTAATTCCTCGCCGGCGCCGGCTCTCGTTCTGCCCCTGCGCGGCCGCCGGGCGAGGCTGGCGGAGGCGGGCCGGGCGCGGGCTCTGGTGCCGGGCGGAGCGCCGCGCCGTGCGGGGCGGGAGCGGGGAAGAAGGGCAGCGGGGAGGGGAGGAGGAAAGGAGGGAGAAGCCGGGGCGTGGGGGGGGAAGAGGGAGGCGGGGGAGGCGCGGCGCTGCCGCCGCCGCTGCCGCCGGGCGTCCGCCGCCGCCGCACCGCCGCGGCGAGCGCAGCGCAGCGCAGCGCCGGGCTGGAGCAGACTGCGGGAACCCGGAAGTAGTGGTGGCCATAACAGGTCGCGTCTTACACAATGCGCTGGGCGGCAGCAACTCCGCCACCGGCGCAGGGGGGCGCGCCGACCGACCCGCGTCCGCGCAGCGACGCACTTCCCCTCTCCACCTCCCCGCTTCTCCCGCCGCCGCCGGTGTTGGATTCACCGCCCCCTCCCGGTCCTTCCCTCCGCCCTCCCCTTTTCCTAGCTGGTGTGTTCATCCCGCCGCTACACGGGTGGGTGTGGGGTGCGCTCTCGTACCCTTTGTGCCCCGAGGGCCGCGCCGCCGCCCGACCCTCCCTCCTCCGCCTGTCTCTTTCCCTCCCAACCCCCCCTACCCCCGGCAGGCTCCCCCCGCGGCCGCAGGCCGAGTGAGCTCACCCGGCCCCCGGCCGCCGCCGCCGCGCCGCCGCCGCCCAATCAGCACCGCGTCGCCCCGCGCCGCGCCCCCATTGGTCCGGGCGGGAAGCGGGGCTCGGACCGGCGCGACGTGGGGGGAAGCGCGCTGGGGAGCCTCTCTGCGCGCGGGGCTCCTAGGCGCGCTTCCCTCCCCCCCCCGCCCCCCGTCTATCTTCTGGGGTCCGCAGCCGCGTTGCCTTGCTCTTGGAGCATCCCTGGTCCCCCACTCTCCCCATCTGCGTAGCCGGGGGTCCGCCGCCGTCCAAAAGCACAGACATTCCTCCTTTCCCCCGCCGGTTTGGGAGCGGGGAGCTCGCCGTGTCCTTTCCTTTCCCGTCTGTTACCTGCCAGGTCAGGGCTGCTGTCTGAGATGCCCCAGCCTCATCGCATCTCCTGCCCGAGATTGGACGGGTGGGGAGAAAAGGGAGAAACACCACCACGCTCCCTCACTGCGATGTAGCTGTCCCTAAGTGAGCTGTTGAGGGAAGGCAGGATGGTCACTTCGGTAAAACTGGAGGCAGGGGCGATGCTGCTCCGCTGCCGGGGAGCCGGGGGGTGGCGGGCAGCACCTCGGCCCCCGCCGCCACGTCTCAAACTTCGGGGAAAACCGTTTCCATCCCCCTCCCCGCCCCCGTTCTGCTAGGACCGGCCTTTTATCCTGGCGAAGGAAAAATAAGGACCTCTCAGGTAAGATCCATCTTAATACACTAACCCCCCCCCCCCTTTCCCGCACCAAGTATCCCCGGTGGGAGCCGATCCACGGCCATGGGGTTGATCTCTCAATTCATTTACTGGGCGAACAGCGGTGGGTAACGATTCCCCATATCACAGATCCCTTGCAGAGGGTTGCTGTAGCTTAACTCCCCGAGGTGCCATGTCCTCCTCTCCCAATCTCTTTTTCCTTCCCCTCCCTAAAACAAAAAAACCCACCACCACCACCAACAAACCACACAAAAACCCACCAAAAACCAAACAAAAAACATTTTACGTGTCTCCACGAGGCCTTTATAAGATTCATTCAGCACAACCCAGCCTAAAACACTTCTACAATGCAATTACAGTCTTACAAATTGTTTGCCCAAACCTCATTCTGGATAAGGGTTTCACAATTAACAAACAGTTATTACTCTTAGGGCTTGCTGCGAGAAACCACGCTGCGCGCCTCTCCGCTTCCAATATACTGGCCAAAAAAAAAAAAAAAAAAAAAAGAGAGAGAGAAAGAAATTCCACTCAGTAATTAATCATCTATTAAAAGGGGAAAAGCAAACGGACAGTTCCGCGCTGTTTCTGTGAACTCCTGCCGCGGCTGCGCGCCTCCACCGACCCGCGCAGAATCTTGCCCCGCTGTCTTTTGAGGCAAAGCGGCTTCCCCCCCCCCCAAAAAAAACTTGCTGTTTTGCAGGGATCTAGTGCCACTTGCCCATCGCACGGTGGAAGGAGTGGCAGCGGGGATCATACGAAAAATAAAAAGCAAAGAAAGAAGGGATTTCGTGCATGCGCGGGCCAGGGAGAGGCTTCACTGCGGTGCGCTGCGCGTTCTCAGCGATAACCCGACTCCCTCCTCCCTCCCGGCTTGAACTGGGCCTTTCGCGGAGGGCTCCACCGAGTTGAAGTAAAAAAAAAAAAAGAAAAACCAAAACAGAAAAAAAAACATTTGAGGAGCAAAGGAGTCTCTTCCACCAGGTGGAATCTGGGTCCATTTGCTTATCGGATAATAAATGAGGCTTTTAATCAGGCTGAATTTCCCAGATAAAGGAAAGAATTAGTCATACCTAGGAACAATTCCATGTTTTCTAGCTGGCTTCCCTGCCGCCTTCCTAGCAGGGACTGGGGACGCGGGGCGGGGGGAAATTAGCATCCAAGTGTGCTCTTTCACCATTAATATTGAAATTTGAAAACTGAAATAGGAACAAGCAGAAGAGACAAACAAACAAGAAACCGCAAAAGAAAGCGTTTGAAAGGCGGCCGAGGGATAATCCAGGAATGTTTCAGATAAAGGGGAAGCGATACGTGCGGAGATACCCGAAAAGTCAGAGACTAATGAACAGATTGAAAGAGGGATGGGAAAAAACCGAAACAAAACAAAAACCAACAACTCTAAACCGTCTTTAAAGACCTAAGGTAGGGGGAAAAGTGATCATAAAAGGAGGTTAACTGGAAGGAATTTAAACGAGCAGATAAAACGCAGCTCCGGGAGTTTCGGGTTTTTTTACTAGTTCCCGATCCACAAAACAAAGAGCGGCTGGTCCAGCCAGGGAATGAGCCCGGGGTCAGCTTGTGCCATCCCGGCAAAACAACTCGGACCCTGGATGCCGCCGGCAGCATGGGCCGGGCGATGACGGGACCATCGCCCCGGTAGCGGCAGCGCGTGGAGCGGCCCTCGATGGCGGTGAAGGGGGGAGATGGCTGTCCTCTTCCTCCCTTCACTCCCGGAAGCTTGCAGAAGTTATGGGGGTCTTATATTAATTAAGTGGAGGGGTTAATAAAATATTCCTAATAAAATTTACGATTGTCTTAAAACTTTCTAAACACAGCTTTTTTTTTTTTTTTTTTTTTTTTTTTTTCCAAGTAAAATTAACTGGGAAACGAGTTACTGGCTGGGATTTTTGTCACTTCACCTTGTTCTGCAGAGATGCCAGCGGAGGGAGAGAAGACAGACACACACACGCACAAAAGGAGCCTTTCAGGGACAAAAGTTGTGGTGTCTGCCAGGTACATCCCGTGGTGGCACTTCGGGGTAGACCGTGCGAGGCAGAGCAGAGCCGCCCTGAGCCCCTTGCCCGAAGCCGCCTTCCTATATCACATTACGGTTAGACTATTTCAGCGTAAAATCTCCAGAATAGCCCCAGAACCCAACAGCACCATAATGTTGGGGTTGTTTTGGGGTTTGTTTTTTCTTACACGATCTACAAGTTCATCATTTGTATTAATTTGGAAGCGCTGCTCCATTCTCGTGTGTGCAGCAATACCAGACAGAGTAGTCCAACTGCCCGCCTCATTTCTTTACTGTATGCCTATGCCAAGCCCCGTCCTTTGCTATTGATATTGCTATACTTCTCGTTGAATTAAATTAATAATAATGATAATAATAAAAATTGCTGGATAAAACTCTGGCTGCTGAATTAAAGAAGAAAAAAAAGGTGCTCGAGTCTTTCGCCTCTGAATGATTGAGCTGTTGTGCCGTCTACTGGGCGACAGAGAAACTACAGTCAGAAACGCCCTCAAAACTTTCTGCGGGAGAAAACTCCAGTTCTGGGCAATTTGGAGGGGCCCGAGGCGCCAAATTTCTCTGTAGAAGAAGAATAAAAGCGACCTCGGACAGAAAAGCTGTAGGCACAATTACTATTTCCTTCGGCTACACCTCCATTTTAAGTGCCCGGGATTTTATTGACTGCAAGCCGCGAAGCAACCGAGGGATGTGGTAAAGATGGTTTGAGTTTACCCGCGGGAGTCAATTGGACAGTAGCTAAATATTGGGGGGGGGGGGGGGGCTTAACAAAAAGAAAGGGGTAAATCTTTGCAAATGGTTGAAAAATTTCTCCTCGGCCACCAGCCCGATGAAGCAGAGGTCGGACAGAGGGAGTGCTCCCAGCCCGGCAGCTCCCACACCCGAGGATACTCTCGGAGGGGAGCGGTGGCAACCAGTTTTGTGCCTCGATAGCAGCCGGTCTTTGAGGAGGCAACAGGAGAGGGGTGTGGTGGGGTTACGGCAGCACAGCGTTAGTCGCGGTTTAGACGAAGCACACACGTTACCGTTTTAGGTTGCCGAGCCGTTGCCCGTGGCCGAGGTGGGGATGCTCCCGGGCTGATGCAGCCAAGCTAGGTAATTCCCCTCTCCCGTCTCCTTGCCCACTTGTCTCTGCGTTCCCAGGATCCTGGGATGCTTTACCCGCAGAAAACAAAGTTAAAGCAAAGATGCAATTAAAAAAACCCCAAAACCTTTGTTTTTATTTATTTATTCATTTATTTTTTATTTTCTTATTTTGTTGATATTTAAAAACAGCTTTAAGAAAAAAACCTTGACTTTTGCGAGGCTAGAGGCACAGAGGGGCTGTGAAATGCAAAGCCTTTGTCGTATTTACTGCGTATCAGCAGCCGGATTGTGCATGTAGATAAAAGTCTACGTGAGCTCAAAGGACTTTTTTTAAAGCAAAGATCTCGAAGCGCCTATTGTCAAATCAGATATTTGCACGCACGTAGCCTAAAAAATCCGGAGACACCCACGTATCTGAACAATAAGGGTTTTAAAAAAAATTTAAATTAAGTTATAAGCAAACCTTTCTGACACTTGTAGCAGTCCAACTCCGACTGGTCTCTGCCTTCATAGCCACTTGCCAGAGGGTGACATAAGCCTAAAATATTCGATACCTTTTTTTGTTTTTTTTCTGGAGACTTTCTCCGCTTCTGCTGGACTAAGTTCAGCTCCGACGTCGGCTCTGCGGGTAGAACTGTTGCCTTTGAAGGCAAACAACAACCTGCCTGATCTTTTTATCATCAAGGGATTACGGATACTTTCCTCGGAGTATATAATGCAGAAATAAAACGACCCCGTGCCTCTGGTATAAAAGTTGAATGTCCCTCTTCTAAAAAGTTGAACGAAGTATCGTGTCCTTTAAAATGGGTCTGAAAGTACTTGCGACACACTAGGAAAACCAAAGTAGCGAATAACAAAATAAACACCCGATTTCAAGCCACAGGGAACTGAATATTGGTATATGACAGTACCTCGGCTGAACTAGAGCAAAGCGGAATTTTGTCACAGCCTTTCCATTTGATGCTTTCCTCCAAACTAATTTTCAATATTGCTCCATTCGCATTACCTAACCCTGTATTCAGCTTGGCTAATGAGCCCATTACAGAACTATTTCGGCTTGCCTCTGATGCCGATTGCAGAGGATAGGCATTAATTGGAGCGGGGACCTGGGGTTGTTAAGCACGGTGGGATGGGAGGAAACCTGGGGTCTCTCGGGAAGGCTCGGCTTGCCGTTCAAACCGTAGAGAGGGGTTTCTGCAAACGATACTATCTAGGAAAATTTGTGTCTAAACCACACACGGCTTTAGAAATTGAGGAAAAAAAAAAAAAAAAGAAAAAAAAAGGAAAAAAAGGAGCAAAGTTCCGTGCCTGCCGGTGCTGGTCTTGTGTCTTGGCTGCCGGTGCTGGCAGAGGCTCTGGGCGTCGCCAGACTCTCCCAGGACCTGCAGCCCAGCCCGGCCCCGCCAGGCCCCCCCCCGGCCCCGGGCACCGACATGTGCATGGGAGGGCGAGGGGCCGGAGAGGCAGGGGACTGTGTCAAGGTCCCCACAACCCCCTGCTCCAAAAGTTAGCTCCTGTCCGAAGCTCCCTGCAGGATAGCACAATCCGTCGCTATCTGCATGTGTGGGCGCACGATCATAGACTTTTGCGTAATTGCATATTGATTGTAGTAAACGGATCTGCAGAGCTATTTAAATATCTCTTCCATTCACAAACAATTCTCTCGGCAAAAAAAGCAAGAACAAAAAAAATAAAAGGGGGTCTGCAAAAAAAGCTTCAAGTTGCTCTTCTGCCTTCATTTTTAAGCCTTTATTAGGACATGAGTGGCTTGTCTCTAAGTGGTTTGGATCTGACTGGGTGCATGTGAGTGCAGGCAAGAACAGGACTGCTACAGTAGCGCATGTGACAGCCAGGATGGGCAGCTGTCATTCACTCCAGGGTCTTATAGGTGAGTACATGGACATACATGTCTCTATTTCTGATCTTCCTTAGATAATATTTGGACAGATATGATGTCCATGAGAAAAGCATATGTGGATACATGCACATGAAGGACAGCTCTGAGGACAACCTGGGAAAAAAACCCCTTCCTTGTTAAACATTTTTACAACCTCCCTCGGAGGAGAGGCACTCAAATGCTGGTGTCCGCCTTTCCCGATGTCTTCCCAGTCACAGCAGTGACACGTAAGCCATATCAGCCCCAAACCACAGAGCTAGGCTTTTCCTCCAAGGACAGCTGTGCTCCTCCTCTGCCTATGCTGGCTGCTCCCCTTTGCTGTCCCCTCTCCATACTCCCCACTTGAGGGTTGGAGCAGAGGCAGATGCCCTCACCCTTGATCCTTGCAGGGGAAGGTGGCCTCGTCCCACACCAAGGATGGATCCCCAAGGCAACAGTTGTAAGTAGAAGGGGGGGGGGGGGGGGGGGGGGGGTAGGAAGTGAAGGAGAAGAAAGGAGATCAGGGAGGGAGGTGGTGAAAGTTGCACTTTGCTCTGAGCAGAATGAGTGTCCCCTTGGAGGGGCCCCAGCCCCAGGAGCTGTCACCCAAGCCCTGGGATTCACACACAGCAGCAGCAGCATTGCCTCCTCTGCAGCCCTGCATCCACGGTGAGGGCAGCCCTGCACTGTGGCTTGGCACTTGGCTGCTCCATGCTGGCCTAGCAGGTCTGCAGCGAGACCAAGCCAGGCCCACACACTGGTTTCAGATGGGAAACTCTGATGGGCTGTGAATTCAGAGCATCCTGGATGATGAAATGATGCTAACAGTCATTTTCTGTGGCTTGTTTAAAGGGTTCATAGGATGATCTGCAGGGATATACAGTTGTCAAGGAGAAACCCCAGTCAGAAGAAGCCACCAAGATGCATCAAGACAGTGTTTGCTTCCAGCTTACCTCACTGAGCACTTCTTTTACCTCAGCTATGTTTGCTTTGCTTGAGAAGCTGTGATTGCACTTTGAAGAAAATCTTCTCTTGCTCTTATCCTCAACTTACTCATGGGAACAAGAAAAGAAATCAGATAGGCACCAGACTCTGGAAAGGGAGTACTTTTTACCTGGAACCAGAGAAACATTTAATCAAGCAATCAGCTCAGGTCTCCGTAACTGCAACATTATTTCCTTGCATTTACTAGACTTCAGATAAATAAAATACTCTGTTATTTTGGCTAAAAGGCCTCTCAGCATGCTTTGAGGAGGTCTATTCCACATTCAACTTTTCAGTTCAAATTTCCAAAGACATTCTGCTGCTTCTCTCAACAGTTCAGTGACTGCAGTCCATACGAAATTTGGCACTTAATCCCTCTCAGAGATATAAACCATCTTTAACAAATGTGGGCGTAAGGCACACTTCAGGAGTTCCCTGCTGGCTCAAGTCTCATTGAAAGTCACCAGGATGAAGTGCCTAAGTCAGATTTTGAAAAGGGCTATACCTTTCTGAAGGTAGATATACATCTTAGTGCAGGTAGACGTGAACAAAGTAATTTTGAACCTCTCTGTTGTGGAGACAAAAAAAGCATGTCAGGGGGCTCTACCAATTCAAGTGACCCTCAGGGGATTTTGGGGGACACTGAATTCTTTGCTTCACCCCTCTTCTTCCCTCAAAACACCTCTTTTATGACTCTCTGTATGGAAACAGAAGCAGAATGGAGTCAAGTTCTCCAAGATGCATTTACCCCCATCAGATAAAGATGAACAGTGGAGATGCACTAGCCTGCCCACTGCTTCTGTCCTGCTCTCCATTTCTACCATCCCTTTTAATTTGATCTTCCTCAACTGCACATCCTAAAATGGGACTGCTCACCCAAACAGAATGTAAAGGCTTGTGGAATCAGGGGTGCCACTGTAGCAGCTGAATATTTTATAAGCATGTGTAGTTCTCATGAGAAGTTCTCATTCCATGGCCAGAGCACTTGAAGCACAAGAAGTTTTCAAGGGACTCAATTAAGAAACTGCATGGTGGAGCAAGGAGCAGAGAACAGCAAGATACTTTGCCTCTTGGGCCTCTGCTTGAAGACAAGCTGTTCCCACCCCTCTCTTCATAACTGATAAATAGCAACTCTGGACCTTGCCCAGATCTCTCCCCCAAGAGAATATATTGCTTTAAATTATTTTTCCCATATCATCCTAGATTGTATTTCTTCTTTTATGTTCCCAAGTTGAAATTTATTATAGTCATCTGCATTGATGATCATTTGTAACACTTTCCATTTTTTTCCTGTCCTTGCTACTATTTGAAATGTTTTTTACTTCAGTCCTCTTTTCAAATTATATTGCTCCACTGCTCACTCCATTTTTCCACAAAGCCCATTCTGCTTTTTTTTTATTCTTACCAAACTTGAGGCCACTGGTGCTCCTCCTTTGGTGTACAGCACCACTGTATTATTTTTTTTCCCCAGCCTTTTCCATACACACTATTCCTCTCTTTTGATGAAGAGACCCTAGCTGGATTTTCACCAGTGCCAGCCACGTTGTCCTTGCTATTAGTGTTACATTTCTAGTTATTCTTGCTTCTTCCCAAAGCCTTTGAAGTTGTGTAGAGACAATTTGATTCATTAGTACACTCTGTCTTGCAGTAACTCTAGCTTCTGCTGCAGTCTCTGTATTAGAAGCACATGTTGGCTGCTTAAGTTAGGGGAAATCTCCACCATCTGATTTCCCTACACAGTTCAAATTCTGCTTTAAAAATCTTTGCCTCACTAGAGTGGCTGATGGCTTTCTGCCCTGGCTTTACATACCTGGGAATGCCACTTCCATCTCCCTACCTCCCCCCTAGGATTACAAACTCTTGTAAGCAATATGCTTTCTCTTTCTGTGTGCCTTTGGACTGGAAGGTTTTATGCTGGTTGCATCTGTTTACAGTTCTTTTCACAGTTTTCTGGAAGAGCTGCAGTTATCCTGAATATTTCCTTACTGAGATGTCACTTAACTTCACATAGGCTGCGATCTGTCAGCAGTGCTCTTCTTCAGATGTCCTTATGGCACCTTAATTGGCCTTGTTGGGTTGGGAGACAGATAACTGATTTATTTCTTCTTCTCCCATTGGGATGTTGGAACAGGCTCCTCCATGAAGGACCACTTGAAAAAATCTCTTGCCTTTTTTACTCAGGTGGCTACTCCCAAAGCCCTTCTCAAAAAACAACGGTGTGGGCATCAAAGGTATAAAATATGGCTTGACATAACATTCCTTGCTTAGTCTTCCCATGCTGTCCTGCTGCCATTCTTTGTCTCTACAGAATGTGGCTCCTGGGTCTTTGCCTTCTTTGACTGCTTCTTCACTGCCCAGTGAGTTTGTGTGTTTCTCTGAACACAGAATGAGATCATCACAAACAGCCACTAACTCTCAGAGGAACTTTAACTCATGAGTGTATTAAAAAACAGTGTTTCGATTAAGAGATATCCTAAGAAAACTACACTGCAGGACCACTTGTTGCTCTGGGAGTGTAGTTTATTCTATTCCTCCTTTCCACTTTCCAGGGCTTTTTCTAAAGCTCTTCTTACCTGCCTGTCTCTTAATACAGATTTTGTTTAGGAAGCCAAGCCTGCCTACCTCATGTTTTCTCTTGGATCTGTTCCCTGCTCCTAGCCAAGGTTGCCTATGGTTCCTGCTTTGAAGTTCTTCTGAAACATATTGGCTGCACTTCGTGACTCTTCCCTCAGCTGACGTCAACTCCGGGGTCCCCCTCCTGCAGGCTGCGAGTCACATTGCCTCCACTTGCTTTGATCAAAATCAAATCCATTTACAAGTGCCTGATGAGCCGGCACAAACAGGCCCACAGGTTTCTAGCCAAAACTATCTGACAAAAATATCTTGGCTTTACCTTCAGTTGAGCCCTTAGACTAGCTACGATGAGGCAAAGCCCAGGAGAAAATACCATTTCATTTCAATTTACAAGCATTTTCTGTTTGTTTATCTCAAATTAGTCCCTCATAACCAATTCAGCAAAATCAATGTAAAATTGGTTCAAAGCAAAGTAAGCATCCATACAGGGTTTTGTCTCTGTATTTTAAAAAGATAATTTAAAATTGCACTTCAAATACTTTTCTTGCTTGGAAAAGGCCAGTTTCTAGAGAGAGCTGGGCCCTGATTATGAATGGTGTTCAGCTCCAGCAGGTCTGGTGAAGATGGTAGAAGCCACCAGATCTCAGCAATGCTGGAAATCAGGCTCAATCCCAGCACCTGTGGCAATTCAGCCAGCATGTCCTTCAAACCTCAATGAAACCTGGCAATTGTTGTTCCAATGAGTTGAATGTGGTCAGTTTCTGTTAAAAGAGTTAATTTTTCTTTGTGAACCTCCTGTGGGACTCTGCTTGGGTTTGCTAAGTTGTTTTTCTTAACTCAATAAGCATAGCAATTGTCAAGAAGGAAAAATAAGGGGTTTCAGGCCAAAAGATTACCATCTGCTTTACCAAGCTTTCTCTTTTTAAGTAGTTATAACTTTTGAGGGTTACTTTTTGGCAAATCTTCTTCAATGGAAGGAAAGAATGAAGGAGGAGGGTGTTGCAGTCAGGAGACTTTGTATAATCCATCTTTTCTTTAAAACTTTAAGCACTACCACAAGGAGGGGAGGTCTGACACTGGACAAGATGCAGAAAACAGTTTGAAGTAAAATATGCTTGAGGCGGTAGGGAAGTACCTTCTCTATATACTCAGTTCTTCACTTCCCACCCATTTCCCAAACAGTTTGCTCTGACATCCTTAATCCACGCAGACACCAAATGTGTGCTGGCACTGGCACACATATTCCAGCTGTGCCCCAGCATGCAGTATGCAAAGCCACCTATCATCACACTACAGGAGGGGGATGGCTTGATTTTGTTTTTATATTTTCTTCTTTTAATTGATTTTCTTCTTTGCTGTTGAGCCTGTAATTCAGTTTTGCTGCCACAAACAGTTAATGCCATAGGGGGAAGCTATGAAACACTCCCTGAAGGTATCTGGTTGTATCACTGCAGTCTCTCGTTTTGATGCCCAGGTGTTTCCCCCCAAAAAAAAACCCTACAGAAATGACGGGTTATGAGATACCTCTGGGATTAACTGTCAAAACAGTTACCTGGTCAAAAAGAAGGTGCAGGCTTTCATGATGGGAAGAAAGGTCTTAACAGAGAGAATTCAAGCTCAGGCATCATGAGGCAACAGATAACAAATCCAGGCCCTCTACTTTTGCACCCACTAAGATTTTATCCCCAATTTATGTTGTCAGAGGGACACAAAGGCAGAATTTATGTTCACCAGTGTGCATTAACTCCTGTCCTGACCAGTACTAATTACTGACAATTATGTGGGACAGTGTTAATTCTTTTAGCAGTGTTACTGCTGGCCTTACGCTTCTAGAAGTGTCTTTGGGTGAGGTAGATTATTTTCAAAATATATTTATGTGGGGAATAAATATGGAGTAGCTAATACACTGTAAATTTACACCACTGGATAGTGGGCTTTAAAGTCTCTAAAACACACAGGTCTCTGGGCACAAAGACAGGCAAAACCTTGAGTAAGAACTACTCGCTAGAAAGTGTGGCAGGATCACCCTGTGTGATCTTACAAAAGTAATTTTGATTTGGCATTTCTCCTTTGTAAAACTGGAAAAAATAATATGTCCCTAACCCTCTCAGGGGTATAATATTTATTTTCTCTGTCTTGCCAATCATTTTTTTTGCTTTTAAAAAATATTCTCCAAACACTAATTGTTTTTATGTGTTTGCAGTATAAAAGACATAAAACCATCATATTTTTCTATGCTGTATTTTCCCCATTGTGTTGTACTGTTACCATGAGCACTTTCCTGTGCAGAGGCTCAACTATTTGCTGAGAGGATGAATTAAGACATCTAAAGTGCTTCAGCATCTTGTCTGAGTGGCACCACAGAGCTGGAAGGTATCATTAGGCGAAATGGCTCTTTTCTGTGGGCATGAGAATCCCAGATTTTTCAGTGGATTAAGAAGTGGTTCATGTTCCTCTATGCCCCCCATCTGGAGCATATAGGGAAGGAGGCCATGGTTTTGAATCAACAAATTCCCTTCACTCCCTTTGGTCTGGGTGTTTCTCTCCTGAGTTGAATGTCAGGGTCCATCCTGGGAAGTCAGGAGATGTCAGGATGACCTTGGTCCATGCTGACATCAGCATCTTTGCAGTTCAGGTCAGTATTTCTCCTTCCAGAATCTACACAAGTCATCGTTAGGGCTTACCAGCATGGTCCTGGGTGGTTTCATTGACATCACTGTTTCCTTCAGCAAGTAAGTTGGGAGGCTTTGCTGTTAGACCCACATATGTCTGGTCACTTTGATCCCTGGCAAGGAGCTGGTGCCCACCAGCCTGTCAGATCCATGGAGAAGGACCAAAAAAATACCGCAGAAGATCTGGCTCATTCATCATGAATTGGTTAAGTAAATCTGTGAGGATTCACAGATCTTGGAAGTTTTCCTTAGTGGCAGGTCACTGTGAACTGATGTCAAGGGTGTGCTAGCACTGACAGGTGAGCGATGTTTCCTAATCTGCTGGTGAAAGGCTGACTTGGTACCCTGCCAGGCTGCACAAGCTGCTGCTTCTCTGTGTAACCAGCATACACACCGAGCCAGGCTGTCTTTACCTCCAAGGTTTTCCCATTTTTGCATGGGACCTTTGCCCACAGGTCCTTCCTTCAGTCTCACCACCAGTTGGTGACATTTTGTCTGCTTCTCCCACCACTGGCATTTTGTTGATGCTGGCTTTTCTCCAGTTACTGAGAGGATGATCTGGGTTGATATGGCAGAGCAGTGCTGAGGGCTTGCTCCCGCAGCATTGCTGCACTAGGGATCTCTGGGGCTTCTGAAGCCACCCCATGCATGATATCTGTGTCCATAGTTCCTAAAGATATCCCAAAGAGTTGCTTCCTTTCTTCCCCTCCAGAAGCAGCAGGTTAAGGACACCCTTTCCCTGGCATCACTCACCACACTGGAAACACTTTTTCCAGCCTTTCCCACTGCTCTTGCAGCCATGTCCATGTCAAGCTTGGGGGACTCCAACCTCAGGCAAGCTGCCTCTTTCCCAGGCTCCTTTCTCCAGGTCCTATGTACTATATTTGAGTTTGTTTTCATCCTTTCTCTGACCATTGGTTACTTGGAAGCATTTTTCTGAGTGTTTCTCTCATATATCCAGTAAGCTGGAATCAGATTTACCTCAAATGCTTTTTTTAAGTAAATAATTTTTTTATATCTGCATATGGATGCCAAGGTTCCCAACTCTGCATAGAGCAATTATCCATCTGATTTTTGGTTTTTTAGGTAAAAGAACAGGACTCTTGTTTGTCCAAATACAGTACCATACAAGCAAGCATCAGTGTTTTCAATGGCCTGAACATTTGGCTGTATCCTCTGCTTCCCTCCCCTGTACTTTTATAAATATGAGGAAACATTTGGCCTTTGTATACAAGTTGAACTTTAGCACTCATATCTCTCTCAATTCCTAAAATTGTAGGCTTAATTAAAAAAAAAAAAAAAAAAGAGGAAAAGAGGCTGTATTTTCAGCCAGTTATTTCCCTTTTCCACTTTTCCCTATCTGCCCCTGACACTTTATCACAGCATCTCCCTGCAAACCAGCACCTGCAAAGGCTCAGGTGAGAGGAAGGAGACAGCTTATTCTCTCACTTCCCCCAGCTTTAACTCACTTAGAATTGCACCAGCTTCAGCAGAGCTGATCTGATATATGTGGCTATAAGCAGTGGGGCCTTTCCTACTCCCAGATGGAGAGCCAAGGAGAGGCAAGTGGCTTCTGAGAGGCTTGTTGGTTTGTGTTCATTAACAGCACCTGTTAGACAGCTCCACATGCTTTCAAAACTATCATGGCTTTGCACAGAAATATGCAGCAGTCTTGTTTGTATAGAACCTGTGTGAATAAAAATTTAATCTAAGGCTAGCACTGCTCTAACAGCAATTATTTCTGTTAAAGGCTGAATACAAAGAATACTAAATACTGTCTATAAATAAGACTGTATTTAATAGAGAAGTGATTTAATAAGCTTACTGGCAAAATCTTCCCTGCCACTTTCAACCCCAAATACCGGTCTTTTTTCCTGAGCAAAACTGGCTTGCTACAAGGAGAATTCGGGCCCCAGTAAACTGTGATATTTTAAGATTAAGTCATTCAACTCCAGCTTTCCTGTCCAAAAGGAAGAGGAAAAATATCTACTTAAGGAAATGTTAGTTAATCAGAGGACATCCCTTTCATAATAGAAGCTACTAGGGAATTTAAAAGCACATTCCAATTACAATAGTTCCCTAATTATCTGCCTAACCTCTAGTTTTGCCATCTAATCCCATTTTTAATTACATAGTGCTTCTCCCCCCCCGCCCCCCCCCATTGCGCAACTGAAGTACTCTATTTTACTGAAAATAAATCCTTGTAACTGGTGATGTCAAAGAAGAAATATTGTCGCTGCCACCTGGAACGTGCACGCTGTCTGTTAGGCAAATGCCTTGCCAGTGGTTTTGAATAAAGCACCTCGATGTGACCTTTAGAAACAGTCTCATTTAAAGCCTCGAGAGCTTTCTCAAGCAAGAGAAAATGCTCTAAACCACACAGAGCTCTAAAAATGTGCCCAACTGTGAAAGTTCTTCAGCATTTAGCTTAGTTTTTCAAATTCTTGCAGCCTGGTCCTCCTGTTCTGCTGATGTTCAATGGGATTCCTGCCACTGTCTGATGATGGAATAGGATTTGGCCTCTGAACCAATCCATCATGCAATTTGCAGAACGGAAGCAATATTTGAGCTATGTTATCTACAAGCAGCTGGTCATTAAGATCTTGCTTAGCGATTAGTGAGGCAAGAGGAAACCCTATGGAGGGGGGAGAGGAAATCCCGCATTCGAGGTTCCCATTTCCAGCCCCGTCACAGGTTTCCTGCCCTATCCTTGAGCAAATCCCATCTCTTCACTGTCTGAGAATAAAAAAGTAAAAAAACAAACAAAAAAAAAACCCAAACCAGAATTACCCTTCAGGGATGTTGTCAAGCTTAATGGATGTTTATAAATCGCTTGAACAAAAGGTGCTGTCTCAGTGAAAAGTACTCTTCACGATAATTATTCAAATGCTCATTAAAATGTATTTTGCTCCATACTTTCCCTTGGCTTGTGTGGGAGGCAACTGAAAGATTTAGTCTTTGTGGGAAAGTGGGAGAGTATGAGTACTTTCCTTTCCAGTGAGAACTGCAAGTTGAGAGAGTTAAGGACCTTTGGCATGCAAGTAGGGTTTCATTCAAGGCCTTTCGTCTCCTAGCCAGGCTACAAACTCCGACAGACCTGGGGCTGTTGAGTTCCCTCCAGGAAGACAAGCCAGGGATTAATGGTACAAACTGCTACTCAAATTGGCACATATAATTTCCTTAGCTTTGCTCCTGATGGAATCAGGGATCATCCTTCAGAGAAAAATATTAATGTGTATTTGAGCATTAAAATTGAATATGCATGTGTGATAAAACTTAGGGAATAATTTATAAAAACCTAATGTAACATGAGATATCGAGTACTTGGCTGCCCTGCAAACCTGCACAAGTATCTGTATAAAGCAAGGATGCTTCTTCCTTCCTGGATGTTTCATTGTGTCTCAGTGATCCCTTCATGGAGGCTTGGTCTGCCAAGGTCTGCTGGCATTTACAGGCATTAAAAGCTGAAGAAGACATGATCCATCTTCATACTCTTCAGTGCATTGGACAGCAGCTCGGCATCTAGATGCAATTCTTTTCACCCTCTGCAGCTATCTAAAGCTGTATGTGTGACCACCTACCCTCAAACAGCATCCACAATGAACAATAATGTGTGGGGTTTTTTGCAAACTTCTGAATCAGCAGCACTAGCTATGGATATGAAAAATATGGATTTCCTGGTAAGGAGTTTCTATCCAAAATGGCAAAGAATTGTTTGTTTTTTGTCAAAAAGCTGATGCAATTAATTAATTAATATTTTTTCTAATTAAAATGTGCTTACTTGCTCCTATCAGCATTTCCAAAGGATGGGAGAGGCTTCTGCAGGGCACATTGACTGCTCCCAAATACAGTCCTCTCTTCTAACCCTTGCTGTTGTCACATAGTTCACCAGTAGTAACCCCTCCACTACCATTTTTCCTTCCCTTGAGGGTGCAGCTGCTGGGATGAACTCTGCCACCTCTGGTGTATTGCACAACCACACACACTGGAACTTCTTGTGTCTATTTTGCAAAGGCTGAACTGATGGCACAAAGCATGAAACAGGGGTGAGTCAGGATCTGCAAGCCCAGTCTGATCCTGACCATACCCCAGCCTTTGCTCTACACCCATTCTCAGGTGGGAGCCAGGCCTGGTATCACCTTGTACTCTATGCTTGGCCAATAAGCTACAAGGTTACAAGTATTCCTTGATTTTTTTTTTTTTTTCCACTTCTGCTGTTGGTGCCTTTTCTCCTATGGTACCTTATGTTATGTGTTCATGCACTGTCCAATCCATATTACTGCAAGTCTTGAGGTGACCTTCAGTGTCTGCCTCTCTCTCATCCAGGACTTACTTGGACATGATGTACACCAAGAAGCTGGAAGAAGGGGAAGCACTGTGTCCATTGGAGCCTTCCTGCTCTTCTCTTCTTCCTCCTGATTCATCTTTATCCACTGACCACTGTGGCATGCACCAACTCTACCTTCTTCCAGCACATGGAAAGGGATGCTTTCACTCAAATATTGCTTGGACTGTTCTTTAATAAATGAGTTGTTTAGTTTCATTTTTCATCATTTAATTTCTTATCTAATTCGCATAGCCCTTGCAGGCTATACCAGTGATGAGACTGTCTGCTCTTACCAGATTTAGTTGATTTAGTCAATTACACTGTCAGGCAAACTCCTTCTGCGTGCTAAACTATTGTGTGCACAGGGCTGATGCTCCACAAGACTCCATAACCCCAGCACCGTGACCTGACGGGGCTGTTGGACTGACAATAACAATGTATGGGAACAAATTCAGCCCACCAAAGCATACCCAGGCCTTGCAGCACTACGTCCATAACCATGGACATGATGGGTTTGCTTAGGAAAGGCTTAAAGGCCCTGCCTTTCCTTGCAAATCTATGCCTGGTAAGACACTCCAGCTAGATCTTTCACATGCCAATACACATACCCTTCCCAGAAAAACAATTAACATGCAGTGGGCAAATGATGGAGCAGAAAGGTGAGGATACTTAGCAGTTCAAGCAGGGGACAGCAATTTGTATCCCTCCCACCATCTTCCCCTCCCGCCTTCCTCAACATGCAGTAGAAATATAATGGCCACTTAAAGCAAAATTTCCCTATAGATCTCAGCACTGGCTTAAATTGCAACTTGGGTGCTTGTCACACCACATTTTGCTAACCCAACTGCTCTTTAAATCCCATATCCAAGGCCTGAAAACCTGGTGCTCAGCTCTTTGCATGCCCTACCTCACCTTTTTGCAAGAAGGAGCTTAAGACCCTGTGCCTCGTCCACTACCTTCCTTGACCCTCTAGCCTGGTAACTAAAGTTTAAAAATGAAAGATGCTGTCTTTGCACAAAAAGGTGTTAATAAAATTATTCTGGTTGGCACACAGAATTAAGGGTCACTTCAACTTTGGAAGGATACAGACATGTAAACAATATTACTGATAACTACACAAGAGAAACAATAGATCTTCCTCCTTTGCTGTGGCCAGTAAAGATATGGTAAGGACTGGTGCAGGCTCATCTGCTGCTTAGTGCAGTAGAAATCAGTCCATAGAAATCAGTCTCCATGTAATACTCATCTTCACGTAGGTGCCTCTGTCCTACCAACACTGAGACCCAACATCACGATCCCACAGCTGCCACATATCTGGAGCAAGGCTCAGATCATGCTCTTCACAGATCATAAACTGAACCTTAGCCAAACTGTAGGTGCAAAAGAGCCTTACACAAACCAGTAATTTCTGCTTAAAGCTTGAAGACATGGCTCTGCTGGGGTGTGGTGGGGACATAGAGGGAGGTACAGAAGACCCTGCAGCAGTAGATGCTGTAAAATCATCAAGGACACGAGCTGAAAGTGCAAACCACTGTAGTTTTTTTTTTTTTTTGTTTTGTTTTGGTTTTAATTTTTAAAAATTTTTTATTTTACACTGAAACTGCCCCTTTCACCCCCACAGCTTTCATCCCAAACCAATAGTGGAGGATAGAACCCCTAATCCTGCTCAAGCACTCCTCTTTTTTGCCTGCACCCTCTCAAGCCTTCCCTGCCAAGTCTCTTGAGGCAGTTTGAGGTCATTTCACCATCTGAAAAATTACTGTTCAAGATCAACCCCTCAATTTGTTCCAGGGCTTGAGGAGTGAGACGGATTTCTTCCTTGCCAAAAAGATATTCAAGCAGAAACCCTTTTGGCAGAAATGTGTGTGTTTACTGGCCCTATCTCTGCATTTGAATACATTCTGCTACACAGGATGAGGCAATCCTTGTCCAGATCAACAAAAGCACTTATTAAGATATTCTTTTTTTTTTTTCCAATGGTCAGACACACTACTCTCAAACACTGCAAATTTACTCAAAATGTTTCTTGTTATTACTACTTATGTTCTCCTAGGAAAAAAAAAGAAATCTATTAATAAGGAGAAATAACTACCATTATGTCTCCTTTTTTAACAAAAATAAAATCACTATATTATATCACAAATAAATATCTCTCCTCTTATCAGTCCTACTAGTTTTTTGAAGTCCACTTTCTTACAGGAATCATGGTGAGATATTCCTTCAACAATCCCCCAAACTAATATTCTCTAAAACCATATGGAAGTTTCACAGTAGAAAACTAGACTCACCCACATTAATTTTTTCCACTACAACCAAAAGTTTGCTAAGTGCCTTGAGACCTTACATGGAACCTGATGGCTGTTGGTCAATCTGCAGCTTTTGGAGCAACAGCTTCCCCTACAAAGTCTAAATGGATCCATGCATTTTGCACATGGATTGAACTTACAGTTTGGTTGTCCATGGGTAGGGAGTAACACATCTACACACAGTCATTACTGCTTTGCTAAGTTACTTGAAGGCTGTGCTTCACATAGACAGATGCTTTTGCAAATGCCTCAACGTCAGTAGCACTTTCAAGATGGTGTCCAAGACTAGTTGCACAGTAGAAGGCAATAACCTGATCTTCAAAATTCTTCACATTTTGCAGAAAACACTGTCTGGACCCCTTCTTGATATAAATCCCAGACATCGTCAGATCTCATGATGAACTCTCACTGCTTTTACAGAGAGAGGATCAGGACCTCTATCTCTGGATGGATAAGGTTTGTACCCAGGAGCAAGTGCAACACCATTTTCCACCATCACAAAAATTCTCCTCACTTTGCTAAAATTGATGCAGTTTCTTAAAAATGAATGAAACTAGTCTATCTTGGAAGACTGACTTTCAATGGGGACTTTCACGCTGTAAAAGTACTCAAGAAAAAATCCTGTCCCTCACTACCTAGTGCAAGGGAGGGTGAAGGACAGACAGACAGGATTTCCTTTATGATCCATTTTCCAAGGGTGGGAGCACTAGGAGATGCTAAAGAGGCAGCTCTCCAAAGCCCATCCTCCCCAATGAACATTTCCACAAAAAAAAAAAAACCCTAACCCCAAACAAACCTTGAAACAAAAAAACCTTACAACTTTCAGATGTTGTTGCAAACAGGTGCCTGTAGAAATATTTTAGAATGAGTTACAACTAATCCATTAATCATTGCTATTAATAATGTGTTTGTCCTTCTGCAGCTCTTTTAACGCAAGGATATATCAAAGGATTTCCCAAACATTACCTAAGCATAACCGTGTCTCTCCTACCACAGGTAACTGTCAGGGGTGAAGCTGTTTGAGAGATCTGGAACTTGGCACCTGGGACAAAGTAGCTACTTGCTGGAGCTATTAAACTCTGCAATCAGTGCCAGGAGCAGGAGCCAAACAAAGTCTGCACTGGAATCAACTTTCAGTCTTTTTGGGGATGGTTCTGTTTCACTTATTTTTTAAAATAAATATGTATTTGAGGAGCTGTGCTCATTATAGTGGTTTACTTACAGGAGGCAAAGTTCTGTCTGTGGGTATTATACGTGGGTCTCCCATAGGAGTCTCTGCTATGTGGCAGATTTCACCCAGGGAGTATTAAAATACAAATCCTGAAACAAGGTCTTTTTCTGTGATCCTGTTTATTTTTTGAGAAATGCTCCTGATTGAGATGGAAAATGCTCTCCCATCACCCCAAAGGCCAAGAGTCCCTTCTTTTTCACACTGGCCTCTTTTACAGGCTTACGCCTCCACTCCCCGGGCAATAACTCAGCTAACACACCTATTTTTCATAATACAGCCATCTGCCTTACAAAAAGCCAACAAATTATAATTGGTTTTAGTGCAACTGCTGAAAATATTTCAAAGTGAAAAAGAATTGACCCAACCTACTGTGCACATTATTTATTCAGAGGTAGTATAAAAACGAGTCTCTGATGTTACTAAAACAAATCCTAATAAGTACAGAGAGCATCAATTACAGGCTTCCCTTTATAGTCTTCTGTATCTCTTTCCTTTTCTAGAGGTAGTATCACATGCAAGGGGGCACTGTGTTGGCTTTCAGATCTATTGAGCTTTCATAATTATAACCTCCATTTTAACCTCTTTTATAGGGCATACTATACTGTTCCACATTATGTTCCTTGAATCCCAACCAACACTATGAGGAAGTATCTTTAAAGTTTGCTTCTTAGAAGACATGCATAAATTGGGAAATATTAGGTATTCATAACCTCATGCATACATTACATCAGGGTGCTGAACACAAGGAAGAGTGAAGCAAAATGTATCTTGTGAACTTCGCTTGGATGCTTGCTTTAAGCTCGGTAAATATACAGCATGTACATATCCTGACAGAATGAAACCAGGGAAATATTAATTGCAATGGAATAGCTGAATCTTATTTTATTTTATTTTTTGTCGTTGTTCCAGTCTGCATGGAATGTCCTTCTATTTAATCAAAAAGCTTGGAATAATTCCTAATCTATAATAAAATTTTTTAAGGACATGATTAATTCCATTGTTTAAATTCTCTTTTATTGCCATAAGAAACTCTCATAAATGATCCCACACCTTTCTCTGTGACCATTTTCTTCTAAAGTAATATACTAATTAATTTCAATTAAATATATGTAAAAGAAGATATATTTTAAAAAATGCTACTCCTTTGTCATTTGTTAATATATTGAAAAAGTGTAAACCTTGGAACATTTAGCATAGAAAATATTCATTTTTGGTAATTTCTCAAGGGGGCAATTTATTAAATGAAAGGCTTTTAACATTAGCTAAAAGCAGCCCTGTAAATCATGGGTGTCATCAAACTGCTTCATCACTTCATTAATTTAAAAGATTATTATATGCGTAACTGACATAATTTTGAACAATGTTACATGGTTAATTTATTAATGTAGAAAAGCAGAAATGACATGCTGAATTGATTTATTATTATAATTGTATAATTTTAGGACTTTTCTCTGTGACTTTCACCAACAGAACAAATGATTCAGGGTGAAATTGTGCCATCAATTTTTTAATTATTATTTTTTTTTTAATTTGAAGGCAGGACTACTTACTGCAAGGACTTAAGAAGAAACGGTCCAGTGCAGCTTCTCTGTGTTTCAGGAGGAGATGTTGAAAGACCTCCTTTACAACCCATAGTCACCTTGTGGTTTTATTAATTTTAAAGCACCTTTCTTCATCTTCCAGTAGTCAAAATGACTTAAAAGTTACTGTAGTTACATTTAAATCATGATTCTGAGTAAGTGTGCTTTAATGCACATATCCTCTAAGCTCTTCACATGCACAGAAAGAGGATTTTGGGTGGTGAAGCTTGCCCAGCTCCATCAGAGAACCCAGAGCCTCCCACAGACCAGCCCACAGTATTTTCAGTCATAATTATATTAGTGAGCAGTTAGTGCTGGCTTGGTGCCCGAGCTGAAAATATAATGCAGTATCATTTCTTTTCTAGGCGCTGTGTGGAAAGCACAGTTCAACTTGTCTTTAATAATAGAATACCATGTTTGAGATTTATTTTTAGATTGCAATGATGCGTGACTCTGGAACCCTGCAAAGCTGGTGGAACATTCCTTTTTTCAGCCTAAAGGCATTTGTGCGAGGGCAGGCAGACCCCTTGCCTCAAAAACCTATAAGAGAATAAGGGTAAAACAGGATTTAACTAAACTGGGCCCCAGTTCAGCAAAACCCTTGAGCACACACTTGCCTTCAGCGAATGAGCTAACGTGCTTCCCTTTAGCAGAGACTAAACGAGCCCAGCAATCCTTCCCAGCATCCTGGAGCTCTGAGTCCTGCTCCTGCAGCCTGGTTTTTAAAAGCTGAACTGACAACAAAATACCTGCTTGTTTTTTCTTTCTTGTCTGCATTTTGTCTGAATTTCCGAACCCTGGACTCATGCTGCATGGCTACGGTTGTGCTTGGAATGGAGCTGTGTGGATGCAGTTGATTGTGCAACATTTTTACAGCATGTTTACACCATATGAAGGAATGGATGCCTTCAACAGCACGTCTGGCTGGTGTCCTACAAAATGACCCTGGTGATCTTACAGTGCTAACTGAAACTCTATCTCCAGAAACTCCTCATTTTCTAACATGAGGATGACCACAGGAATATCCTGTTTTGAACAGCTTTTATATTGCATGGGAGCTGTTGGCAGGTACAAAAAACAAAAGCAAGAGTTAGGCAGAGTAAATCCAGCCCGAGACATCAACAATGGCCTGGTTGACTTCCAGTACCCATTCCCACAGGTCTCTGTGGGTCCAGCGACATATAGCCCCTAGCATGGTATGAATGTCTCTGAAAACTTGGGTCACCTGAATCCTGGCTTAATGCTGATGTCCCTGAAACCTGTATGCCCCTGAAACATTGGATCACCTCCAGCCTGGCTTAACGTTAATGTTAACAACCAAACCAAGCTTTAGATCTTTGATCACAACCTGAAAGGACCAGGACTGTAACAGATACTTTGACATCACAGTCTAAAGCCTGGGAACCAAATATGTTTTGTTAAAACCCAACTTGTCAGCTGCAATGTACCTGTGAGTGCTTGAACTGCAGTCATCTGTGCCAGGCCAGGGGCACAGGACTGGGGGTGGGAAAACAAGGGCTGCATGCTGAACGATTCTCATGCAGGGTGTGAAAGCCTGGTTATGCCCACAGACTCCTCTTTTTTTAGGCACTTTGTTTATTTAGAGCTGTCTTTAGATGACCAGACACATGGGTCTGGCCTCTGGAAGGTTCATCTGATATGCTAATAAAAGATACCAAAAATCAAAGGATTTCACAGCAGATATAATTTAAAATGCAAATTAAAAACTAGACCATTTTAGAGCAGTGGTTAAGGATCCCGCATCACCAAATGGTGTCACAAGAGCATTCTGGGCAATTACTGACAATTTTAAAGAAAGTATTTTTCTTTCCCACTAATCTTACTTAATGCCTTTCATATGTAATACCTTGAACATATTCAGTATGCAAAACACTCTAGCAACTGTACACAGACAGAAATCATTTCACCATTAAAGGCAGCCATGGCCAGGGTACAGAATGGTGACCAGATGGTCTGAGCACAGTGCACACTGCAAGACTAAAAGAGGAGAGAAAAATTTTAGCCGAGTCTGCTGGGGCAAACCCAGGGTCTTCTGAAAAGCACCATGTGGTTTTTAATGTACATAGACTGACCACAGGACCTCTGATTTTAAGATACTATCCCCCAAGATGTAAATTATCCAGAAAGGCATCCTTCATGACATGAAGTTTTAGCCCATCACTCACGTATATTATTTTGATGCTCACAAGTTAGACAAGGCATATTATAAGTCTCCAGTTATCTGTGCACAGCTGACTTTTATTTCTGATTATGATAATTTTCTTTTTTTTTTTTTTTTTCTTCCTAAGGGTGTCACTAAGGACATGAAGAAACAATTTAGGATATGAAAAAAAAAAAAAAGAAATATTTGAGCCAAATGCTTTCTTACAGGATACATTTATTTTCACTCGAGTATCTCATCTAACAAAGTTACACTATATTTTCCCACAACAGACAAGAACTTGTCTGCATTAGCATTTTAAGAAATGAATCCTAAAGACCAGCAAGTGTCAATATGCTCTCACAAGTGGGATTGATGGCTCTTAACAGAGCTCTTCTCACATGAGTGCAAATAAGTTTTTAGTTCATCACAGGCATTTTGGTCAACACAAACTTTTCTTATTTTCACATGGCCTTTAAAATTCTTACCAAAGCAAAACAGAGGGGCTGATCCTGTCCTGCTGTAACCAGTGGCAAAACTCCTCTTTGCCTGGTGGAAAGCAAAATGAGAGCCCAAATATGAGCGAATAGAATATAATTCTCTGAAATGTGATCTTGCAGATCACATCACAAATATAGACGTTAAAAGGTGAGATAGAGAGAATTTATAGAGAATAACTTGTTTTAAAACCAAAACACACATTCTGTATGATCTGGAGTGGATATATCTTGGGAAAAAAGAGCTGGTTTTGATCTGACTTTTGTTTTATATTTAGTGCTGCAAACATCTGCTAGCCTTATTACAAATTGCACTTTGGTAGTCATAATTAGTAACCACATGACGCTGTTCAACATGTGATGTTCACAAAATCAGAAAAATATGGGATAGTGGAAATGCTGTATTAATGTAATTTCTTGATGTTATATACAACCACTGTGTGACTCTCTTAGTTTCCCCATTCTGACACAAAGGGATACTTTTTTCTTTCTTTATCTTTTTTTTTTTTTTTGTAAGGAAGATACTTGAACCAAAATGACTGCTTAGGTATAGTTTTCCTCTTGGTGAAGATAGTCACTGGTGATGTCTACCAGCTTGAAAATGAGGAGTGCCACCTTATGATGACTGAAGGAGATCTGAAAGGCTCTCCCACTCTGAAGCTTAGGTGGACAAATCCAGACACACAGCAAAGATGACAACATAAAAGTTCAACTAAAACTGTAAAGCTGCAAGCTTTTTCAGTGTATCACTGGCTATGCCTGACCATGGAACAGAAGTCCTCAGAATTACAGTCACAGGCAGTAACTTAATTCAGATAATTAAACATCCATAAACCTCCCAACTAGAATGAGTACAAAGTCAATGGTAGTGTTCAGGGGTACTGGAGCCTACCAGAAGTAGGGGAGAACTGGAAAGTAAAATAAAAAGAGTCAGTTTTGGACCCACAACCCTCTGCTGCATCCCTCATCCATCCTGAAAAAGAGTTTTTCACCCAACAGAAATTTTTTCTTTTCAAATAGCTTATTGTCAGAACAGGATAAAAACAGGATTTCCAGACATCATTTGTGAAAAATAAATGAAATAAGAAGCCAGACCCATTAAAACCATGTCCCAAAACTTCCCCTTGAAACCAAACTTAACAAATCAACCTTTTCAGACCAAAATACTACAAACCAAAGAAATCCCTGACAGCACTTTGGTTTTGGATGCCCCGTTTCCCAAGGCATCAATTCCTCTTCAGCTAAACTAGCCTTGAGCAGACACCAGTACATCAGTTTTTCAACATAAATCTGCCCATGGTGGACCTCCCTCTACCCCAGTGGTTTGGGTTCTCCAGGTGCCATTTCCATCAGCACTGGAACCCTTTTCACATCAGTGCTGAGATCTATCACCTCCCCAGCACCTCCAGTGGAGCAGTCTGCTTTCAGTCACTGTAGCCCCCAGGGGAAGAACTGGGCCCCTGGGGCAAGCAGAGGACAGGCAATGAAAGGATGGTCTTTGCTATCCAGATGTGTCACCTTGTGGCTGGCAAATATGTTAATGCTTTGTGGCCATAGTTTGATTCAGATCAAAATGTGGCAGCTAAGTTTTGGAGAGAAACGGTGGATTTAACATAAAGCCAAAGTTAACAGAGGACTTGGTTTGGACTTAGTAATTGATGTCACAACTAATGCTACCATCTGCTTCCCTGCTTTCCTTCATGGCAAGACATCCATCTCCTTTCCTCTTCTTGTTCATTCCTTGCTTTCTCATCCCACTTTCCGCCTTTATCTTCCCTTCTGCTCCACATTTTCTCCCTTTGCCTAATTTCTGTGTTGTTTTATTTTTTTGTTTTATTTTTTTTTCTCCTATCTCCATGGACATCTTGCCTCTTTCATCTTCCCATGACCACTTTCTTTTTCTGAGTCAAAATAATAATGTCAAAGTCTACCAGAAACAAGCCAACCAGGTCTCACTGCTTCGACTGACCTTACAAAGACAACATCTCTGGCTAGAGAAGTCAAGTCCCTGAATTTCACAATTTGCACAGTGGGAGACAATTTTGGGGAAATATCCTTTTTATGACCCTCCCAGTTCTACACTCTTTCCAGATGTTGTGGGTCCCCATAGCAGACAAGGCACTGGGTTAGATCTTCATTTTTGAACCAGTATGGCTTTTCTTATGTTCTTTTTTTAACCTAGGAACCAGGCATAAGCCTCTCCACAGTGGGAAAGCCCTGTATGAAGTTAAGATGAGTGTTGTCCCTGAGGAGTCATACGAACCATCTGTTGGAGGCAGGATTAGTTTTTGTTGGACCCAACCTTTACAGATGTGTCTCCTGCAGTAGCGATTCCACATATTTACTGAATAGCCTTCTCCAGCACTTAATCATTTTTGGTACGAGGAAGTTCTCTAATATCTAATCTAAATCTCCTTTACTGCATATTAAGATGATTATTTCTATTCCTTCCATTAACAGACATGGACTAAAAATCTCATTGCCGTCTAGTTTCTACTAACCTTGTAGATAGCAGAAGACTACTTTTTGTTAGCTGAAAAGAATTGCATCCTTTCAACATCTTTTCAAGCTATTTCATCCCAATATTGTAGAAAACTTAAATCCTCTTCTCTCAAGAGCAAACCATGCTCTTCCTCCCTCTGCAAGAGGCAGCAGGGCAGGCTCTGAATTGTCTGAGAGTCCCTAAAGCAAAGAATCACAAAGCTTTATGGCTGAGACACTTGAGAGCTGTGTTGTCTGAGTGTTTCTCTTGGAAAGCCCTGCTTGGGTGGGTACAGCCAGTCCTTACCCCTGTCCTCTGGCAGCAGGGCTACTTCTCCGTCAAGGGTATATATGGGTACCTAGCATTTTTCAAGAGTGGTGCTGGAGGCTGCTAGAGGGAGAAGGGAAAACAAACATAAAATAAAACCCAGGCAAGAGGGCAATATTTCCATCATTAAAGCTGACATACTGCACTGCAAGTCCTTTGAGGAGCAGAAACCTGATGTGCAAACCGTGTTGAAAGAAAAATCTTGTAGGATAATTTTAGATCTTGGCACTTTTCTTCACAGAGACAATTTAAAATCTGGAATCATTCACAGACCTCCAGTGCCATTAAATCACGGAATATGATTTATTCTGAATTTGAGGCCAACAGATTTCACCTACATAACTCTATAAACAGGGAGAAGTTTTTTCACAAGTGGGAGTTTCTATAGGGAAAACTATATGCTTGGGAGGACAGGCAAGACTTCCACCAGGAAACCCAACTGCTGGACTTTGACCCCAATAGAAGGGCGCTCAGGAAACTATGTGTTCTTCCCTCCCCACTTCACTTGTATCATTCTCATGGACAAAGCCACCAATCCCCAATTCTCCAAGCTAGACTTGAGCATATCCCACTGGGAACAATCAGAAATTCCTCAGACCTAGTGTGTATTGTTGCTGGATGGGAACTGGAGCATATATTCTGATTTTGGTTGGAGGCAGGGAGGGTTTTGCTACAAAGAGTCCAAGAATGGAGGGAGGTGAAGGCTGTAGAAAAACTGATACACGCCTTTGATAAATTTATTAAGGAACTCTACTTCCACATGCTCCTGAACAAGGACTAACAAGAGCTTAGTTTTGTTTCCCATGAAAATTCACACCAAAATGTTTACTCTCTGAGAAGACAGGCTAAGATAAGAAAACAGGAGACTCAAAAGAGTGCTCCAGCATATTTGAATTCAAGCATTTTTTTATCTTCTTTACAATAAAACTACCTTTCTCATGCCTTTTTTGTTCAGTCTCCCAAGGAAACACCCTAAGGATGTGCACAGCTCTAGTGCTGCTGTTTAGGAAGGAGATGTGGATTGAAGAGGTGGATTTATTTTATTAAATCCCTTCTCTGAGTGCATTTCTTTTCCAAGGTTCCCAAGGCTTTGAAAGTGCTAGCAAGGCAGGGGACGTTGCCATAAGAGGGCCAGGGTATCAAAGCATAAGCACATGAAGGATGGAAAGCAACATATCTTTATCTATCTATCTATCTATCTATCTATCTATCTACCTACCATCTAAGGCCTCTTAAGGCCTTAGTTCTGTGGCTCCTTTGTGAGATACTTCGATTTTGCCCATTGATAGCACTACCTGGGAAGATAAAGGGAAGGTGGGAGGGGAGAGGGAAAGAGGGGATGATCTACATAGCTCTGTGATCCATCCACAAGGTATTGGGTTGGTTCCTGCTGTGACAAGTTGACATTACCATGCAAACTCATCACTGAAATCCAATTCACAGAAGACCACTACTTATTATCAAAGTGAAAACTCTCATCACATATCAAAGAAACTTATTGGACAAAGCAACGCATCCAAGTATTTTCACACTTGAAAAGTGATGCTTCTGGAGGGGTAAATAAATGTCCAAGTATAATCACAGTTCATGCATGTGCTGATGAAAAAGAAGATATCACAGAACTCAAAACAAACCAGCAGAACAATAAAAACCACAAAAAAAAACCCCAGTAAAAACTTCAATTCTTCTTCCTACCCCTCTTGCCCCCAAGGTTAACAAAACCTCTTCGAATCAAAAGAGACTGCACTGGTAGACAACTATGGGAGGCTTTACACTGATGTTCTCTTTCTATGAAAAGGCTTTAAATGCTTTTCTCATGTTTTTACAAAAGCTTTTACATTTTTCCAGGGGTTCCCTTTCTGTCTGAATGCCAGTGCTAGAAAAGGAAAGGAAATTCTTCATGTCCTTTTGTTGAAGCTACAGCAAGGGTTTCATGAGAAAATTCCGCATGCCTGGAGCCTCACATGGGCTCCTATAGATGTCAGAAAGGAAAAATCAACCCCAGACAAGGAGAAAAACCAGACGTTTCATTCATGGCTGTATCAATAAATCAATACTAATAAATAATGAGATCCATTGGTAACACCCCAGCCCAGAGCTAATTTCCTTGCTGCATTTTCTAAGGCTTGATTGGGATGAAATCAAGGGGGATTCTGCCACTCATGCAGATGGACATGAAAGCTTGTCCCAGAAAAGCAGCCACACAAGCCAAACATGCTCCCCATCAGCCTATTCTGAGCACTGGCATCTAGCCTTGACCTAAACATCCGTAACTAGTTAAAGATCTGTTTATTACCCTTAGCATCATATCCACTTTAGAGGAAGCTACGCCACTGTTAACCAGTGCTCTTTGTTTTGATGTCAGTCCCCAGTATGCTTTTTAAACAATTATTGAATCACTATGGGCCTACAGAAGATGTTTCCCAGGAGCGGTGTCCCCACCCTTCCAATGTTCCTCTTACATCTGAGAGGCAGTTGGTGAAAGTAGAAAGAGAAGACAAGTGGAAAAAAAGTCAGTAGTAGAGAAATGGAAAGGAAGGGAAGTATTAAATGAAAAGCTCTGCCAGGATGTAGCCATGGGGAGCTAATTCACCATGGGCAGATCAGCTTGAAGGAGGAGTGAGTTTAAAGGGTCGCAGTCTAGCAGACAGCTGGTACTCAGCTGGTGATGCTGCTAGTGTATGCAGCTCCAGCATAGACTATAAACGACACCAGAATACGTCCTGGATTTTTTTTTTTTAAGTGACTTGTACAGGAAATTTTTCCTCATCCCATGTAAAAGCTGTTCCAATTCCCTGAAGAAAGAGGCTTGGCAAGTCAATTACAAGGAAAGTAGAAGTGCTAAAGCATATGAACAAATTTTAACAACATGTAAGTGTAACTTTTATCGCCAACAGTAGATGCACATTGGAATTTGTAGGGGGGAAGAAACCCTGATGAAGTGGCTAAATGCAGTTGTTTATCTACAGAAAATGCTGCGGTTCCATTTGCAGATGAAAAATTTTGTTGTGATTTATTCACTTTGTAAATGGATCTGATTTATTTCCCCAGGGGATTTGAGATATTTTTTAGTAAAGCAAGTTATTGAGCTGGCTTACAATGAGAGACAACATAATTGCACCAAAATGTTTGAAGAAGATCAAGTTAGGGTGTCACCTCCAGAACATTTTGGCAATGAAACGGAACAAAATCCAAGAATATAAGAATGTAAACAAAAAAGAAAACAAACCCTGAACAGACCACTAGTAAAAAAAAAAAAAAAAAGCCGAGGGAAAACAGCGATCTAAACAAAGCACACACAAACCTGCCTGTTGTTAGAACAGTCTTTAAAGGAATATCCTTCTTTGGTGCACTCTGTTCTGGGGCACTATCACATCAACTTTGACAAAGCAATTAAATTGTTTAATAATCAAACCTGGATCTCTTTTATAAGGCATATGAACATAGTAAAGCACAGAGTATGGAAAGTGTGCTGTACGATAAGATGTGGTTTATTTCATATCACAAGTTTGCTGGTAATTAGATAGTTCATATCATGGGAAAAAATGTTAACACCTATCAAATACAATATATATACTCAGCAGATTTGCCAGCTTCAATAGCTTTTCTACATTCAGTCTTTACTTTTTAACTTTACATTCCACTGAGAAGATGGAAGTTGAAGATTCAATCCAAATCTCAAGGCTTAGTGGAAAGATGCTCCAATTAACTCCAGAACTCTTGTGTCTGGTTGCAGAAGAAAACTTCCCAGAAACGACATGGTTATACTTAAACCTACATACAGAATCTTTCAGGCAACAGCTTTAAATTCAAGGTGGGTCTGATCCAGACTTAAGCAGCTTTTCTCAGGAGTTTCTACCTAAAGAGTTTCTTGATTCCCTTCTTACTCATGTAGCAAATGAACTGATTACAGATGGTTTTCAGCATCATCATTAAGAAAGAATATAAAATTTTGCCTTTTGCACTCTGGCTAGAAAGTACTCTTCAAAATAACTGCCACACCAGACAAAACCTATGCAACCAAACACAACTCTACAAACCATCTCCTGTTATAAGAAACACTTTTGCTATGAAGAACCTTTCACTACTGATGCGGAGGAATGAACCTTGACATTCTGCTGTGGAACAATTAATCTGGATAATGTGGTCATGTCTCCTGGCAGGAGAGGACTCAGAGGAAGTTTATTTTAGCAGCAAGTGGAACACCTCCTACTTAGAAAGTTAGCGTTTCTGCAGCAGGTTGGAAAGACTTTACTATAGGCTTTGATGCCTTTGCTACTGCATTTCCTCTTCCAGGATTTGTTGAGAAGAGGGGGAGGAAGAAAAGGGAATAGGTCTCAAAACCTTTACTATCTCTTCTGAGCGTGTTGTCTTTTGTAAACAACAAAGAACCGATTTTCTTTTGCAAATCCTTAGTAATTAAATCAGTACTTCACTGGCTATATTCTTTAATGGTCTTGTTTCCTAGGTTTTGCCTTTGACAGTCATATTTTGCAAAGGCTGCTAAGATGACTAGGCACCTTACCCTACTTAACACTAAACCAATTGATGCCCATGCATGCTGCATGAAGGAGGAAAAGTTTCATTAATGGCACTTCATTAAAGAACTGTGCTGGAAAGCCCTAAATGTGACCGAACCAACCAAAATCCAGAGCAAGCTGTCTATTAGGAAAGCAACAAAGACAGTTTTGGAAACTGAACTCTGGCTCCACTGCAGCGGATTAAGAAGAGTGATGGGATTAGTGTTTAATGACTTGGGGCAAGAGACAAAGGGAATTTTGACAAAGAGGCTTAGATATGGAAGAATTAACATTCTCTATCCCAGCCATACTTCTGATGACTTCCAGCATTCTTTCCTGGCTCTGCTGAAGTTTGGGAAGGAAACAAAACAAAAAAAAGACTAGTGAAGCTTTAATACCTCCTTAGCCTTTTCTTATCACAGTTCTTTCTCTTTTTAAAGAAAGAAAAGATCTTTCAATTTTTCTTAATCGATTCAATAATTGAAGTTGCTAAGGGCTTGTGCTTCTGCACACTGCAGATGATCGCATCATAAGTGGTACTTGATGATACAGACCTCTCTCCTACATGTATTTTTATACATATATATATAAATACACACATATTTTTCTATATATTTACACAGATAAAGCACATACTTTTACAATTACTTAACAGGGAGTGGAATTTGCTTGCAGTTCCATGGACTTGAGAAATTGTCCTTGATTTGGGGTTGTCTTACATAATGGGAAGAAGGGTGAAAAAGGCAGGCATTTGCTCATAGAGTTAACCACAGTCTTTCCCAGAGTGACACAATTCAGGGCAGAACATGTTTTAATGATTGGTAGAGTCCATGAGCCTGACTTTGCATACAGGTGTAACTCCATTGAGGTAACTAATGATTTACCTCAGCATAAGGGACAGAGAGAAGGAAGACTAAGCAGAAATTACTTAGTAGAGAAAACCTCTTGAAGCTAAAACCAATTAATTACATTTTAACAAAAGCCCAGTAAGGAAGCTGATCCCCCTCAACTATGATACAGAGACATGAACATATTTGATCTCTAAAGCAGCACTCCAGTCTCTGACCCTTTGGGCACTAGTGTCAAGGAGACGTTGCTTAAATACGTATACTGTAAGCACCAAACACCAATGAGGAGTGAGCTTAGGAGGACCTCTCCTGAGGAGTCCCGTGCACCCATTCCAATCCAGCAGCCTTCACAGCCCACTAAGCCAAGGGAAGCACCTGCACAGACTTTTATAACTGCCGGTACGCATTCTGCGGAGGTAGAGACATCATCCCACAACTGTGCAATATTTTCCTGTGCTGTAAACCAACGCAGCATATAGTTATTTTTTTTTTAATTTTATTTTTTAAACCAACCCAAAGAGCTGTAGAAAAGCTACGTATTCATTTCACACGTTAGCCAATATGAAATGCTCCCAGAGCAGCTTTAGACTCTAAAGTATTATTTAACCAGTGTGGTTTAGTAGGACAATAGCAGCCCCCTGCCGTAATCCATTCAGGGGCAATACCATCAGTCAGTGTGAAATTAAATACATTACTGGGTAAGAGCTTAATGCTTTTTATAGGCAGTTGTTCATCCACATCAAACTTTAGCTTTAAAACTCCTAACATTTGATCCCACAACAGGAACCATGCCTTGAGAATGAGATTGGCACATTTGCACTGCCAGCAGGGCAGAAAAAGCTGAGCACAGCCTCTAGTGGGAAATGCAATTGCTTGAGAGGAAAAAATGCTTGCATCAAGAGAGCTCTGTAGAGGCACAGTCACTTGTCATACATAAGTAGGACTGGGAAGACAGTAAATACAAACCCAGGGCTGGCTGGCTATGGGTCATTAGAATCAGTGTTTCCTACCACAGCACATGTAGGTTTCACTCCTATACCTATACACATTTTAACAATAATTATAGTAGTTTTTGTGTGGTTGGTTGGTTTGGTTTTGGTTTTTACTTAATTCATACAAATTCTGGTTCTGCAAACTGTTACATGCCCAATCTTTATGCCCCATAAATTTTGATAATTCTTGCTTGAGCGGTCAATGTTCCCAAATGGGACTCCACAAGCTCATGCCTTTATGCTAGCCAAGTGTTCTTCCTTGACAGGTCTTGCATGAGGGTTGTGCCCATCCGGTCACTAAAATCCAAATGTTCTGGCTTCCATTCACCATGGAAACAGCCTGAGCTACAAAAACAGTTCATAAAAGAGATGTACAGAGAGCACTAGGCAGAGAAGCCTGTTAAATTCCAATCTTGGTTATACTTGCTTAATGCAGGAGTAAACTCCATTTGCTTCAGCTGAGTTACTCCAGATATAAATAGGTGTGAGATCAAAACTAGGTCCTTAGAGAGCACTCTGCCTTCTGTGATGCTGCTTCTTAAAATGAAGCACTGATAAGCCCCAGTGGGAAAAAAAGTATTATTTTAAATATCTTCAGACCTATCTGTTGCCCAAAATGGCTTTTAACTGTTGAAAGAACATCAAACATTAAAAAATGCATAATCTCTCAGCACCAGCACACAGTGCCAGGAATAATTGTCAGCCTTATGTTTTTGGATCATATGTCACAGCAGATTATCTGGCACTCCATGAACATTGACTGCTTCCTTCAGTTGTGGCTACAAAACTTGTTCTCAGACATGTCACTGGATGCTACGAGCATCATGAAATGGACCCTGCCTTCCCAGTAAGGATATTGTATCTCACTAGTCCATGAGCAAAACTAACCTTATTTCCTGATAATGCCTTCCCCCTTGGAACAGAAAAAGCCAAAAGCAGCTTTGATGAGTTTTCATTAGTGATGAACATTTGGATGACTCTTTAAAATATTCCAGGGCTCCAGATGTTATTTATCCAGTGGTGTGAGTTGAGAGCTGTAAGCCCCACACCTAAAGAAAGGCTTTATTGCCTGGGGTGAGTGGGTGGGAAACTCTTTAGGCTCAAATAGGGTCACTGAAGCTACAGACAAGCACTGCAGATGATTCAGAATACAATGGGAGAAAGGCACAAAAAAAAAAAAAAAAAGGATGCAGGGAAAACAAAGGAAGACTTGAATTTATTTGCAGGCTTGTGTTGTCTAGCTAAATAGGGATAAGAAAGGGGAGTCCAGGATCCTCCTTTGCAAAACATTTCAGCTAGCCAGAAATATTTAATTTCACTCTCCTCTCCTGATGTCAAGATTAATACTTTAAAAGATACACCTTTTGTCTCCACCTTCTTTCTTTTCAATTATTCCTTATGTGCTTTTCTGGGACAAGTGGGAATCATGTTGAAGAGACATGATTGTTGAAAATTTCTCTGCCTCTTGTATGCCTCCTGCTTTCTTTCAATTTTTTTCTATCCTTCACTCTGCCCACATGTTAAGACACCTGAGACTCAGTCCCTTCCCCGTGCTGGAGCTCCAAAGTCATTGGAAACTCATAAAGCCCATATATTCTTCTAGAATACACCTTGCTTCTCTGATGCCCACCTGCAATTCACACATTGAACTCACTGTCAATGCTTTGGGTAGCCCAGATTCAACTGTTTTAAATCTCCTTCCTTTGTTCCTATCTCTTTTTCTGTACTGGAATATTGCAAGGTTAAGTCTGCCCTTAAACGCCACCTGTCCCCTTTGCCTACATCCCATTCCAACTGCATGTTCTCAATGATGATACCACACAACACAACAGCATTGTGGCCCTTCACCCACCCTACATTACTGTGTGTCAGGGAGGGAGCCATGTCCTGATCCTGTATGTCTATTTTTCAGGCTGGAGAAAGAAACCCTAACATTTTCTTCCATTAAACTACATTTTATCAACTACCAAGTATTCTAGTTTTGGTAGCTGGACTCTCAACAGGCTGGATCAACACTGGCCACTGGTCATTAGCAGCACCAGAGGCCCAGAAGCACTATCTGTCAAGACTGAAAACGCAGCTTGTTTACAGTTTTTTCAGTGAAATATGTCAATTAAAAAAAAAAAAAGAAAAAAATCAGAAAGAAGAACCAGCATATCCTAAGGCAAACATTTAACATCTTTTTTCTCCCCCTAAAAAAAGAAAAAAAAAAAACCTCCCCCAAACTTATTTAATAATAAAACCTTCAAACGTGGAACAAATCTATTAGAAATAAACTTTCACCAAGAGTTGGTTGTTTTATCTGCTGCTCTACCACATTTGTCTCTCTAATATCTGAATAGCCTTATCATCCAGCACAATTTCTAATGAAAGGGAAATCAGCAAGTGCTGGTCAGTGTTGTGTTTTTCTCAGCTGCAGGCTTGAGCACTGAGGAATTCCTGAGAGGATGGAGATGGCCTCAGGCTGTCATGTCAGTTCTCCTACCTCCCACCACCCCAATTCACCATCCCACTCTTAACTTTGCCCCCTCAGCATTTCAAGGTGGCTCCTGGAAACACATGTATTTCTTTGCCACTCCTTGTCTCAGATGAAACCCATTCTTGTCTATCATTACCTCACCGTGACACACAGGTGCACCTCAGGGCATTTTAGGGAAAAACCTTTATTTCTCACAAAACGGGTGTCTGTGCATGCAGAAGGGTAGGTGGAAATGCACCATGGAGTGATCTGAGTTTTCCAGACCCAGCACCATTAGCTTACTTTATTCATTTGTTCTTCATGTTTTTACTAGTCGATATCCTAACAGCATCTTTGTGATGAATAAGGCAATTCAAAGCTCTTTGGTAATTGTTTTCAAGTCATCAGAAGACAATGCTTCTCCTGGTCCCAAGCCACTTAGCTTGGTTCATGCTAAAAATGAACGCCATGGCCAGGCTGTACTCCCAGGCACTTCACAGTGATGCTGAGTTAAATTTGGCTGTCACCAGCAGACCTGTGAGGCCATTCTGAAGTGGGAAGGGAGCTCAGAGACCCATACCCTGGCTGTGCTGCACACTCCCAATGCTCTATCACAAACCGTGAGATATGCAATACTTTCATTGGAATTTCAGGCTTGACTTCACCCCACCCCTCATCCCCAATAAATTTCAATCTCTTTTGATCTTGGATGCAAACTGCAGAACATAACCTGCGGAGTGAGAAATGGGAAGGCAAATAAAACAAATGTAATATTTTTACTACACAGATGGATTGTGGCTCCTAATTTTAGACCCTGACTCATAATACACCTTACATACACTTTACCCAGGGACTGTCTCAGAAGCAATGGGTTTCTGCCTAACTTAGTGTAGAGGAGACCTAACTCATATCTGTTAAGTAAAGAAAATACAAAACCATTCTGTCTTTCCAGTGGTGAAACCAAAGAAGGTGATGCAGCCCTGAATTAAACCTGGCACAAATCCCCAAAACTTGGTTAAATTTGCTCTATCATTTTCGTCCTCAGACACAGAGAACAGAAGAGGAGGTAACATGACCCCATGTTTGTATGCTTCTCCTCCACAAAAAAAAAAAAAAAAAACTGGGGTAAGTGGAAAAAACATCCTTTGTGGTTTGTCCATTGACAAGTAATAGTAGAAAGGTCTTACTGGTCTATTTTTGGTATCTTCTTAAACCTGTCTGTCTCAGCCACGGTGCTCAAATTTGCTATCATACAGACAAAGCTCAAACCTGTGATATTTCACTTATTGCTAAATAATGCAGAGTTTCTTCTGTTCTTTGCTTCTTTCTAGCCAAAGAATTACCTGATTTCACCAAACCGAAACAGAGTTCTCCATGAACATTCTGTTCGGATGTTTTCTGTACATGAGGTTGCTTTCAACAAATGGATAGTACACAGTCTAGCCAGCACATTAGACTGGTAAATAGAGTTGTTTGGGGATTGGTTTTGTTTTGTTGGTGGGGTTTTTTTTTTTGTTGTTGTTTCTTTGTTTTGGTTTGTTTGTTTGTTTAAGTTTGTTTTGGTTTCTGTTCTGGGGTTTTTTTTGTCTATAAGAACCATAAAAACACAGAATTCTGTAAACACAAAAGCTGAAATGATACAGCTCTCTCACTAACCCCACAAATGCAATAGTTTAGATGTGTAAATACCTCCAGCTTTCCTGCAGTTCCCACAGGAGTAATATTGCCTGCTGGGGCAGCCAGCCAGCCCCAAGGCCAAATGAATGTTGCCAAAGCCTCCCAACAAGAGTTAAGCTCTGCCTGTGCCTTGTGCAGCCCTTAGAAAGATTTGCAACATCAGAGGTTGGATTCAGCTTTATTTAAACATTTCCTCCTTATTCCTCCCTCTATGTTTTCCCCAGTCCAAACCCCCAGCAGCCGGCCACAATGCCAGTGCAAGCCTCTCTCTTCCTAGAAAGATTTATCTGCAGAAAGCAAAGTGGTATCTTGATGGTCACATTTGGCAATACTTTGAGATGCTCTATTAAGCAAGAAGTCACCAAATGCTGGTGCTCTCTTGGTTCAGGGCATTACCCTCCATTCCTGTGTTTGTCCTACCCCGCTATACAAAATTTGCTGGCAAGAGCGAGCACCTATGCTGTGAGGAAGGCAAACTGATATGCCATGCGGAAGAGTTGCTGTTTGTTTTGTTGGGGTTTTTTTCCCCTTTATGAATTGCTGTCTTTGATACATTCTTCATATGTTTCCCTCTGCAAGTGCACAAAGACAAATATTCATTGTAATATTTATTAACACAGCCTGATAGTTACTATGGTTTCAATGAAAGCAGGAAAAATGTCTACAAAACTGGATGCGCTTCATGTTAGGTTGTTATAGGTCTAGCACATGTTATAAATTCTGTTCAAACTGACTCACTTCTTTCGATGAGGTAAGTGTTGACATTAGACAATTTGGTGGGGAGCATTTATTTCTGCATTTATTAAAATGTCAGTAACAGCAGGGGTAACACCTCCTAAAAGGGTTGCAGGTGCTTGTCTTCAAAAATCCAACATTTAAAGAGGAGAAAAAGGCACAAACCACATGAAAAATGATTCACCAGTGTCTGGAAGAGAATAGATACATTTGGGTGTTTAATTAATGCATGTAATGCATAATTGATACTGATCAAATCCAGGGGACTGCCCAAACTGATAAATTTCATCATGTTCAAGATGCTCTGCAGAATCAAAGAGGAAAAGAAGGATTTGTTCAGATTTCAATGTGTTGCCAGATCAACATGCTTAATTTATTCAAGGGCCACACCAAATGCAGGTAAGTGCTACCTATGAAATGTAAAGTACTCAAATGAAAAGGAAGGGGATAAAAAATATATTGTTAAAAATGCATTAGATATGTAAAAATAGCTCTGCAGAGGTCAGGGCACTAAGCAGTGGAGGCAGTGTCTAATGACTACAGATGAAGCATTGGGGTGGTATGAAAACACAAAGATTTTTTTTTCACTCTGTCTCTGAAAACCATTCAGGAGGCTACTTGCATCCCCCTTTGCCTGACTCCAAAGAAACTGGTAAGACAGGAATAAGACGTTGCCTTGTTCACATCACAGGGAAACATAAACTGAGGTTAAGGAAACCACAACATCTGGAACATGAGAAAAGGATTTACTGTTAAGGGCTTAATGAACTCTGAAAATAAATTTCTCAACTTTACTAATTTGTTTGGGCTTCAAAGAGGAATACAGTGCAAAGCTGGAAGAAGGTTTTATGGCTCTCCTGAAGAAATAAGAATTACATCTGAGCTAAAATTAGCAAAGCCCAATGACATTAGGGAGAACATCACTATTATTTAGCCAATACTAGGAGAAAATGCTAAGTGGTTACTGATAGTGATTTATGTGTAAATTACTGTGGGAAAAGAGGAATGATGGACATTTTGGGTTTGCAGCTCAGGGACAGACAGTGTTCCTGTGCTGATGGGGGACAGGGCTGGTTGGGAATGTGCAGGTTCTTGCAGGTAATAAGGATCTTCCTGATGCCACTCACCCAGGACCAGATGGACAAAAGGATGCATCTGTCCTATCATTTTAGCCTGAATTAGGAATGTGTGTGACTGCAGCACTTTGGTTCAGACTGTGAGCTGTTTTCATGTTGTGCAAAGAAGGGACCCATTCAGACAAAGCAAAAGCTATAAGATATACATTTAATGCACTCCAGGCACTACACCAGGCACTCAGTCCATGGGAAGCAGATGAAAGCTAATCCAGGGGAAACCTTTCCATAGTGCATGCATAGGGAAGATGGCAGGTCCTCAGCATTGACTGTTTTGATCTACACACTGACTTTGCTGCTCCGTGTCCTAAAGTAAACTGTTAACAAAACTCATCCATTTGGGAAGTTGCCTGTATATTTCTTAGGCTATTTCTGTGTAGCAGCTCATACCTGCAGGTATAAGTTCTTTCCTTCATTCCTCTCAAAGAACATTATTTAGTCCCCCATCAGGCTGGAGACAAGAATCTGGCTGAGGTCACAGGTGCAGATTGTTCCCAGAGCAACTTTACTGTAGTGATATGCCCAAAAAACAAGAAATAAAAAATCCATTTGATATTTTATAGACCACTCCCCCAGGGTAGTGAATACACTGGTCTTGCTACTGTCAACTGGGAGAGCAAATGCCTCCCCTGTAAAGGTGAGGGACCCTGCAAAGACTCAATCCCAGGTCTCCTCACATGGCACAGAAGACCTAATTCCACGTAATCCAGGGAGTTTTCACCGAAAACGGACTGTAAAGGAGAGGACCATTAGGTCCCCAGGATCAGGATCTAATTAGGATTGCCACTTGCTTCCCTGCTTTCAGCAAGGGGTCATCTATTGCCTGATTATTGAAACTGTAATAATCAGTGTGGTCCAGACCAGGAGGTTGAAGGAAGGGGAGGACATGGAGAAGAAACTGTGATTTCCATAACATAACAATTTGACAAGATTTTGGTACCACATACCTGGCTGAGGGTAACAGCCATCAATACGACTGAGGTTCATTCACCATACACAGCAACTGGTTGAAAATTGTCTTCCTTGGGTGTAAAAATGGGAGTTGATACATAATGCAAGGCAGTTCTCATCCTGCTCCTTCTATATGTAGCAAGTGCCTTTGGGATCAGTTCTGGATCAAGCTGTGGGAGACAGGCCTTAGTAAGGAGAGATGCAGCACCTGCTACCCACAGAGGGATGAGCTTCAGAGGATTTTCATCACAATCACAGTTCTGCAGACTGAAGTTAGCAACAGTGGAAGGATGACTGATTGGAGCATATTTTTTTTTTTTTAGAAAACAGACAGCTTCTGCCCTACACATACACATCTCTTCATCTCTGATGCCAGCCTGCATACTGCTGGTCATTAAAGAGCTCTATATTTATATAGACACGTTTTCCTTGGCATACATCTGTATGTGTGCTCACCTTATAAAGACTCTATGGGACAGCAAGCTCTCTTCTTTCTGAAAATCACAGCAGGTATTCTCTTCATGAGACAGCACCAGAGGACAACAGTTTCTTCTCACCCTCAGTTTGCTTCTGTCCTCTAAATGCAGCATGCAAGTGACTTACAAAAACCCCAGACACAGCATTTTAGTCCTTTTCTGCACAAGGAAAACACATATTTCCCTGCAGAATCATAGAATCATAGAATGGTAGAGGTTGGAAAAGCTTTCTGGAGACCATCGAGTCTAACCCCCCTGCCAGAGCAGGATCACCCAGGATAGGCCACACAGGAACAGATCCAGGCTGGTCTGGAAAGTCTCCAGAGAAGGAGACTCTACAACCTCTCTGAGCAGCCAGTTCCAGGCTCTGTAACCCTCACAGGAAAGAAGTTTTCCTCTTGTTGATGTGGAAATTCTTGTGTTCCAGTTTGTAACCATTACTTCTTGTCCAATCACAGAGCACCACTGAAAAAAGACTGGCCCCTCCTACTTGACACCCACCCTTCAGATATTTATAAACATTGACAAAATGCCCTCTCAGTCTTCTTCAGACTAAACAGCCCCAGGTTTCTCAGCCTTTACACAGAATTACACAGAATTATCATTGAGGCTGGAATAGACCTCTGAGATCATCAAGTCCAGCCTAAGACCTACCACCACAACATCTAGGTACACCATGTCACTAAGTGCCACATCCAATATTTCCTTAAACACCACAAGGGATGGCGACTTCATCACCTCTATTTGAGTGTTTAAGGACCCTTTCTGTAAGGAAGTGCTTCCTAATATGTCCCCTGGCACAGCTTCAGGCCATGTCCTGTCACTGGTTGCCTGGGAGAAGAGTCCAGCCCCCACCTTCCTAGAGAGCGATGAGGTCTCCCCTGAGTCTCCTCTTCTTCAGGCTGAACAACCCAGTTCCCTCAGTCTCTCCTCATATGACTTTCCCTTCAGTCCCTTCACCAGTCTCGTTGCTCTCCTCTGGACCCGCTCCAGCACCTCAATATCTTTCTTGAAGTGAGGACCCAGAACTACATACAGTACTCAAGGTGAGGCCTCACCAGTGCTTTCCTTATAGGAGAGATGTTTCAGTCCCTTAATCATTCTCGTAGCCTCCTTACTGGACACAATACTCCAGGTGAGGTCTCACCAGGGCTGAGCAGAGGGGGAGAAGAACCTCCCTTGACCTGTTGGACACATTCTTCTTTATGGACCCCAGGATATCACTGGCTTTCTTGGCCACAAGGGCATGTTGCTATCCTATGCATAACTTATTGTCCACCAGGACTCCAAAGTTCTTCTCCTTGGAGCTGTTTTCCAGCTGTATGTCCATTATGTTTTGGGCTTTTTGTTTTGGCTGGATGGAAAATAACTAACAAAACACACTAAAAAAAAATTAAAACAATACAGCTTTATGGTATTTCTGGTGCACACTGGTAGTATCAGCTTGGGGTGCAGGTGTCCATACTATCTCTTCACCACCATAGATGTCAGTAAATGCTCTTCATCTCCATGTTCCTGCCTGACAGGCACAATCTCATCAGTATGCTTATTTTCTCTTTCCTGAATCACAAAGCAAGTTACACAGCATCCTCCCTGCAAGGATCTCTAAAGACATTACCAATATTAATAACTTAATAACTGGGCAACCCCAGGCAAGAGTGTCACTTCTACTTTTTTGACAAAACACATCAGTAATCTCATGTGCCCAGAACAGACACCAGAAACCTACAGAAGAGCTGGAAGAGATGAGAAAACAACTGGAACATCCAGGCAACCAAATTGGTCATGGCTATCTTCCCCATACACAGGCTGCTGTAAAACAAGGACTTCATGTCATGACCCCAACCATCCACCAGACAGCCGACCAGTCCTTAGGCTGCCATGGCGCATCAGCCATCAGCAGAACCAAAAAAACCGTGAACAGCCTATTTCCGTAACTGACCGTAACATGCTGACCAATAATTTCACCTTGAAGAGAACTATTAGGTGTGGGTTTCATATATTTCCTTTCTTGTAGATTCCCCTGTGGAGAGGATTCATGGAAGAGCTCAGTGGAAGTGCCACAGCTGGTAGGTTGTACATGGTATGGGGACTGTGGTGTTGGCTATGTAGCCATGTTAGGATGAGGCAGTCCTGTCTATAACAAGAAGCATCAAAGGCAAATTTCACTCAGATCAATCCAGGGGCTTCCTGTAACACTAGGCACACGTGCAGGACTCCTCCCTTTCTACAATTATTAATTGGAAAATAACGATTTCCCTGAGAAAGACCTTTAGTTCTTCAAGTTAGTAGACTCACATCCGTTTGCAGTAAATATTTCAAAGTGACTTTGGGGAGGAAGGAAAAAACTCACCATCCAACTTTACATGAGTTTAGTACAACTATTTCCAAATATATACTCATGAAATATTGTTTGAAAAAGATTAATTGAAGTGCTGATGAAAATGCAGTATTTGCTTGTGATGCCAAGAAGGTTACTCATAGCACTAAAACCTGATGTGCTTCCCTTTTGTTCTTGCACTGATGGGGTGTTTGGCTGAACGGGAGCATGTTCCCCACCCCCCCCCCCCCCCTCCGAAAAAAAGGTAAAAATTGACCATTAGCTGGGGATTAGGTCATACATTAAATAATGTTGTAAAACATTTTTATAGTGCTACTTCTAGCAATTCTAAAGAATCAGGACATATAAAGCTCAGGGTAAAAGATATATATACATAATTTTTTTTTTTAAATGGGAGTGTTATCTTTAAATACTGAAGATTATGACTGATTACAAAAAGGAAAGCATCAACATTTACAATGAAATACTTCTCTACTAAATACAACACATCATAAGTGTAATCACCTCATACTAATAATTACTTAATCTTTTTTTTGCTTTCAGAATATTTATTTAAGCTTGGGTTACTAAAATTTTAAATAATATGGGGCCTGCTGTCATGGTTTCTTATCCAAATGGCTTGTAGTCTCTTGTAAACAGTTCTGTGATCTGATTTCCATTGGGACAGGAGTCGTAAAAGGCCAGGGATTTGTGATGGATTTACACATATACTGTTTCCCTAAAGTTACTAAGGTTAACTTAACAGCCCTTTTCCTCAGAGTCTTAAATACATTTGCCACCCAGCCTCTTCATACCATAATCAAGGAAAGGGGTGATGTGATTGTATAGGGTTCTTGAACTTCATAGGAAACCCCAATTTACATGCTTTCAACCAGCAGTGGGATATGTTTTTCTTTCTTTAAAAAATGAGATTTGTGGAGTCGCTAGAAAACCAATTCTTGCTAATATGCACACAGGCAAGACAGATTTCTTTTGAGTTCTGAAAATGTCATTTAGGCTTTGGAAGACAACAGAGACTAACACTTGCAACTCAGTTGTATTGCAGATATTAGCCTAGCCCTCTGAAGTCCAAGTTTTGTTTTCAGGAAAAGTATATCAGATTACTGAGCCACAATAATAGAGCTCTTTTAAAACCAAAGCTCCTCCAGACTAAGTATCAAATAAACAAACAAACAAACATTAACACCCTTTGTTGGCTTGCCACCTTCTCTGTACAGTTCATATTATTTGACTTTTGGTGACTGCACAGAAATGTACTGATAATAAATGTAAATAAAATTTGTGGTTAATTCTCATGTTTGAATGACTGGGACAATTGTCTCGTTCACTTGTCAAACAATTTCTTTTCTAAATATTATTGAAGCACCGATACAATTTCTCTAACACCGCAGAAAGAATCAGATTAAAATATGATACAGAAGCAGCACTTACCTTGGTCTGATTAATATGCTTAAGTTGTTACCATGCCACCATGCTTAAAAGTATAAAGATACACTTTTCTACACTAGTCTATATATATATATATATATATATAGATATATAGATATCTCACATGTGCCAAGAAAACCTCTTTGATTAGTCACACTAAACCATTGCTTAAGTGGTATGAATTTCTCAGGCCTGCACTTTCCATAATCAAGTAACAAATTCTGGGACTAATCATAAGCTGTGCTGTCTCTCCTAGGTGATGTGCAAGGAGATTCATCAAGAGTTTCTTTAACCAGAGGAAAACTAAAACACCTTAAGGAATTAAAAATGTGTCTTACAACTCAGAGCAGAGGTCATAAATATTGACCAAAAGCTATACACAGCTTCACAGCAAGCACCTGACTGTATTTTGGGAAGGATTTTTGTTTGAGCATGAACTTCTGCTCAGTCCTACCTGGCTCAGACTGTGAAAAAACACCCCATTCAGCAGGTAAAATCAAAGTGTTATTAAAATAAAGACAGCTGGGGTTTTCTTCTGCATCTTTCACAGACCGACAGAGACTGACTGAGAAAGCATATATGTGGTGATCTTCTACAATCCAGCAGCTTTCCTCTACCTGTGTGCCATCTTGTGGACCTACAACAATCAGCTCTGAGCAAGGGTGATGTCCAAGCTGGACTTTTGAACTCAAATATATGAACTATATGAATATATTAAACACTGAGACCTATGGAGTACTCTTTAGCAATCTGCTGCCCTAAACGACAACATTCTTTAAAACTGTGCATGAAATTTAATCTAATTCTTTTGTACTCATGTTACCATACACTTGGCTTAAACATCACATTTTTAAGCCAAAATGCAAAGTTAATCTATTATAATGCCACTCCAGGTGAGATTTATTATAGATCATTTTCTGAAACTCATGTGTTCTATGTGCATGTGAATACCATATTCATCTTATTATTATCCAGCTGAAAAATTCCCAGTGTGTGCAATGCCTGAGATATAATAGCAGGCATGCCAACAGAATATGACACTTATGCTAATCTGCACCCTGCCGTGGAAAAACATACACAAGGATTCCATTACCACATTCATTAGGTTGCAGTGCACTTCATCTTGAATAGGGATTATGAACTATAATAGAGTGAAAACAGTTGATTGAATCCACTTAGCCAAATCTCTATGACATTAGCCAAATATTTCAGTGTGAGGAAGAGGAGGAATTGAATCTCCTCCTGGTGGTACGTGTTACCTTTGCCCCAGCTCTTCAGTTTGTAATGGGAGAGACACCAAGGTCAGGATCACACTTTGTGCTGAGATGATGTTTTAAATATTCAAAGAGCTACCCAAGAATTAGTCAAGAGCAATATGACATAGATACTGTTGGGATTGATGGGGACTTTCCAGACATGTGTGCTGTTTCTTGCTTTGCACAGGTTCTTCAAAGCACTTTAACAAATTCTTCATGCACCTGTTGTATGCTCTTTTGGCACTGATAAAGTTTTCCAAGCTGGCCATACATTCAGCAAAACCTCCCAGTGACAACATCATGCTGCTTAAGCGGTAATCACATTCAGATGAAAAAAAAATATGTTGTCCAGTTTGGTGTTCAAGTTTCCCAAGTATGCTTTGGATGTATATTCAATTTTTGGTTCTACACAATACAGTTGCCCTCTGACAGCTTGCCTTTCTTGGCAGAAAATTCAACTCCAACTATTTAAAATATTGTCAGAAATAATAAAGACCGGGATACAAGTTACCATTCGAGAAATGCCAAAAAAGGAGGAATGAAGCCTTCCCCATATACAAAAGTCAAAAGATTATAATAAAAACCTTCTGTTCTTAGTATTTAGCAATTTCTAGGACTCTTTTGTTTATCTACATCCTTTTAATATAGCAGCAAAACAGGAAGTTCCTGTTAGCAGTAATGCAATGCAACTGAAATGAGAATTGCTGAAACTTGTGATAGAAACTCTTTTGTGCTCTTTCAGTTAAAAAGCAAAAGAAAAGGAATAGAAAAACATGGAAAACACAATCAAGCAACCAAATATATTCAGTATGTCTAAACTTTGTTTTCCTTCAATGCATCTGACCCACATTGCATGATACTTACCTGGGGGCATTTGCTGACCTCAGTTTTCCCCCAGGTGTTTCCTGCTCCTGCTGCACCCTCAGCATTTTCTCCACCCAAGTTCTGGTAAAGCTGGAGGCAGCTCCAGATGGGACAGGTGAATCCAGAATAAGCCAAAACCAGTCTAGAGAGGACACATCCCCGCACTGCCTGCAGATCTCACAAGATGAAGCTGGCAGGGATCAGTACAGATAGATGACTCCTAGGCTCTTCCCTCCCAAAAACAGAGGTATGGGGAATTGGGGAATGAAGAGCACTTGCAGGTGTTCCTCTCTGTACATTGCCCTGACTGACAGTGGTGAAGAAGCCATGGAAGAATACAGATAAAATTCTGAGTATAAAACCAAGGGATGGATGAAGTTGATGGGAAGGTTGGGTAAAAGTAGGATTTGGTGGTAGAATTCATGTGAATGTGAAAGATTAGATGGGACTGGGCAGCTGGAACAGCCAGGGACAAAACTGGTAGTGGTGTGGGATGAAATAATGAACCAATTTGGTTCAGTTTGGGGAGAAAGAATGAATTTCTGGTCAAAAAGCAGCTTATAAAAAAGTGAGACATCCAGCATCACATTAATCAATATGTGTGGGAGACCCAGCAACGAATCATCACACAGCCGTTGGGTATGGGCTGGGGAGGTTCAGGAATAAAACCATGTATCATGGGCAGGGCTTACTGCTGATGTTATTACACTTTTGTTTTTTTAAAAAATATCTCACATATGGAATTTCTGAGCCTGTAGAGTTAGCAATACTGTTAGTGGAAATGGCACCAGGGTCCATCTGGCTTCATAAATCCCCTGTTGAATTCTTGATTTGGCAATAATCTCTGCAGGCAAAAACTGTTTTGCTGGCATTACTTACACAAATTTTCTAAGTCTTGTCCCATATTGAAAAATTGAGTAATTGGGTTTCTGCATACATGCAGGTGCTGTCAGATGCTGAGTGCTACATGACAGTCTGGTTTCAGTGGAAGCTAAGGTAGGTCAATATTTTATGGTGTCAGGTCTTTTAACTATAGGCCTAGTCTTCATGGAGAATGTTTTACTGCAGAGAGAATAGCTCTGTGGCTTGTATCAAATATCCAGGAGAAGAATGACCACTCTACAAACTCCTGAAGCAAATGTCACTCCCAGGAATAGGAAGAGGAAAACAGAAATTTTGCTAAATATATAAACCACTTAATTTACCAGAGAGAAGGAACATTCTCTGGGAATGACTTTTTTCTTTTTTCTTTAGTTCAGGTCCAGCTTCTATTTTTCAACTTTGAAAGGTAAGTGGGAGCATCAAACAGGTTGAATGAGGAACAAGGCACTGTTTTCTTGCTATAGGAACATGGCCCTTTGCACTGAGATTGTAATACAATCCATCCTCTCTGGGACTGCAAATGCTACAGTGCAAAACTGTGTTTGAAAACCTCTTTTATCATTCATCGTCTCCAGACTGAAATCATTTTTGACAACCTCTGCAGAAAACAAGCAGCTTTCTGGCTACTGGCAAGCCGATTAAAGGGAGGAAACACATGTTCACTGTCAGACAGAGCCCCTGGAGAAAGCACTGACAACCTTTTAACCTCCTTTCCCAGTGAAAGTGCCCAAATGTTTCTCTGGAACAAAACCCCAGCATTGTTTTAACCATCCTTTCTTTTAATCTACTATATTTTTCAAGATATTTTGAGAGTCAGAGGAATTCCATTTTAATGTGGTGGTTTCATAATCAGTTCAATTCCCATGCAAATGGTCATATAAACATTTGTTAAGGGGAATATCTTTTTCTGAACTATCTTTTTTCTTTTTTTTCTTTCTTTTTCTTTTCCCTTTTTTTTTTTTTTTCTTCACTGTCTGACCACAGTTTAAATACCAACACATTGAAAAGTTCACTAACCTCTACAGTGATTTCTCAAAACAAGCCAAAAAAGCCACAGGAGTGAAATTTTCTGAGCAGTAGGAAGGCTGACTAGCAGACATTATTAGCACTTTGAGCTTTCAGATCTGGCCATGGAAACTTTTGTGAGTTACAAGATGCTGGGGCAGGAAGAACCACACATTACTGATGTATTTGTTATCAAGGGAACCAGTTTCCACTGCATTTAATCATCAGCAATAGGGGAAAATAAATCTTCTTTTGAGAACTAAGACAAGAATTTTGTAGAATTAGTATTTTTTTTAATTTATTTTTTTTAAGAAAGTGCTTTCAGAGCAATTGGTCTGGCTTTCTCTGTAGCTATAAACATTCACTCAGAGGTTGTTTAACATTTAACCTTGCTATTTTTACCTTAATATCAGCAGCTGGAATAGTTCTGTCTGTTTTGATAAAACAGGACTTTTTTCCATGTTGCATATTTGCTTTTACAGCTGAAAGGAACTGTTCCAGCTGAAGTAGGTAACTATAAAATCGCAGTGGTCTAAGCCACCTGGGAGAGTAGATTATTTGATTAAATGTTCATGTAAGTAACTGCACAAGGCACTGTCCAATAATGCACAGTATTTGTTAATGAAAGATAAAAGTCCACAAGCTCTGCAGGAACAGAGTCTCATGGGGATTTGCTATTCCTTCTCCAAAGACCTTGTACTAGCCATGGTACCATTTAACTTGTCTTGGTTTTCACAGAGATTACAACTTGGCTAACAATAGTCATGGGGGGGGGGAATAATCCAAAGCTGAAGCTTGGCTTTTCCAGTGTTGCTCCAAAAGGACTTAGTCCATCTGGGCTTTTTAATTTCATTTTTCTTTCTTCAAAAATAGCCTTGCTTCAATAACAGAGTTCAAAACACAGGTGGTGATATTTAGACAGCAGCTTCATCCGCTTTTTCAGGCACAGCAGGTATTCAGGCATGAGTCAAGTTTTTGCACTTCTCTTCATCATATGGGTGGTGTTTTAAGTTGACTTGCTGGGACAAGCAGCAGAGAAGATGTCCCTCCTAGTGTTGTTTCTCCTGGGTCCCCAGTTGGCTGAACCTACCCTAGGTAACTGGTTGAGGATGTGAACCCATCTCTGCAGCAACATTTTGCATGGAAGTCAGTGGGACTTGTGCTTCTGAGTCATTTAAGTGCCTTTGGAAAAAGGCTACCCATGAAGGAAAGGTATGCTTCTGCTGAGCACCTTGGATCAGGAAGGCAGTCAAACAATCACCACTTTGTTCTCAGCTGCTCCCATCCTACCCTGGCAAACTTTCCTATCTAATGCAGCTACCACAGTTACAGGAAGCAATCTCTTCTTTCTTTTTTTTTTTTTTTTTTTTTTTAAAGTAACACGACACCTTTAAAGGAAGAAATTTCCCTGAGAAAAGAGTTATAAAAGGAAAAGAAGCAATTCCTCAATGTTTCTCCTTTCCAGGAGGTGCCTGTTGCACAACTTTGACTATCATCTCATACCCAAGATTTTCACAGCAGGATGTGACCATTAAAAAAAAAGTCTCATTTTTCACCTTCTTCTCAGATCCAAAAGGGAGCCCTCCCCTCTTTTTAACCAGAGAATGATGAAAATCAGCTACCATCCACAAAATTTGTGAAATCCTTCAGAACAGAAGCCAGGACCATTTGCAGAAGTGCCAAGAAATAGCCCTGAGCAAACTTGGTCAAAAATACCACAAAACAATAAATAGTAATAGCCCTTGAAATATTTAGTTGAAGATCATGACATGCTTCCTAAACGAGGTAAATATTGTTATGACAGTTTTTTAAGTGAGAAAGCAGTGACTCGACAGCTGCAGATTAGCCTGAAGACTATCATTTGGTGTCAGGACTGGAAACAGAACCCAGACCTTCTTCATCTCGATTATGCTCCACACTTCCCACAATACACACCACTTGCATGCAACAGCTCCATGCAATTTAAGTTTGGAGGAAATATGATTTTATCCAGGCTAAACAGTTTATTGCAGGCCATGAAATGCCACAGATGAAGTTACCCTTGTAGTAAACTCTGCTAATTATTTTCAAGGCAAAATCGTGTGCATGGCTACAGATAAATGCAGAAAAACAGTTTACCCACTTCTAATTTAGGCATACATAGCTGACCTATGTAGAAAACTCCAAGCAGATGAGTTTAGTGTACTCTTTTTTACCCCCTGTTCAAAGCTTCTTTTCTGAAACAAAAAAAAAAACCCCAGTATTCTGTCTTGATTTGAAGACAAAAAACCCTACCTCTAGTATTGGCAGACTAAGCAGTTATTTATTCCAGGAGAGATTACATTTCCAATTTACATTTGTCTCGTTTCATCTTCCTGGTATTGGTTTTGTTTTATATTATTTATCCACCAAATTAAACAATTTTGTATTGCTTGGTACTTCCTTCCCCTGAAAGCTTCTTCCAGTCAATCCACTTCTCCATCTTCCTTTCTGTAAAGCTGAGAAGAGGAGGTTCTTTATCTTCTTCAGGGAGTGCCTACAGTTACTTGCTGGACTCTCACATCTGAACAACCTTCTCAAAAGTGGAAACCCAAACTGCATGTCCTGGTACAAGTCTCAGCAATGCAGAGTATCTGTAAATGCACCTCCTGTCTTTCACTTCAATTTATACATTCAACAATTGTGGCAGCAATTTCTGTTACACCATCATGCTGGGGCTTTGCTTGAATGTTACAACTTCTGAATATTTTTTGGAGTCCAAAAACTCCCCAAGGCAGCTCTGGTTTTTGGCATGAAAATACATTTTTAAACATCTTTTAATTAGTGTAGGCTAGCAAAAAACCGAGCCTACTCTAAATGATTTCTCTTCCTCATCATTATTTACTAGTGTAATTATAGAAATAATTAATTGGTATTACATCATTATTTACCAGCATAAGAGTATAAGTAATTATGTGATATCCATATTATTATTATAATACTATGAATTAGAGGAATAAAAAAAGAGAAACCCAAACAAAAATGGTCACCATTAAAAAGTCAACATTAATCAATGTTTGCCTTAAAGTTCTGTAGGAGATACCATAGTCTCCTCTGCCCTTAGGACAGGAAATAAATGTGGTACCTCAGATACCACAGTATGGTAAGAATTGGCAGATGTTGCTTGTAAAATGGTAACTGATTGTAGTGGGTCTGGCTGAGCTGCTTTTCCCCACCCAGCCCTCATGCTGCAGCACTGGGAGCTGGAGGGTGTTGATAACACACCCGTGTTATGACTGCCAGTGGCACCAGAGGATGGTGGGGCAAGATGGGGGAGAGGATACAGCCGACCTGAGCTGACCAGTGGGATATTCCATACCATATGGCATCAGGTCAGATATAAAGGGAGAGGGCAGGAGGAGGATGGGAGGGCATTCTGCTTTGCCCTCCAAGCGGCTGCTACGTGTTCCTGGAGCCCTGCTTCCTGGACTCGGCCCGACATTGCCTGCGGACGGGAAGAATAACATCTTATCTATCATAACCCACACCCCTTTGCTTTGCATCTTATTCTCTCCCTGTGTGACATGCTGAAGGGGGTTGGGGGGAGTGATAGAAGGGCTTGGTGGGCACCTGGTGCCATGCCAGGGTCAAGCCATCATTCTATCATATTTGTTTAGAAAAATGGAAAGCCACAGTTATTTAGCACTCAACCTAAACTATCAACCACCATGTCTTCAAACAAATCTGTCCAGAAAGATTGCTCGAAGAGCACCCAAACATTTCTGAAAACTTTCTGTGGATATGATAGAAATGGTTCTGTCAAAAACTTCTGTTTAGATGGTAAATGGCTTTGGGGGAGGGAATAGACCAAATTTGCGTTTGTTTGTTGTTGAGTTTTGCTTGGTTGGTTTGTTTCTTGTTTTTGTTTTTTGTAATGTTAGACTTTTTATTAAATATTTCCAGCTAAAAAGTCAGAGCTATTAAAAAAAAAAAAAAAAGATAGAAATAAGGCCTGTTTTTCTTTATTTTCATTTTGTCATGATTAGACATTCTTCAAATAGCTGTCATGTCTTGTCCCAAAGCATTAGGTTGTTTTTTTATTGCCATGATTCTCTGACAATAATGGTGAAGCAAAAAAATAAACACACCATTTCTTCACTGTCCAGTATTTGACTAAACTTTCTTATCTTGTGTGAGACATCAAGACACTGACCCACAAGGCTGCTTTATATTCAAATTTAGCACCTTCAGTATGGAAGAGGACACTAAACATCAGTGACTAACTTTTCTCTTTTCACTCCTATGCCTATATTTTAAAAGAAGCATTTCCACCAGTTGTTATGATCAGAACATTTTGTCTCTCTTGAATTTACTGCGGAGCATCTTCCAAACTCAAGCTACATTGGAGATAACTTGTATTTGACAGATTCTGGTCACTCCCGAGGAAACTGTATGACTGTAAGTCCATCACTATGGATCTTACTGCCATCACATCAGAAACTCAGGTTTACATACACACACTTTTACAAGCTCTTTATGTGGCATTTAGGTAGAAGAGGAGAAAGACAAAATAAGCAAATGTCACAGAGACTCTGACAGTTAATGGATGACCAACAACTTAGCAAGATCTCCATCTTTTCCTCCTTCCAAAGCCATACTTTGATTCAAAATTCAAACTCTGGCAACAAGAAAAAAATCACTTTCCAAATTAATAGGTCGTATCTGGCATATATGAAGTCAGACAATTACAAGTTATGGTTCCCTAAGTATTGCAAGGTTCGCAAAATCCCTGACTTGGTTGACTCTCGCTTTATAGTAAGAACAGTGAAAAAGTTTATATCTGCAGTACCACAATATGACTTTGATTAAAGAGGGAAAAGTTGTTAAAATTTTCAGCAACAAATTAGCTAGAGATGCTCAAAATTGTAACTTTAAGTTCCCATTAAGAGGGCAGGCTAAAAAAGAAATCCATAATTTCTTACTGGGAAAAAAAAAAAACAACCGAACACCCCATCACATTCTGTCAATGGATAAAGGAGGTATTTCCAACAACAGTGAAGACAATTAGTTAATTAAGAAATAATAGAAAAAAGTCTTTGGCACTTCTACATATTGTGAAACCACTTTCTTCAATCGAGTTCTAGTGTAAGAAGAAAAAGCAGGAAGATCCCCATATGTTAAACTAATGGAGTATTTCATTCTCCAGGACAAAAAAAAATGCAATACCCCTCTGCTCAAGTATTCCTCTCTCATAGTTCACCCCTGCTTTTCTCACCACAGAATATATGCATACCAACACCCTTAAAACTGTCAAACTTGACATGAAATGATTCTTGCTATGACAGACTATCCATGATCTGCAGGGACCATGACCCAGAAAGACTGGGTGATAAAGGCTTCCTAAATTGACGAGAGATTACAAAACCTTTCATCAATATTCCATTTTGGGTATAAATTGGCAGGAATGACCTAACATATTCAGGGCTTGATCCAAAACACAAGCAGTTGCATGTATTTAACTGGGTTGGGATCAAGCTGCTTGAAAGTAGCACATGTGTACGTGCGTTCATATATTCCACGCAATGTAACTCTCATGTTCATTCCTTGAAATGCTAAACCCCAAGTCAGGAAAGAAAAAGACATCCTGCTGAGATGGACACTTGAGGAGTTTCATGGCCCTCATAGTAATATCAAGCCACATTGCAATTTTTCTTACACATAAATGAATTTAAGAGAGTTGTCCAACATTTAAAAAGGCAAATTTAATTACTTTGAGGTTGTTTCTCACAGCCTATGTATGCAGACTCCTTGTTCCTCCCTAACTTAAAACCTTAAGAACAAGATACAGAGCATAGATTATTCCTCAGGCTCTTACTGAGCCTTGATACAAAACATTTCTCCCACACCCCAGTAAAACATAGATTTTAAATATGAAGTTTCATACAAATGTGTATTCCAAAAGAAACCAAACACTGATTGAAGTTTGTCTGATGAAAATGGCTATCAAAAGTCTCTAAAACCTTAGCAATAGCAAGTATTTCCTTTACTGTATTTTGGCTTGATTATATTGACCTATTTAGGAAAACAAGAAGGAAACGAGAAAATGAAGCAAGATCCATCATAAAACTCAGAGAAACCTTTTAGTGGCTTGGAAAAAAAATCAGTTAACACCTGTATTTATACAGATCCACACTTCCTGGCTTTCACTATGTTCGCTCACTTAGGCATCCATTCAATACATATCCTAATAGTGTCTAACTCACAAGCAAGTGAGGTCTCTGGTTCCACTCCTGAGTGAGTGCAGTAAGCAGCAAAACCCACATGGGAAAACTCATCGATGAGATTTCTAGGCTCATGCTGCAGGCACTAGAAATTCAGGGAGCTGGGAGGAGCCCCAGTAATTAAACGAACAAACTTTTTAAGGTTCGCCTCTCTGTAAAAAACCCAACATACAACTTCATCATTAAGTATGTTCTTCCAAGTCTTGCCTCAAATTCAGTATGTGCAGTAACTCACAGGTCATTAAAATGGAAAAGGCTCCCTTTTGGCTTCAAGGGCAACTGGATCTGATTATATGTGCTGCTGTACCTTGGCACAATGGGATGAGTAAAATATGGACTGTCAGCCTTGTGTCTGAATTTCCTTTCTTAGAGCACAAGCCTTACCTGAAACGTGGCACTTTAAGTGTTAATAATATATTTGTTATAGCTATCCTGTGAAATTGTTAATTAAAGTGATATTTTGTTTCAGTTGAATAATCTCCAACTGTTTTATTGTCATTTGACATTAAACTGCAATTTGCCGTGCCACATACATGTTTGCACACGTTGTCAATACGATCATAAAGGCAATGTTATTGACAAAGAACATAATACTGAGTGCCTCGAGAAAACATATTTTTAAAGTCCTACTTTCTCTTTTTTCTTTTTTTTTTTTTCTGTTGTTAAACCTCAATTGCTTTGGTTTCTTTAAAGCTCTTTGCTGTCAAATAACTCCAAGTGCTAACAGAATTTAATATTCAGTTGTCTTGCATGTATCAGCTCTCACTGCAGTGCTCTGTGAACTGTATTCAAGCTCAGGTCAGATTTTGCCGTACATGCATATGTGTGTATATATATATATATGTGTGTGTGTGTGTGTATATTAAAAAAATGTGTATCTCTATCTCATGGCCTAGGTCACCATATGCATGCAGGACATCAGGGGCAGTGCTGCCCCCCTCTATAACTTCTCTGCCCCTTCTGCAAGAGCTGTAAGAGGCAAAGCCTGGGATGGGGGCACCCACCAGCATTGGCCCCCAGCTCTCCTACCAGGTCTCATGTATTGAATTTAGGCTCCCTCCTTCAGGCTACATGAATCATTTCTGTTGTGAACTTGTGACCCTTGCTCTGTAACATAGCATGTTGCTCTACCAGGACCATACGGCAGATAATTCGCAGCTACTTTGGTCTGTATGAGACCTGACATTCAAAAAGCTGCACTGAATTAACACAAGACAGTGCATATCACAGTGGAGTTCAATGCACACTGGGAATAAAACGCTTGGGTAATATTTCCTAAATTCAGAGGAAAAAGATAAATCCATGCCCTTTCCTATTTCACTCTGATTGAAGAGGTAAATAAAATAAAATAGGCTTACATGAAAATATTGTCTGTATTAGTGCCTTGTTATTTCTGCTTTACCAGCAAGATTAAAAAAAAGTTGTATATTTTCTTTGTATTTCCTGCCTTAGTCTTGGGTGTCTGGAATTGAGCTGGTGTGCTTTCTTTTGTAATAAGAGTTTCAGAGTACTATGTTCAGTTTATGCTAAGTTTAATTTCAGCTACTTTTTTCCAAGTTTACCAATCTTAAATACAATATCTTATTCATATGGAGTTATCCAGTTACTGTTGCCCCATTGCAAACCCAACTGTGGTGGCAAATCAGAACAATAAAACATAAGCAGCATTATGGTCTGGTCTCATCAGTTACAGTAAGGTCATCATTAGTTATCCTTTAATGGCTCATTTGATTAAATATTTAGCTATTGCCTTGGCAATTTTGTGTATCAAGTGGAATAACTCAAGTTTAGCTAGGGATATATCTTTTACTGGAATGGGTTTAAGTAAAGCTGCTGCATTGCCACAAGTGATTAATAATGAATATACTTACTTTTTTTTTTTTTTTTTTTTTTTTTTTTGACAATGGCAAAATAAGTAGTCTCATAGACATGGCTGGCATGTGTAATTTGATGAGCTCACCCAAATAGTTCGACTCTGGATCAAAAAAAGCAAATTATACTCACTTGAATAGTTTGACTGTGGATCAAAAAAGTAAATGATATAAGTGGATACTGTAAGGCAGAAACATGTGGACACAGCTGTAGTGTCATGTGTCACAGCTCTGCTCTGTGCCAGCTGGCACCAGCACAAAGGCAGACCAAGCCAAACAATTCCTGTTATTCATAACAGTAAATGTGCATTCAAAACACACAGTGTAGGCTTTATAAAATAACTTGGTATTCAAATGGATCCACACCGTGGAATCGTTTCTTAATCACACATTGCTGTGTACTAGGCTGGTACGCCAAATTGTCCTAGTGGTCCAGAAGCTCTTGTCTTTACCCAAAGCAGTGTAAATGAGGGTCTTGGCCTGCATATCTATGGCATATTTGTGCTCGGGGTTCGCAGCCTTCCTTATGCACTTAGTAGATAGATGCACACCCTTGGAGCATTAAATATTCAGCCTTTCAATTAACAAGGGTGCATAACATGCACATTTAAGACTATATTATAATCAGAACTTCCCTAGCATAGAAAATCACGTCATTAAGTAGTCTAGTTAGTGAAAAAGCAAGCAGTTAGGATAGTTTTGCAGACAAACTCCTTCTAGACTGCATTTATATTTAGAACTTAAATATGAAATGCCAGAGGTATTCACTGTACTACTCTATAAGGGGACCTCTTCCAAGTATGCAAATAGGCTGAGCGTATCTAACCTCAATAGGAATGTCATGAAATATGCTCCTACTGATGGAAAAGCTGAAAAGAAAAAAATAAGAAAAAAGGAAGGGGAGCTCTTTTCATTGCTATTGAGACAACTCTTATTTGAAAAATCTCTCCTGCCTCCCCCAGCCACCAGCTTCTTTCTCATTCCCAGCAATCAAAATCCGTATTTTAATATTGTAGAATCCAGTCTTACTTTAGCATATCTGAAGTTCTCTCAGAACAAGTGAATGAACACTGGCCACAGAAGGTTATGGCAGAGGCCATGCAAAAATGAGCATTTTTAATAATAAAGCTCAGCTCCTCAGAAGTTGTATGTCAACATCGCCACTCTGAAGTCCCTGGAAGCCTACTAACATGCACCAGGTAACAATCTGGTAAGAATCTGAGGGTTTAAATATAGCCAAACTTAAAATAATATCGTGTCACTTCCAAATTTCCTCTCATTTAAGGAAAAAGAAAATACAAAACCCCAATCCATGCTCTCCTGCAGGACAGGCATGTTTCTTCTAGGAAAGCCATCAAGTACTTCATCTCAGCAGTGCCAGAAGAGAGTGAGTTGGGGCGACAGGAGAAGCCAGGGTCCCATGTGTTTGGGGGGGATGAGGCCATGGCCCCATCAACTCTGCCATTAAACCATCCCTGGGCAGAAATGACAAGGGCTGAGTGTGACATAAAATTTCCATTTGCTGCATGTACTGGTGAGTATACTTAACTTTATCATGTCCAAGGAATGCTTAGGAAGAGCTGTTTTTTCCTTTCCTGATGAAAGGTTCTCCCTAAAGTATAGAAATTCCCTTAAAAACACATACACAGACAAAACATCCATGGGCAAGCTGTGATAGGTGGCAGGCTAAGTTTTAGGCAAGCTGACTGATGAAACAGCACAGAACAATACTACAGCCTATAAAGAAAGGGCCAGAGGTCTTTTCTATGGGCACAAACTTCACAAAACCTAAAAAATACAAAAAACCAAAAGGTTCAAATTGAATTTCAGAAAAAACACAAATGAAAAGACACATATTTCTCTGCCTTGTGACAGCAAACATGAGTCAGGAATGTTCAAGACACTTTGGTTTTAAGCTGACAAGCTCAAAAAGGCAGTCAATTGATAGATTACCACAAAACATAAACACAACCTGAAACCTATTGCCAGTTAAAGAAATTTAAAAACAAAACAAAACAAAACCATAACCTAAACCAAACCAAAAAGGAAAGGAATATTGTAGTGCATAAAGAGAAAAAGGAAAGGAAACAGCTATTCTGCAAAGTGCAATGAGAAATCATTTTGGCTTCACCATGCATTTTAATCTCCTGACACAAACAGGGAATTGAGTAGCTCTGTGAAGATCTTCCGGATGTACGATATGTCCAACAACCCTGGAAGGAGAATTTTCTTGTGTGATGTTGAGCTGGGCTTTTGTGAACATGAATTTAGTGGGAAAAGAATGTCGTACTGTCAAAGGATTTCACAGTCTAGACTTGCTGGGTAATTAACCAAGCAGCTCCATTTCATACCCTTTCACTTGAATATTATTCTTCCCAATTCTGTAATTCTTCCTTGCTGTAGCTGAATTTCCCACCTCTCTTAGTACTGAAGACTCAAGAGCAACCAAATAAATGGAAACAAGTAAAAATGTACTTTTCTCTGAATTGCTACATCAAGATTCCATATCATCTCTTGTGTTAACTAGAGGAGAAAAGACAGATGCACTGTGCATGATAATAAGTGTGAATATCAGTTTCTTGTGCAATACCAAACACTGCATAGTTGTAAGACCAAAATGCAAACAAGAGGGGAATCTCCAGTTTGTACAGCTCTACTGGTTTTTTTCTAAGCTCACAGTCAATAGCCATCCTTGCAAAAATTACCCTGCTTTACTTCATAAAGTTCTTCAGCAAAACTACAGATTGTACATGCTATGAATTACTGTATGGAATTAAATTTTAAGTATTCGGCTTAATTAATTTATGCAACTGCCCCTTATGCATAAACTCACCAAAGTGACTGTAAGCAGTTGAGACATACAATGAACCTAACAGTGACACAAACTACCCTTACAATTTGGGCAGCACCTTTAAATAAACCCCAAACATTACAAAAAGTTACAAAACCATTGTCCCCTTTAAAGAAACAGCCATGAAAGAAAAAAAAACCAAAAAAAAAGTAGCAATAAAGAATCTAGAGCAAACATCTTCACAAAGTTTTTTCTACAGAAGAACTTTGGAAACCCATTATTACTGGTTTTCAGGTACCTTTGCCTGCTGATACCTATTCTGTGCCAGCAATTTGCAATAAAAATGCATAAAAATTGCAACATTTAGACCTGACGACCACCTCAGCTTGGTTCAGAAGCCCGTCACTGTACTGAGGGAGGCAGGGTGTCATTGCACACTTGAATCTCAGGTGTGACAATAATCCAGTATGATGGCTTGTAATGATCCACATCTGCTGGCAGTCCAAGTTAAAAGGCAAATAATTTGCATCTGAAAAACTCAAAGAGCAGAAGGCAGTGTATAAGAAGTGATGAAATCAAAGAACAAAGTTGGGAGGTTTTTAACCCATGTTACACAATGCCCCTTCAATAATTCAGAAAAAAAAAAATCATCAAACTTTCCTTTATTCTTTCCTGTTGGTTTGCTTTGTGTTTTTGTCAAGGGCTTTGACTAAGCATGGAAAATGGCTGCTCCTGTGGTATTTCTTTGTCAAGTTCATAAACAATAAAATCGCACCAAACGCAGTTTTCCTCCCCCCCCCCCCCCCCCCCCCCCCCCTCAAATCCAACTTGGTTTCCAGGTCTGGAAGGACAACCTAGGTACAAACCCAGACTGGGGGAAAGTTCCTGAATTGGACCACCCAGCATTTCATCAGTCTGAGTAACTAAGCACTGTGGATCCAGGAGGTGTCACACCACCTAAGAACAGAGATGGGTAACAGTAGCTATGACAGGCACTGAGAGACATCAGACATATTGACTTCTTTGGATTAACTCAAAGCCCGCTGACAAACTACAAGCATTAGTGTATACATGGGTGAAATCAGGCAAAGATACACTTACCTCTGCCTCATGTCATGTTCCTCAGAAAGAGAGCTTAGTCTGAATACCACAAAGAGTTTTCTCACTGCTGGCTGGTCTGCAATAGGACTGCAGATTTGAATCCCATATTGAACCATAGCAAGCACCTAGACACAGTTCCTTTCTCATCACAGAATCATAGAATGGCTAGGGCTGGAAGGGACCTACAAAGGTCGTCTAGTCCAGCCCCCCTGCAGTAAGCAGGGATACCCTCAACTAGACCAGGCTGTTCAGAGCCTTGTCCAACCTCACCTTGAATATCTCCAGGGATGGGGTCTCAACCACCTCCCTGGGTAGCCTATTCCTCTGTTCTACCACCCTCAATGTAAAGAACTTCTTCCTAATATCCAATCAAAATCTACTCTTCTCTAATTTAAACCCATTACCCGTTGTCCTTTCACTACAGGCCCTTGTAAACAGCCCCTCTCCAGCCTTCCTGTAGGCCCCCTTCAGGTACTCTGCTCTGGTGAGGCCTCACCTGGAGTACTGCATCCATCATATACAGAAAATCATCATTTTGCTACTTCTAATAGACATTCAGTGAAAGCACCATGTGCCTAAGCTAGGCAACTGTAGATATTACTAAGATTCCTTAATTTCCACAGGATATTTTTTCATGACAGCATACACTTCATTAATCTTTCCAGATTTAGACAGTACTTACCATGTTAGTAATAGCAGCAGCAATAACCTATGAAGTGCATTTGCAGCACATGGTTGCAGAGGACCATCTGCAACAGTAAACATGTCAGTGATTATTCTTTACCTGGAAGAAATCTGCAGGGTTTCCTGAAGCTGTACCAATTTCCTAGTGTGGGATCAGGCCCCGAGGTTTCAAAGCAACAATTTTTTGAGGAATAATATTGAACTAGAAATATATTATCTGAAAAAAATTAGAACCTTTGTGTTACTTTTTACAGTTTACCTTTGTTGCATAGATTTCCCTATCAGTATTTTTGAGCTTATAGCAACTCAAAAATATTTAAACATGTGATGCTACTGGTCTTATTTGGGGTGAAAGAGAGAACACAGCCTGTAGTTCAGTGCTTGCTGAATGCATTTTCTAGGTCTATAGATTTTGCTTAACTACCATTACTTCTATCTCAAGCAGTCATAAGTAATATTTATTAATTAATGGGATATTTGCTGAAGTTCATTTTCTTTCTTCTTTTCTTTTACTGAAAAAAGGCATAGGGGAACAAGCAGACAAGAGCTGAAGACATGCGTATTCCATTTGAAATTCATGATTAAAAAGCTTAAAAATTCAAATCAACATAAAAAAAATGTTTTATTTTAATACTGTGGAAGGTTTCAGTGAACTCCATTATTTTCACTCACTATTTGCTTGAATAATTTAGGCAAGAAAGCTAAATTATACATAAAGTGTACAGTTAGAAGAAAAAGTTCATGCACAGCCTCAGGCTATAGCCATCCCCTAATGATGTCTGTAGTCAGTGGAAAAGAACTCGTTAGACTGAGAGTAATTTCTCAGGGTTTAATTTTTTTTTCTTAAAGCAATAATGTTCTCATAAAAATCTGACAAATAATACAGTAAACCTAAACCCACAAAAGAAAGGCCATTCCTAAACCCACAACCTTATAACTTTTCATTTCATTTCACTGGAAATCTGGCTTTTCTCATGCTATATATCCTGGTTAGCTGTCTTAAGTGATCTGATTAAATGGGGGAACTGCACGTCTTGATGTTATCGAGCTCCTACTTTGTTTAATCAGAGACCTGAGGTTTGCAGCTATACATTGCTCTGAGCAAAACCAAAATCTGCTGTGAAGGATGGTTACTTTTACACTCAGTACAAAGCCATTTTTGCTAGTGGTTGCAACTTGCTCCATTTTTGTATTTAAGGAGCAACTCATAACATTAAACATTTCCAGCCTGATTCACTAGTTTTACATGCCCTTTAAACTTGACTAGAGAAAGTTTGCTTGTCAAAATGGACCAGGTTACCAATACTCAATAAATTGCTTCACCTCTAATCTCACATCTTCTCTCCATACATCAAGATCAGATGCTGCAAAGAGCAGAGCTCCTGACAGCAGCAAACTCTGAGCTATGTCATGAGCGGGAGTAAGAACAAGAAGACATTCTATGGAAATTAGCTAATATTAAGTTTGTTGATCAGACTTACCATCTTTTGATCAAAGTAGCCCAGTGAGATCACAGAAAGAGACAAGGAATTTTATTCAAATTACTCCTTAGAATCCTTTGTATAAAATGAATAACTTTCTATAATATTAATGGTTTTACATCACTTTATACTTGTATTATTCTGTCACATTAGTTTAACATTACTGCCATGTATAGTGGTTTAGCATTAATATGATCAGAAGAGAAATTACATGTGCACTTTCATATTGTTATATTGAAATCAAGGTCTTCTATGACACTAATACGAAGCAAACCTCAATAAAATATAGACTTTCTAACACAAAGACATTTTTATATCATGTTGGAGCGAGAACACACATTATTTCTTCGCAAAATCATCTGCAGCACGACACTCAAGCAAGGTCGGGGGGAATAGTGCTGTGTCGACACTAGGTAGAAATCAGAACAGTTTTTCACCATCCATGAAGTATCCTGCTCCGTGGGAGACCCACGCTGCCTCTCAGGCTCTGTGGGTTATGCATGATCCTCAAAATCCATGCTCAACAGAGCAGACTGGTGAAGCCCAGTTCCCCTGAAGCAGATTAATTACTGCTTACCCCATTTCAGCGGTAGCATGGGACACTGAATAGTCGCTGAGTTTCTGTGGCTCTCTTGCAATCCTTTCACGGTTGATAGCATACCTAGACCAGAAGGACTGGAAGGTCCTCTCTGACCTGTCTCTCTCCTCAATGCCATGTAGTACATCTCAGAAGAAGCAAGTTTCAGAGGAACGTAAGAGGGAAGGGCTTTTGGTCCTCTTGGGATATCTCCTCCAGCAGCTTTAGTTAATGAACTTCTAAGCCAACTGGAAACCCACAAGTCTATGGGGCCAGATGGGATCCACCCGACAGTGCTGAGGGAATTGTCAGAGGAACTTACCAAGCCTCTCTCCGTCATTTATCAGCGATCCTGGTCAACTGGGGAGGTCCCAGATGACTGGAGACTTGCCAATGTGACACCCATCTATAAGAAGGGCAGGAAGGATGATCCAGGGAACTACAGGCCTGTCAGTTCCTCGCTCCCAGGAAAGAATATGGAACAGTTCATTTTGAGGATGATCACACAGCAAGTGCAGGACAATGGGGGGATCAGGCCCAGCCAACATGGGTTCATGAAGGGCAAATCCTGCTTAACCAACCTGATCTCCTTCTATGATCAGGTGACCTGCCTAGTGGATGAGGGCAAGGCGGTGGATGTTGTCTACCTGGACTTCAGGAAGGCATTTGACACCGTTTCCCACAGTGTTCTGCTGAAGAAACTGGCAGGTCATGGCATAGACAGGAGGACTCTTCACTGGGTTAGAAACTGGCTGGATGGCCAAGCCCAGAGGGTGGTGGTGAATGGAGTAAAATCCAGTTGGCGACCAGTCACAAGCGGTGTCCCTCAGGGCTCAGTTTTGGGACCTGTCTTGTTTAATATATTCATCAACAACCTGGACGAGGGAATTGAATGTACCCTCAGTACATTTGCAGACGACACAAAATTAAGCGCAAGTGTTGATCTGCTTGAGGGTAGGAAGGCTCTGCAGCGGGATCTGGACAGGCTGGAGAGATGGGCTGAGCTCAGTTGTATGGAGTTTAACAAAGCCAAGTGCCAGGTCATGCACTTCGGTCACAACAACCTCCAGAAACGCTACAGGCTTGGGGAGGAGTGGCTGGAGAGCTGCCTGGCGGAAAAGGACCTGGGGGTGTTGGTCAATAGCTGGCTGAACATGAGCCAGCAGTGTGCCCAGGTGGCCAAGAAGGCCAATGGCATCCTGGCCTGTATCAGAAACGGTGTGACCAGTAGGAGTAGGGAGGTGATCGTACCCCTATACTCAGCACTTGTGAGACCGCACCTTGAGTACTGTGTCAAGTTTTGGTCACCACAGTACAGGAGGGACATCGAGGTGCTGGAGCAAGTGCAGAGGAGGGCAACAAAGCTGGTGAAAGGGCTGGAAAGCATGCCCTATGAGGAGCGTCTGAGGGAACTGGGTTTGTTTAGTCTAGAGAAGAGGAGGCTGAGAGGAGACCTTATTGCCCTCTACAACTACCTAAAATGAGGTTGTAGAGAGGCTGGTGCTGGTCTCTTCTCTCAAATTAGTAATGATAGGACAAGGGGGAATGGACTCAAGTTGTGTCAGGGGAGGTTTAGATTAGATATTAGGAGGAAATTCTTCACTGAGAGAGTGCTTAGGCACTGGAACAGGCTGCCCAGGGAGGTGATGGAGTCACCATCCCTGGAGATGTTTAAAGAACGATTAGATGTGGAGCTTGAGGATATGGTGTAGTGGTTAAAGAAATGCTAGGACAAAGTTTGGACTTGATGACCCTGGAGGTCCTTTCCAACCGTAATGATTCTATGATTTAGGACAGAAAAGCCAGGACAGTCAGACAGCAATAATGAAGTGTCAGAATCTACCCAGTTGCCTCCCTTTCTCCTTTACACACTGTAGGAAGCATGGGTGGAGGACAAGAACATACAGATGGCTTAGGGAAAGAGATCAGAGTACAAAGTGTTTGGCTAATGGGTGGATGGAAAACAGGAACTAGTGCTTGCAGATGTAGCTGAGATGGTGAGAAAGAACATAGGCTTTGTAGCCAGCTCTGAGATGACCCTGACCTCTCCTGCACTCCAAGGACAGCTAGATGCAACAGAGAGCAGTGCCCAGCAATTCTCCCTTTGAGTTAAACTCTTTGGGATGTCTCCCATTACAAGTAGAAAACTTTACTGCTCAAAACAATCCTCTTAGCTTGATTTATTTACCTTTTTGGAGGATGAGGATATTGCAGATGAATACACTATAGAATAGATGATTTCCAGAAAAACTAACCATGAAAAGCAGAACAGACTTCCAAGTCCCAAATAGATGCCTTCCAAGTCCGAACCATTTCTCTTCCACCAATCACAGACATGTTCTCACTAGCCTTGCCCTTGGCTCACACAATGCTGAAGAGCTCTCTCCAAAGATAGACTGCCAAAGAATCCTGTAACTCTATGCTACAAAACCAGATAACATACACCAGAAGCATCCAGTGACTCAAGCAGAGAGTGCATCTGTGTGAGGACAGTCAGTGCTGGATCTCCAGACCTACCATTTAGCATACCACCAACCTCCTCTCCCAGAAGCTGATGTATTTGGTAGTTGTTGACTTCAACATCTCTGCATAGCTGAGACAAGCATCAGTTATCCCTCCTTCAACCTTAATCCCATAATGCTATCCTAAAACCAAGATATCATTGCTATACTTTTACCTCTTTGATAAAGTAGAAAAGGAATGCTCATTAGGATTATCACTTGTAGTGGGTCTGTCTGAGCTGCTTTTCCCCATACAGCCCTCATGCTGCAGTGCTGGGAGCTAGAGGGTGTTGATAACACACCTGTGTTACGACTGCCAGTGCTCACATGGCACCAGAGGCTGGGGGGCAAGACGGGGGAGGGGATACAGCTGACCTGAGCTGATCAGTGGGATGTTCCATACCATATGACATCAGCTCAGCTATAAAGGGAGAGGGCAGGAGGAGGATAGGGGCGCATTCAGCTTGTCATCCAAGAAACTGCTACGTGTTCTGGAGCCCTGGTTCCTGGACTCGGCCCGATATCACCTGTGGATGGGAAGTAGAGAATAATATTTTTATCTATCATAACCCATGGCTCTTTTATTTTTGTCTTTTTCTCTTCCTGCGTGCCATGATGATGGAGGTTGAGGGGAGTGATAGAAGGGCTTGGTGGGCACCTGGTGCCCAGCCAGGGTAAACTCACCACATCACTATATGGTGAAATATATCAAATAGAGGAAATGCATATTTTAAAAACATCTCTGCAGTTCCTCTGGCAGGAATCTTTGCAGAACTAAGAGCAACAGAACTGTAATCTCACAGTCTGAAGTGAGAGAACAGGTTTAAATCCAAAAGCCACAAACCAATAGGTAATGTCTCTACAGAAAGCAATAGAAAAACTACACTCACAAAATTAAAATAAATAAAGATTAACTTTTAAATTATAGCAGCCTCATCCTCTCAAAATCTAATTAATCCATGTCAAACTGTCTCACCATTAAAAAAGTCCCTCTGCTCATGCTCAAAGACACAGTCATCAGCTCTACATACTAATGGCTTTCTGCCTTCACATCTCATCCCCTTCTGAGTCCGTCCATTCCCCCCCCGCCCCCTAGCTCTTTGCCATGCCATCACCATCAGGAGATCCCAGCAGAGCAATGCTGCTCAGAAGTTCTGAGCTTTGCACATATTTCAGTTACTGAAGCTTTCCAGGCAGTGGCAGGGCAGGGCAGCATTTATTGGTTCAAAGCACAAGGCCATGGTTACAGTTGCTGGTTTGTTCACTCATGTAACCACTGGCCACTGAAAATCCCACAGACTGTCTCAGTTGGCAGCAGAAGACCTGCTTGGCCACAGGAGGTCATTCTAGCCAGAGCATGCTAAGAGCCCACCAAGATGAATGGCAACCATCATAGTATATACTTCAACAATTACAGGCCCATTTCCTGTAGTCCTTTTCTCTGTGCCTATAGCTGAACCAGCTTGTCCATTTGGGCTGATTTGGTGTTCTGCTTTCACCTGCATGTGGCTCTTTCTCTCAAGTGAATTCAGGTCAAGCTTTCCATCAGCAATTGAGCAGGATTGCTGCAGTGCCTGAACATGTCTCTGGTCATACAGTGATACTGCTGATGCCCATTGATGTAACATGTAACATGGGGACTTCATTACCTAACGCCACTTGCTACATCAGGATAGATCATAGCAAGACAAAAAGAGCTACAAGAAGGAACCCCATTTTAGATCCACTGCTGCCCCGTACAAGATGTTTGTGGACAACAACTTGTTGTGAGTGCTTTGCTAGACCTAAATGTGACACTCCAGCAACCAAACATCTAGATCTTGATCAAGTTGGGTAGATCAAAATAGCCACTACTGAAAGTTGTAGGATGCTTCTGACACACATGGATGTATTTCTGCATTCACCAAGCAGCTCTTGCAGCTGTTTCTGTCCCCACAGAAGGCAGCAATGCAGAAAACAGATTTTGTGAGCATGGTGGGCTCAACCTCTTCATCTAGGTAGGATGAGCAGGGGAAGGGACAAAACCTTTGATATTCCATCTGGGAAGCTGCAGGGGACATGTGCCACACCAAAACACTGCAGACTACTGCCTCCACTCTCTCCACTGAGACTGTGGTGGCACAATGAGCCAGGGTTGACTAACCACAGTTTGTCAAGCCTAAATCTGAAATTAGCCTCAAGATAGATTCCCTTCCCACCACCCCCCCCAAGAAACAGTGTTTATTCTAAGTAGCACTTTGAGTACAAAGTACAAAGCATAGGAAGGGAGTTTTATTCAAAATTAAATGTGAATTCATTGTTTTTTCAACTCCCAAGGTTCCATTTTACTACACAAAACCACGACCAGATTTTTTGAGTGACAGGAACCCTTGCTGCTTGGGATGCTTTGGAAATCTGACTTCTGTTGTTTAACAGTCTTTACAATTTTCTTCCTGATTACAGCTGCTGAATGTTGGGGGGGGGGGGGGGGGGGGAAGTTTTCTGAAATTTTTGAAAACATCCTCTTAATTATATAGGTCTTTAGATTGTTCTTCTGTTACATAATTAATAGCTCATCTTGAAAAGAGAAATAAAGAAATAAAATGGTATTCATCTTTATTTAGACACTGATATAAATGAGAGGCAAACTGCTAAGCACATTCAGGCTAGGCCTCAATAAGCAAGCACCAGACCACAAAGCCATTGATTATTGCTGCCATGAGGGACCAACATACTCATCTGGCCCAGGACACAGTGCTTCAGGAGTTGGTTCCTTGGAAAGATGTCTCTTAGAAAAAATCTGACATCTCCTTTTGAACATTTGTGATGAAGAATGTTCATGATCTCCATCGTGCTACATTTTGAGTCTGAGCTGACCTAGCTCCACCAAACACAGGCTGGACATAAGTGGAGAGAGTGGGGACAGAGCTGCCTTGTGGTAGAACTGAAAAACAGTCTGGGAAGTCTCTTGAAACACCTCCTGGTGACCACACTAGGATCTGTCAGATTTAACATAACCCTTGTATTCCTCGTACATGTTGTCCAAGAAAGTGATAAAGTTTCCACTAAGATTCAGGCTAACCAGACTGGGTTTGCTAAGCTATTCAGTGTAAATCAGGTTTTTCCAACCCTTTAATCATTGTTATGGGTTCTCTGTTGCTCACTTCTCTATGTTCTTGAAGGTCATAGACCAGAACAGTTAAAATCCTGACAGTTGCTTCTCCCAAGACAAGGAGCTTTAGCATTTATTTGCTTACTCAGACTCCCTTTCCATCAGCCTTTATGACTTTTGGACTTTGGCACATCAAAGCCTCCCCCCTCAACACACAAGCAGATCCATCCAGCCATCAGCACAGGAAAAGACCTTCAAAGTTGATAACCTTACATGCAGGTATCAAACTCTACAATAGAGGTTTTTACTCAAGACTATGTTTCTCAATAAAGTCTTCACAGTGACATCATACAGCAGTACTTCTTACAGGGATGAGAAGTGTCCATGCTCTAGCCACAGACTGAAAAGCAGGAGGTGGCTGATGCTGCAGGATTGACACCATAAGCAACTTTATATGTCTTGTAACACCTCAGACAACCACCTCAAAATCACAATCTCTCACTTAAAATCAATTTAGCATTTCAGTTTTATATATTTGTTTTGGTTTTGTTTTCAATTCCAATTATACCAGCAGGAAGGATGCTCCATCTCACCCTTGAGATGGTTAGGCACATTTTTCTTATCTTCAGCCTAAATGCATTCACAGACAAAGTACAACCATTTGTCCTCATTTATAGCCATTTCCCTCTGTTCAGATGCAGTGTTACATGATAGCATTCGCCTGCCAAAAAGGACGCCAAGGACATCAGGATTCTTGACACTGACTCCCAAGGCTCTGGAATAGGTCACTGCATTGGGGGTGGGGGGAGGAAGAGAAGGGATAATCTACATGTAGAATACAGAAATATGAGAATAATCATATACAAGAAGCTACTTTAATCTGATTTGTTTATACATTATCCAAGCATTTTATTTTATTATGCATTTTAATAATGCAAAGGCTTAAAAGCTGGAAATAAGCATATTCCATGAGCTCAATATATTTCAGTTTGTACATCATTGTTTTTCCTTGAGATTATGCAGTTTTACTTTATCATCCCTTTGATAACAATTTCTGCATAAAATCTGACTCCATATTTCATTTTTACCCATCTTGTCTTAGCAAAATACATCCAAAACACCCTTTGTACTGCTGTAGTAATATAACAGATCAAGAGAAGCTGTGGCATAAGAAATCAAAACCATAATAATGTCTTTGGGTTTTGCATTTTAAATACCGCATTCATTGTTGCACTGAGGTTTGAGATCCCTTTTCAGACATTACTGAGATTACCTTTGGTAATGCCTATTTCATTGTACTTTGATATAAAATAATGTATGTCATAAATCATCTAAGTGACTGTCATTAGAGTGAAAAGCACCTACTTATGATACGTAACAATTTGCTTTTCTAATTTGAAGAGGATTGTGGTATTTTAATTATAGAAGGTCTAAAGCCCTTGTGGATGAAATTACAGTTCAATGTAAAATCACTTTCTGCTAAGAGCTGTAAGTTAGGAAATTATAACATCTATGCTCATCCATTTGTACATTTTGGCTGGACTAAATACAGGAACAAATGGAAACATTTTTAATAGGCAAAGATCTATAGTTTCAGTAACCAAAGACCTGAGAAAACTCTTCTTGTTTGTAAAAAAAAAGAAAAAAAATATTTTAACATTGTAGACAAAAGTAATCTTTACAGGTTTTAAGCAGAAATTCTTTCAACATAAACACTGAAACTCTTGAGCTGTAGGAACTTCAAGGATGTACAGGTAGGGTTGGGTAGAGAAAGCTATATAAAATTATTGGTGTGCTTCACATATTCAAGATTGCTTCCATTTGACAGTGAAATGAGGGTTCAGAGCCTTTTCTGTGCAGAACAATGTAAAGTTATTGGAGCACTTCACTTTGAAGGTGATCAGGGCTCTGAATGTGTACATTGTAGAGAGATTTAAAATTATGAGAGGTCTTCAAATTGTTTAGAACATTGATTTTTTAATTTTTATTTTATAAAATTGATTTTTCAACATTTTATTGCTTCAGTGGCTGGGTAATTACAGCAGACAGAAGCTGAATTGCTTCTATCTGAAACCAGGACTTGCTTTCAGCCTCTGTTCTTTCTCATTCTCTTCTCTCCCTTTTTTCCCCCTCCCTACTCTCTTAATAAGTTTTCTAGTTTCTTTCACTGCTAGGACAGACACATCATGCTTTGTTCTTGGTCATAAATCTCTCTGACCAAAGAACCAGGAAGTTATTAAGGGTGAGGAGAAGGTCAGAGCAAACACCCAGTTTGATCAAACCTGTTCTGGCAAAATAGTCCTATACCCACCTCAGAAAGTAACACCAAACACAACTGGGATCAGACTTATAATCAGCATTTCATCCAAAAGCACCCTCCGATACATCTCACAATGGAGGTTACAAGGACTTCGAGGGATTAAGGAGTAACCATTATTTGGGATTTAGTTACATGTACCTGGACACAAACACACAGCTTTCCCTAAAATCCCTATTTTACTCTTGCTAAATGTGAGCAACAATACAGAAGCCATGACCAATTAATTAAACAGATTTAGGTGTGCTGTATTTAAGAAACAAACATAGTTCTCATCTTTAAAGATTAAGACTTTTAAATTTATTTTTATTTATATATTTTTTAAAGTTTTTAAGTAGAAATACAATTACTAAAGCCTCCAGGCTAATGATGCCATGGATGTATTGGGGCAGAAGAGCCTTAAAACAAATGTATCTTAGCTTGTGTAAAGCAGCAAAACTTAGCGGGGACCAGTGGAATTAGGGGGTTTCACTTTGCTGAAGATTCCCCTGTACAAATCAATTTAAGTCAAAGTGTGACTGTTTGAATGGCAATAATGAGTGATTACTCACACAAGTAATCTTAAGGAATTTATACAACTTAAGTCTTCAGTTTGCTTTAGTGCTATCAATTCTTGGGAGGAAAAAAAAAACCACAACCAAAACCAACCAACAACCCACATTAGTGATCCTCCAGAAAGTACACCAGTGCATCTCAGTGAATTGGGGGGGGAAAGGAGAAAGGATGAAGCATTAATTTAAAGGAATAATAAATAACATTTTAGAGAACAATTTCATGGATATATTTTTTTAATATAAATACACACACCCACACATACATAAGTTGATCGGTAATATCTCCTAGTCCAGAAGATCCTCCATTTAAAAAATAAAACTATTTTGCAAAGGCTTAAACTAGAGCTTTATGTATTTTGTAAAAGGCCATATCCAAGTAAAATGAACATATTACTGAATTTTTGTCAGCTTGAAATAACACCTGCCACACACAAGGTCTTTAGCCTTTCATGCACATCATAACTTCAGTCTAAATTTAAAGGAACAGGGAAAGCAATAGAGCAAAGCTACCCAGATGTTATACGGTCTGTGCAACTGTAAACTTAAGAGTACCAGCTTTCCATCCAGATTTTAATGCACCAGAAACAATATGAAAATTCCAAGACACACTGGATTATTGAAATGCCTGGCCATTTTGAAATGAATTTTGGAACAGATGTACAGAGGCAGGCAATAAAGCTGTGATAATAAGGAACATTTCTACATCATCTCACAAAACTACTAATCTATAATGATGACCAAAACTATTCATGATAGTGTGGTTTTCATTAATACTTTTTTCAGCTCCAGTTTGAGTATTCCAGTTCCTTTACTCAGTTGTTAGATTTTGTTATTGTTGTAAAGCATTCGGTATCTATCTGACATTATCATTTCTAACACACAGCACAGGCAAGCAACTAAGTAACTGCATTTCTTCTTCTTTATTGAAGGCAAACAGCAGACAAGAAGAGCAACTTAAGTAATTTATTGTGCTTTATTTTATTACAATTAACTTCAAAATCTGTGATTTTCAACAGTGTTTACTGACTTTACATAATGAGAGGCTCTGATTTTAAGACCATGCAGGACATCCATACTGAAAACCAAATGACCAGCAAAGCAAAGCTGGGTACCCTGAAACCTAAAACCCCCAAATCCCATCTGTTCTGAAATGTTTGCTGTTAACACAGAAAAACATCCCAATCTTTTGCAATTATTACAATCTTGGGTGGGTAAAATGTCCTCTAGATATTAGGCAGACAAGATAGAGTAAATCAAACTTTCATTAGACCAAGCAGAAGAGATGGAGACCAGGCAAGGTTTAAGCTCCCACCTGCTTCTGCAGGTCAGCTGAAAGCAAAGGTGATGTCTTTTAAACTTTCAGGTGGCCTGAAGAAGGGCTTACATGCCCAAAAGCTTGTCTAACATTACTAATAGATAGACAACTAAATGACTTTGTGTACTAAAAGATATCATCACTTCCAACATCCTCATCATGCTGACATAAAGCAGATTAGTCAAGCAAGTTGGATGCTGTGCCAGATTAGGCTGCATACCAAAGGTTTGAGTTTACACATATTACTCACTACATTTTTTCAGCCTATCTGTTCAGTTCATCCTGTTCTGAAAAAAAAATAATTTAAAAAGCATATTAATCTGTGTTACTCTTAGTTTCAAGGTTGCTAGATTTAAAGCAGCAGGTTGTTTTCATCAGGGACATGAAATTTCAGTCTGGATCTGAACATTCCTGAGGTCTGCAGACCCATCTCACTTTTCCACAGCATGAAGAAGGAGCAAGAGACTGAGGGAGGAGAGAAGAATATTTAATTCCAATGAAAGAGCAGTATCTTTATTTATATGAGTTATCCCCTGGAGTTTCGCCAGCTCCGTGAAGCATTAACCTGAATGCAGCTGACTAACGGCACTGTCCTGACAGTCAGATACGCACCTTTCAAATCTCTGCCAAAAGCTGGCAGTTAGAGAGCAACTATTGGGATGCTCTGGGGAAAGCCACCAACTCCTGACTCGATATTTTCAACTCTCCTTCCCTTTTCCTTGGAAGCTTCCTATCCAAACCCTGATTAACACTTATGAAACAGGACGGGAACACAACCCAAGATAATTTTGCTTCAGTATGCAGCTGCTCATTCACTCCAACCTCACCCAACAACTGCAGAGTTTTAGGCATTTTTGGCTTTGTTTTTGCATAACACTCCCTGTGCCTTGCGCAGGTCACCAGAGGATGAGAGAATGTCACAGAGCAAGTTTGCTGTTTCCTTAACCTGAAAGAGGCTTTACTTAGTCCACTCTTTCACACCCATGTATGTCTGAGATGGCACATACTTTTTCCTCAAACAGCTTCACATGGTTGAAAGTATGAGGGGAACAAAAAGAATTGCTGAGTACAAATTTTCATCTGACCTGTGCAGCTTAATGGACTGTGGGAAGCAAGAGTAGGAAAGAGGAGAGCAGCAAAGAGAAGGTGTCCAAGAACGTCAGTCACAGGGCTGATATCGCAGCCACATTGGCTGGCTTCCCACGATGGCACTTCTCTAATAGCACAGCTGGCCTCCACACCTCAAGCCAAGGATCCCAAGCGATAACAGCAACAGTCACACCAAGCTCTGCAGCAACAAGTGTGAGATACATCACAAAGCTGTGGGAAGGCAGCAGTGTGGCACTTCTTGACTTGACACCTAATGGGTCAGAGTGATGCAAGACTGCTCCGTATCCATTTGGCTGCATCTCCCTACCTTTGGTGTGAAATCATCATTTTCTTGTTAGTCACACTGGTGTTCCAGCTCCATGTTCCAGCAGAGTGAAGAAAGGTTTAATAGTAAAATAACTAAAAGGTCTAAGCACTACAATTACATATAAGACAACAATATGAAAAGTTAACAACAGCCTTGTAATTAAGGAATCTGAGCGAGACATCACGAAGTTCAGGCCTGAATCCATATTCTGCCATAGTCTGTCTTGTATTATTTTTGGACAGTTTCTTAATTCTGTATCATTCAGTTCCTCATCTGTAAAATAAATGCTACTTTCCTTTCTTTGTATCTTGAATTATATGAGTTTACTGTACTGAAATTCATGGAGCCCAGATCTCATCCAGGACTTTGGAGAACTGTATAAAAGAAATCACTGAGGTTACTTAGACACAGAGACATGTGCGTGCACAACAAATCCATTCAAATGACTGCTTCCAACTCAGTCACTGCTTCCAAAGCCCAGAAGAAATAACTCTCTCCCTTCCCTAAAGGCTGTCCCAAGCCTCAAGACTGAGCCGCAAGACTGCTCAGATATGAAAGCCATGACAACACTTGAGGACATAAAGAAAACAGTATTTCCAAGGATGGTGAAAGTTTGGGCATTTTACAAGTTTTAAAAGGTGTATGTGTGTTGAAATATGGAATATAAATTTGTATTTACCTTGCAACAACTGTGAACTGTCCCTCAGCTTCCTCTTTTGAAATACTATGTTGCATTTCCCAGGTGTGCACTGATGGAATGGGTTCTGACTTTAGCAATACCTTGTGTCAAGGGGGGGGAAAAAGCTCCTTGTGGGGTCCTCCATCCCACTTGACCATCCTACACAGCCTTTTCATTTTATGTAGAAGTGACAGCTGTAGAAGGGAAGTGATAGGCGAAGAAGGTCTGATACAGTGCTCTAGATGCATTTAATATGGCAAAAAGCATAGGGTCTTAAATTGTTGTACCATTTTATTTAATAAATCAGAAAAATTAAAGAATATTGCAGACACCATGCATTGACCTCTCAAACTCATGGAGCATCAGCTCATGAGGCTGTTGCACAGATTCACACATCCAACTTCTTGACTTAAGCACAGTTTTATCTAAGGCTGGGAGAATGCCTAAATCATGCAGCATGGGAAGCACTCATTTGTGAATAGGGATGAGAATTAGAAGTCTTTGCTCAACAAATATCAAAACAAAGCTTTTCAGGTGAAATGCTTTACTAAATTCAACAAATCTGACAGGAAAAAAATATTGACAAGTTCTAGACTGACATCCTCTTTGGAGCTTAATTTGTTTGGGAACAAAGCTTCGTAAGAAACAGTGCTGGATTTTGTCAGCAGGTATCCATGTGTACACACCTGAGCTGCTCCCAGTGTCCTGATCCTGACCTACCTAGTTAGAGTCTAGAAATAATAAAACTAATTGCCTGCAAAGATTACAACAGTAGCATAAATGTATAATTTGTTAACTGCTGCCTCTGGATATCATTCTGAGTGCTGTACCAATTGTTCTGAAATCATAAGACCAATAAAGATCTCAAGAGGTCATCCAATGCACCATGTCATCCCCTGTCATCCCACAAGACAGAAATAATTAATATAGTATATTTATTAACAAAGATTTTTTTTCTGACCCGTTCCTACTGACCACTAATAACAGAAACTTCATGGCTTCACCAGGCAACCTGCTCTAGTCCATTGCTGTCATAATTTCTGGAGAATTTTTCCTAACATCTAAACTCTCCTGTTGTGATTATGGCCCCCAACATGAACTTGTAAAACAGGTAATTTAATTTTTTCAAAAGCCTTTAATGTACTGTAAGATATCGGTCTAGCTACAGCTAATGCCTCTTAGACAAGAGAACTTTTTTTTCCAATTTCTCCTCATCAGACATCTTTCACAGACCTTTGATTATTCCTCTGGACTCTTTCCAGCTGACCCACATTCTCTGACGAATAGTAGCAAACTTAGTTGAGACCTTATCAGTGCTGAGTAGGACATACAGTGTCTTGAGAGGTAGATGCTTAATAAATTTGTGGTACAAGGCCTTCCTTTTTTTACAGTACCATAAGGTTTTTTTGTGAGTTTCTTGTTTGTTCGGTTCAAGTTTGCATTCAGCTTGTTACTCTCTGATGCACTGTGCAAGTTATTAATGAGAACATTGAACAGAACTGGAAGCGGGACAGATAGCTGTGGAATATTACACATCGCATCCTTCCAATCAGATAGGAGAATGCTGATGATACTCTAGATACAATTAACCAACTAGTTTTGTACTCAGAGTAGTCTTAACTGATTTAAGCTCTTTTCCTTTCTTCATTAAAGGGCATGCATTTCATCTATGCTTATCCAGTCCAGTCTCAGCGGATTCTCAAAAATACCAAAAGTTCAGGAATGGCTTCAAAATTCACCAGACCCTACAGAACCAGGGCACGTCCATTCTGTCTAGATACTCTTCCCCTGCTCTAGGCTGAGATCTAACATTTTCACTGATGCTATATCCAATTTATTTATTAATTAAAAATCTTTGAAAATTCACATGCAAATTCAAAAGATGTCAGCTGCACATCCAGCACTTAAGCCTGGTAATTTAAAATGAAAATTGAAACCTTACCTATACTTCATGGCTTGACTTGAAATTAGAGCCCTCATTGCTAAAGCAAAAGGTCAGATGTATCTAAAATACAAATTCTGGCTCCAGTAATGACTTTGGTAGTTAACCGCACAGACAGAATGTGTGTCAAGACTTGGTTAGATAATACAAGTTCTTTGTTCTCCATCCTGATATCTAGACTCAAAAGATGGGATGCTACAGAAGTTCTGTTTCACATGTAATGTTCTCACAGAATTTGATAGCATTAGTTACCACAAGAGCTAAGAACATCTGTCTCTCTGGGGACAGACAAGGAAAGTAATTCAAATTAATTTTAAATCAGGATTAGTTAAGTCAGCTAATTAGCTAATTAGATCTCAGTGAGAAGACACTTACTGAGATGTAGGGTGGACTAAATCAATTTTCAAAGCCAAGTCAACTACAGATAGCTTTCATTCTGAGCAAAGAGGGCTACACAGCTCATACACTGCAAATTCACTCCTAATTCAAATTAATTTCTGGAGTGTCCCTTTTGCCACAAACTAACGCAGAAAGGAGAGAGCATCATGTTGATTTAAAAAAAAAAAAAAACTTTTAAAAAATTAATGGCTCCATGATTTAGACTTTGAATGAGATCTCTTTCCTGTGTCTTACTTAATCAATCAGTTTCATTTAAGCAAGTGAGGACCCAAAAATAGAGCTGCATAAAACTGCTCTGAGCAGCACACAGAAGGGAGCTCCATCCCCTGTTCCCCATCTGTCCTGGTATCTCACAGCTTAGGATGTCTGGGGAGTAGCTGCTAAGGTCTACAGGTTTCAGGGCAGTTTGGTGCTAGTAGCAAATCCTGTCTAAAATAGAGTTTTGTATTAAAATCAGGTATCAAAAAAAGGAGAGAGAAAGAAAACTAACTAGTTTCATGGCATTTTCACAGCAGAGCAGAGAGAGAATCATTGGTTTTGAATATGCTTGCTCTGAGAAATGCAAAGCATAACTAATTTCTGATTCTTCCCCGCCCCACAAAGGGCTTTGCATAACTGATGAATCCACACTTTCTGCTGACCTTTTGGAAGTAGTTAAGATATTTTTGAACCTACCTAAGAAGAGATTCAATAAAAGCAGGTAAAGATGGGAGAGCTTTACCCACCAAGCTAGACAGCTAGCTCTCTTGCAGCCAAAAAAGGAATTTTTGATGTGTTTATGGCCTTCAGTGCAATGCAAAAGCTTGTACCAAATTCTCTGGCATCAAGTTGCATGTCAGGGAGAGGATCATTTCCAAGTGACACTGGAAAATTGCCATATTATGTAGGACACAGAGTGGAAAGTCTGCATTTCCTTATAGATCTTCCACACCATTTTCTCAGACATACTCCAGTTTTATACAAGAGTGTTTGGGCAATTTCTGAGTAGAGCCAGAAGATTTTCCATCAGTCTTTCTGGATGATCACAGATCCCAGCACCTCTCATGGGCAGCATCAGACCGATCTCATGGCAGAAGTTTTCCCAATAGCCTGGTAGTGTGTCCTGGCGTCATGGCACAAAATACACAACCATTCCCAGAATTAGCCTGCATCCCCACAGCATGGCTCACTCTTAGGAGAGGCAATGAAATGCTCTGCTGTGGAGAAGCTTTAAGGGCTTCATGTCCCTTTGACCCTCCTCTACCTCTACAAGGACTTTAGCCCTGAAACAGGATGGTCCAGTGCTCATTGACAAACTCCTTTAGCATCTCCTCAGTCTTACACTGCTGAACCAGATCAACATGTTTGGTTAGATCTCCATTCAGTGAATTTCAAGAGGAGGAGACAACATTGGAAAGATTTAACACCTTCCTTGTTTTACCAGTGTGACTTGAAGCATATCTGAAGGACCCCCTAGTCAGACAGAAGTGAATCTGCTCCTTAAGCAGCCACTAACACACTGGCATCTCCAAAGGCACTCCTTAACTCTACCACTAGAAGTTATCATAACAGAAACTGGAGTAATGGACTTTTTAACAATAACTAAAAATCACTGAGACAAGTAGAGATTAAAAAAGGGCTTTGTAAACTATTTGTCCCACCCTAACAGAACAGGTCCTTTCCTGCAAGGCTGCTCTCAATGAAGCCATCCTTCATGAGGTTTCTGAGCTACAGTAAACTCTGGGACATGAGGAGAAGTTTCCTTTTCTGTAAACCCTGAGGCCATTCTGCACTTACACTGCTGAAATCCTGCTCTCTGAACCTCACACTTTCCTTTTCCCACAGGGAGAATTGCTCTGGGAAGTCCCTTCAGATAAACATGTTCAGTGCTAGCTGAGGATGATTGATATTTCTCTCCAGCCAAACTGTTCTACCTGACCCAAGAAGGCAAACAGACAGCTTTGCTCTCTGTTGTGCCCTCCCAGCCCACTCAACAGTAGACTTTTTCAGATAGTTAATGATGAGATTTCTGAGAGAAGTTTAAAAGCAATCAAGAAGGACTTCAGGGCACTGGGGCGACTGGTTCAAGGTTCAGGAACACAGGTGGTGTTCTCCTCTATCCCTCAGGCAGTAGAGAAGGGCACAAAAAGAGGATGGAATACCTATATAATTAACAATTGGCTGAAAGACTGGTGCCACAATCAGAATTTTGGGTTTTTTGATCATGGAGAAGTTTATTTGGCACCTGACCTACTGGCACCAGATGAAATACAGCTGTCACGAAGGGGAAAAAGGATCCTCACACAAGAGTTAGCAGGTCTCATTGAAAGGGCTTTAAACTAGGATTGAAGGGGGAGGGGAATAACGCCATCCTCAGTGAAGATAGGCCTGTAGACAGTCTCCAATCTGTTGTCCTACTTGGGGCGAGTGATTTTGATACTTGTGTTACATTGGACAACAGAAACATGTACATGACTAGTGGGGTGGTGGGTGCAGAAGTGATCAGGAAACTGGAATTGAAGAGGGAAGGGGATAAAACCCACTCCTCCAGCAATGAGCCTGGGGATGCGGGACGAAGGATGGGGGTGAAGTCAGTTGCAGAGATCGGGTGCCTCTGTGCCAATGCACACAGACTTGCTAGTGATGAGACTGATGAGCCTGGGGACAACCTTCAGTCTGCTGTCCCACTTGAGGCGGATAGTACCAGTATGTGTGACCACAATCACACAGAGGTCTCTGATAGACTAGTGGCCACAGAGGTGGCCATAAATGGCTGTATAAAAAGATTAAAAACTATTAACTCTACCCCCTCTCTGAAATGCTTATACGCCAATGCATGGAGCATGGGGAATAAGCAGGAGGAGTTAGAGATATATGCGAGAATATACAACTATGATATAATTGCTATTACTGAGACGTGGTGGGACAGCTCCCACGACTGGAATGTTGTTTTGGAAGGTTATGTTCTATTCAGAAGAGATAGGCCAGCAAGACGAGGTGGTGGTGTTGCTCTCTACATGCGAGAGCAACTAAAATGTACTACGTTCTATCCAGAAGGGGAGGTAGAACAGGTTGAAAGCTTATGGGTAAAAGTCAAGGGACATGGAAAAGGGAATAAAATTGTTCTGGGTGTCTACTACAGGCCACCAAACCAAGAAGAAGTTGTTGACGAAGTCTACTACAGTCAACTGGAAGTGGCCTCTAGAACACCCTCCCTGGTAGTCATGGGTGACTTCAATCACCCTGGTATCTGTTGGAAAGCCCATACAGCCAGGCATACCCAGTCCAAAAAGCTCTTGCATTGCATAGATGACAACTTTCTGATGCAGGTCGTGGATGAACCAACAAGGAGGGGTGCGCTGTTGGATCTTGTATTAACTAATAAAGAAGGACTGGTTGGAGACATTAGGGTTGGGAATAGCCTGGGTGATAGTGATCACAAGATGATAGAGTTTAATATTAAACAAGGGGGAACTAGAGCAGTAAGTAAGACTGCAACTCTGGACTTCCACAGGGCTGACTTTGAACTCTTCAAAGATCTACTTGCTGGAATCCCATGGGCTAGTACTCTGGAAGGTAAAGGAGCCCAAGAAAGCTGGTTAATTTTTAAAAAACAGTTTCTTCAGGCCCAGGATAGATGTATTCCCTTGAGGGAAAAATTTGGAAGGCACACTAGGAGACCCACATGGATGAGCAGGGAGCTTTTGAAGGAGATTTCAAGGAAGAAAGAACTATACAGTTCATGGAAAAAATGACTAGTCAGTTGGGAAAATGATAGAGAATTAGTCAGGGCATGTAGGAAGGCAATAAGGAAGGCCAAAGCCCTCTTAGAGCTTAAGTTGGTGAGTCAGGTAAAAGAGAATAAGAAAAGTTTCTTTAAATACACAAGTGCCAAAAGGAAGAACAAGGAAAGTGTGGGGCCACGGCTGAATGAGAAAGCAGTCTTAATAACCAAGGATGCAGAGAAGGCAGAGTTGCTCAACACCTTCTTTGCTTCAGTCTTTTCTTCTAAGACCAGCCCCTGTGAACTCCAGTCCCTGGTTGAAGGGGATAAAGCCTGGGGGAAGGATGACTCTCCACTGGTCAATCAAGACTGGGTTAAGGACCAGTTACATAATTTGAATATGCATATGTCCATGGGCCCTGATGAGATGCACCCAAGAGTGCTGAGCGGATTGGCTGATGTTATTGCCCTGCCACTCTCCATCATTTTTCCAAAATCATGGCAAATGGGAGAGGTGCCAGAGGACTGGAGGAAAGCCAATGTCACTTCAGTCTTCAAAAAGGGCAGGAAAGAGATTCCAGAAAACTACAGACCAGTCAGCCTTACCTCCATCCCTGGAAAGATAATGGAGAAGCTCATTCTGGAGGTTATCTCTAGGCACATGGAAGATAAGAAGGTTATCAGGAGTAGTCAACGTGTGTTGGGGTTTTGGGGAGTTATTCTGTTTTCCTTCTTCTCTTAAAGAATTTTTCCATACTTGTTTGTCAGGGAGGTAAATGGCCGTACTTAAGAGAGACAAAAGGACCTGGCCACAGGGGGAGGGGTCCAGCCTGCCGAATAAAGGGGGTTGGGTGGAGCCCCTAGGGGGCTTGTTTTGCTCCCTGCATTCGAGGTGGAGAACTCGTGGTGCAGACAACTCTCCCTGCTGCCTACCAAGGATCCGGCGGAACACCGGGATCAGCTTGGAGAGAGGTCGTCCCTGCTTCGTCTCCTGCTTTTTCCTTCTACCCCTGCTGTCTCCCGAGGATCCTGCTGGACACCGGGATCGGCTGCCCAGGGGAGTTCGTGACACAGGCTTTTCCGTCGGCCATTGCCCTGTGGGGACTGAGCTGGCTCCGGAGCGGCGGGGAGACCATCGCGCCCTCCCTGCTCCCCGGGAGCCCCCGAGAGGTTGGCACTGGGTTCCTGGTGCTGTTTCCTGTTACTGCCGTAGTTATTGTTGTTTGATTGTCTTGTTATATAGATATTTAGTAAAGAACTGTTATTCCTATTCCTCATATCTTTGCCTGAAAGCCCCTTAATTTCAAAATTACAAGCATTTGGAGGGGAGGGGGTTGCATTTTCCATTCCAAGGAGGACTCCTGCCTTCCTTGGCAGACACCTGTCTTTCAAACCAAGACAACTGGATTTACCAAGGGGAAGTCATGCTTGACTAATCTAATAGCTTTCTCTGATATTGTAACTGGATGGCTAGATGCAGGGAGACCAGTGGATATAGTCTATCTTGACCTTAGCAAGGCTTTCGACACAGTTTCCCATAACATCCTTGTGTAGAAGCTTGGGAAGTATGGGATAGAAAAGCAGGTAGTAAGATGGATTAGTAACTGGTTGGACAATAGAGTCCAGAGAGTGGTGGTCAATGGTGCCAAATCCAGCTGGAGAGCTGTAACCAGTGGAGTCCCCCAGGGATCAGTGCTGGGTCCGGTCCTGTTCAACATCTTTATCAATGACACTGAGCAGACACTCTGTCCTGTCATCAGCAAGTTTGCTGATGACACAAAACTGGGAGGATTGGCAGATACACCTGAAAGCTGTGCGGCCATCCAGTGAGACTTGGACAGGTTGGAGAACTGGGCAGGGCAGAACCAAATGAGGTTTAACAAGGATAAATGTAGAGTCCTGCATCTAGGTAAGAATAATAAATTACACCAGTACAGACTGGGAGGTGATCTGCTGGAGAGCAGTCTTGTGGAGAAAGACTTGGGAGTCCTGGTGGACAACAAGTTCTCCATGGAGCAGCACTGTGCCCTTGTGGCCAAGAGGGCCAATGGTATCCTAGGGTGTATCAAGAGGAGCGTGTCCAGCAGATCGAAGGAGGTTCTCCTCCCCCTCTACTCTGCACTGATGAGACCTCACCTGGAGTATTGTGTCCAGTTCTGGGCTCCCCAGTTCAGGAGAGACAGGGATCTGCTTGAGGGAGTCCAACGGAGGGCTACAAGGATGATTAAGGGACTGGAGCCTTATGAGGAGAGGCTGAGACACCTGGGGCTCTTTAGTCTGGAAAAGAGAAGACTGAGAGGGGATTTGATAAATGTTTATAAATATATGAGGGCTAAGTGTCAAGAGGAAAGGGACAGCCTCTTCTCACTCATGCCTTGTGATAGGACTAGGGGGAATGGATATAAGCTGGAGCACAAGAAGTTCCACCTTAACATTAGGAGGAACTTCTTTACAGTAAGGGTCACAGAGCACTGGAACAGACTGCCCAGAGAGGTTTGGAGTCTCCTTCTCTGGAGATTTTCAAAACTCGCCTGGATGCGTTCCTGAGTGACCTGTGTTAGGGTAGATTAGGTTGTAGGGTAGCTTATATGATCCTGCCCTGGCAGGGGGGGTTGAACTCGAAGATCTCAAAGGTCCCTTTCAACCTCTAACACTCTGTGTGATTCTGTGACATTAGCATAGATGCATAAATAGGGGCTGTCAAAAAGGAGCTTCAGCCTCACTGGGTGCTTGACAAATAGATCCAGACATCCCTTCTTGACCTTGCAGAGATTAAAGTCCATTAAAGTACATACCAATATTACCTGTCAAATAAAAAAAACATTTTGCAGAGTCCCTGAGTACCTCTATCACTCATAGACCTTACTGAAGTTTGAGGACATGCAGACGCTGTCTGTCATTTTGCAGAATCAAGTACTCCTTGAACCTGAATTAAAAAAGCATCCCAACCAAACAGCAGATAGGAAAGCTGCTGAGTGGACAGGCTACTGGCAAAGCAGATTTTGAAAAAGAAGCCTTTTAGCATCTTGAAATGCTTGAACCTTTAGAACGAGGAGTTTGTGGATCCGACTTAATTTTTCTGTATTAGCCTCAAAAGTGAAAATTATATGACAAGCACACAAAAATTTTTTTATTTTTAATTCCTTAAGTGAACACACATGTCTTTTGTAAGTCTTACTTCCCCCCAGGCATTTATAATAGTCCTTTTCCTCTTCTTGGGAAGATAGTAGAGCACAATGGGAAGCATCACACGTGTACACAAGGAAATGATTACAGAGCTGATGGAACTCTTTACTCCATCATCTGGGTATTTACCTTTTGATCAAACTGAAACATTGGTAATTGCATCTTTATGGCAAGGACATGTTTCTGCTGTAGTATTTGAGTAGCAATGAAGAGCAATTATCTTATGACACAGTTCTATTTTACAGTCCTCCCACTGAATTGGTTTCCTTAGTGTTACTGAAGCACTTGAATGGTTTTGCTTTCCCACATCTCAGTACAGCAGAACAACTGTGTGAGTAACTTGAGAATGAAGAGTGCTATTTATCCATGTGAGCCCTCTTGGTGCTTTTTTTCCTAGGCTGTATTATTTAATTTAGTTTGATTCATAAATAGTACAAATAAGTGAGAATGTATTCCTTTGTCAACAATTAAAGGAGCTCGTTACAAATATAATATGCTTTTGTTTGAGAGACCCTTTCATGCATAAACTCCTTAGGAAGTGAATGGATCTGTAGAGCTTATGTGCAATTCCTTTCCACTGAGAATTGTCCTCAAACCCATCACCTTGGCAATCACATCCAGATGGGTAGACACAGGTGAGGCTCTTGCTTTACCTGAGAGTAAATCACAAACCACTTTCTATGTGAAGCCGAAGGAACAACATGCCTATGCTTTTCTGGAATACAAGACGTCTCCCACAGAGATGACAGCACAATCTCCAGCTGCTACAGTGAGCAGCTCAGCATCAAGGCCTTGATGACATCACACAAGAAGCAAGGGATCATCTTTGCTATCAGCTTTGATGGCCAGTCTGAGTAAAGTGTAACATTGCTATTATCTAATTTGAGATGTCGGAGACAGAAGTGACAGAAGCAAGATCCAAAAGAAATGCTTCCACAAGGTCAGCTGGTCAGAAACCAGGGAGAAGCCACCTGGAATGATGATGGCTTGGTGCTCAGCTGGGAACTCATCAACCCAAACAGCAGGCTTATCCTCACAGTAAAGCAGACCACCAGTCCTTGTCATTGCGACAATCTTGAGCTGATCAGAGAGCTCTTTTGACATGGATACTTAAGTCACCGAGCACTATCAGGTGTGGAGCCCTCAGTGTCAGTGAAGTGATGATATTCAGCAGCTCATGCTGTGGTGCCAAAGTGCACATTTAGCAGCAGCACACCATTCCTGCCTTAGCTCTCCTCCAGCACACCAATGATGCTGCCTGGCTTTCATGTGGGGCTTCACATCTTAGATCAGAGGGAAATCTTACATGTGGCACCAAAGGCAGTGGCAATAACTGTGCACACATTCACACAGACACACACTGAATCATGCGGGAGAATCCTCTAGCCAGGTTTCAACAATAGATGTAAGGCCTTGCCTGCAATTAAGGCACAGGAAGGTGCTTTATTCAACAGTGACACTGATTGCCCTTAAAAGCATTAGAGACTTTTACCAGCTGTCACCATCACCTTTTGAGTGTTAAATGTAGGTAAAAGCTCTAGTTCTGGAATTAAATGCAGCTGCTTAGTGCACTTCAGATCATCAATACCTGCTTCAGTTCCCCCTCATGGTAACTGTGTCCTCCCAGACCTTGCAGACATTAACTTCTGTGATTGTCTTGGGACAAAGTTGTTAGCTCTGAAGTTTCTAACACATTCCCGGGGGGGGGGGGGGGGGGGGGGGGAAAAAAAAAAAAAAAACCCGACCCCTAAATTCCTTTTACAGCATAAGCCCACTCATTTTACAAATAGAAGGAAAATAAAGAAAAAGCCTCAAACACACACAATACAAAACACACAACAGGGAAGGTTTCACCAAATCTCAAACCAGTTCATGAGTACTACAACTTACCAGCTACAACATAAAAGAAAACCAGGGCACCCAAATGCAGCAAAAACCATCTGAAAAAAAACCTCAAAAAAAACCAACCTAAGAGAGGAATTGGTGACTCCATAGAACTGACACAGGCACAGCCTCCCACCACTATCTGAATGCGTCAGAGCGCCTGCAGTTATTCTGTCCTCAACAATTTTCATTTACCCAGGACTAAATATGAGATTTCTAAGCTGGATTTGTGAATTCCTGCAGAGGCTTTGATTTAGTTCTAGACATGCTGGAGGGAGGCATAACTGGAGTCAAGAGTTACATGCCTTGTTTACTTAATCTCCTCCTCTGTAAAATTCTACAAAAAGGAGATCCCATTAGAAAAAAAAAAACAAACCAAAACACAACAAAAAACCCCAAACCCAAACAAAACCAAACCCTACAAAACATATGCGAAAGAGAAAGAGCAACAGCAAAACCACCTTTTTTAAACGTGTGGGAGATTTGTCAGTGAAAGAGGTAGGGCTAGTGTAGGACACCATTTCTGCCACACAAGTAATTACCTCGGGTCCTCTTATCAAACAAATGAACTGGGATGATACACCAATAACAGGAGGAAGGATCTAATTAAGGGATACAAGGGAGTAACACAGATTATCTTGTTAAACTAAATTTGTTAATCTAGTATATATGAGAAAAGGGCAAATGGGAGGGAGAATTCCTCCTTGTTAAACATTTACCAAACGTTGGGTTATTTGAGCCCTAGGGAGAAGTAAATGTATTCACTACTTAAGACTGGAGCATTTGGTCTTCTCAGTTGGAATTTATCCATTATTTGAAAGGAACATTTTTTCCCCACTTGGAAAGGTTAGCAGCCTTTGTCTGTGCAACTGATTTAATATGATAGACCATGATTATTGTTGGATTATTATAATGGCACATTGGCACAGTTATAGTTAAAAATTTTGGCAGCATTTTTCCCAAACTACTATTTTACAACTCAGATGTAAAAGTTTACTTTCATCTGAAACTTGAGATACAAGATCTCAGTCCAGGAGGAGTCTTTTTTAAGCTGAAGTAAAAAAAAAAAAAAAACAACAAAAAACCAAACCAAACCAAAACAAAACAAAACCAAAATTCTGCTGGCTAATGTTTAAGTTATGCAAGCATTAAGTACAAATTGAAATCTACTGGCTGAAGACAACCATCAGCATTTACTTGCTCCCAAATGCCTTTGAGTTAAATCAAAATATTTCCAACCCCTTTTATGTAGAAACATGGCTTTCCCACTTTCAGTATATCGAAGAGAAATGTGGAACAGTAAACCAGTTAGGATATTAAACAAAAAAAAAAAAAAAAGAGAGAAACTGCATCACAAGCACTTTCTTCAACAGGATTATGAGCATATATTTGATATTAAGAACATAATTGAATTTTTTTTTTTTTGCATGTGTAAATACATAATAATTTGTTTTAAAATCAATGTTTACAAAGGTTTTTTGCAATGTACTAGTATATTGAGAAAAAATTAATCTTGTTTCAAAAGCCCCTCTGGCCATCAGAGTAAGGCTAGAGGATTAACAAAGTCCAACACTATCATCTACACAAAGCCACTGAATTTTCTCTGAATTTCTTGATTCTTAAAGGCATAGTAGCCAAGTGACCACATGAGTTTTCATTTCTGCTTCCTCAAAGAACTCTAAAGGAACTCAGATACTAGACTATGAAAATATCACTTACTGTAACTCTAACATTTATATCCATCTGGTGCCAAAGACATTGCAGATGGCAAATATACCATGAATCCTAGCAAAAGGTTTGCAAGAAACATAGTAATTTCTGGATTAGTGCTGTAGAAACTATAGTAAAGAATAGAATTACTCAAGATGAAGGAAAATAGGATAAGCTGGGGAAGAGCCAACTTTCATGGAAAAATGTCATGACTTGCAGTTCTGTCAGAGGCCTCTGAAGGAGCCAGTCGGTGTGGATAAAAGTCATACAAGCACTACAGTATCCTTAGATCTTCTAGAAGCTCTCAACAAAGTCATTTTGTGGCGTGGCATGGCAACAAGAGATTTTAACAACTGAATAAAAGACTAGAAATGAAAGTGTAACAAGTGGTTAGTTCTTGCAGCAGAAGTAACAATTATAATGAAAACTCCCATAGTTATTGCTGTTAAATATATTCAGGAGCAGTTTGAGAAAAAGAGATAAATAGTTTCACTACTTCAGTAGTTTTATATCAGCATCCAAACTAAAGGTAACCACAAAGAGCTACAAAAGAACTCTGCACTCAGTGATAAAATGACACATAAAATTCTGTATCAATAAACACAAAGTAAAGCACTTGGGAAAAATAACTGGAGTCATAAATATAAGAAGGATAGACTTTAAGTTCACTATAACTACACAGGAAAGGCATCTGGGGGTCTAAGTAGACAGTCCATGGAAAGGAGAGCTCAGAAGAGGCTAAAAGGGAAAGCAAGGATTAAGCATTTTAAGGAAAGGAATGGGGACAGAGAGGAAAACCTCATCATTACCTACACCTGCAGCCTGACAGGTTTATCCAGTAGAATACAGTTCTGTTCCCTCTTCTCAAAAAAGCACATACAAGAATGCAAAGACATCTAAGGAGGATCAAGGAGGATATGTGGAATAGCTTTTAAGACAAGCCTATATAGGTAAGGATCCTTCAGCTTGGGGTAGAGATAATCAAGGAGACATTATCAGCAGAGGTCTGCAAAACCAAACAGCATAAAGAAAGGAAATTAAAAAAAAAAAAATCATTCATCCCTGTTTATTGCACAAGAGTTAGAGAAGACACCAAAAACAAGGAGGAAGCCCCTGTGTCATCTGTTGTATTATCTCAGCAGAGTGCAGTACCTCAGAAGCCAAAAGCACAAGTGGTTTCTAAAAAAGATTAGGAAGCTCACAAAGGAAAGTTTATGGGCAGGACAGGTGTCTCCTGTCAGCACATTTTACATGCCAGCATATCTAACTTTATTTGAGGAAGTACCCATTTCTGAAGATGCATTTACTGAAATACTTTCCTAGAACAACACAGGGATTTAGGGATGCAAAGAAGGACAAAACACACTTCTGATACAAGCCCTGAACATCTCCAGATGCCTTTAGCCTGCAAGCTTATGGTCTGAAGCACTACTACCAGGAAACATTACTGTTCTGGCATGAATACAAGTTTCAAAACTCATAACATGAAAGCTGATTTTAACCAATAATTATTTTTAGGTTAATCTCCCAGTTTTTTTTTTTAAGCCACAATTTCAATATTAAGACATTCATAGGGCAGAGGTTGATGCAAACAGCTCTGGCTCAGGACAGCTAGAATCAGGAATCTCTGGGCACTTTTAGGGAACTATGAAATTATTTCCCCTCATACTGCATGTCTGATCTTGAAAAATGTTGGCTGCTCACTGATGGAGACTTACCCATCCAGTTTGCTGGATAGCAAACAAAAATGTTTTCTAAAAAACACAATAACAAAAATAAATAATAACAAAAATATAATAACAAAAATAATAACAAAAAAAAAATCTCTTAGCATGTGATCCCTGGGGTTCACAATCTTGCTGCACAGAAGAGTACCCAAGGTTATCTTTGCCTTCATTAATCCCCAGCTATCCTATGCTACACTTTATAAATGCATGTGTATGCATGTGTATGTAAGAGGTAAATGGTAACAGACTGCTGTGATAATTCTAAACATGTCTACCGGTGCATCCTGGGTACTTCACAAAGCAATGACCAACCTTCATACTGACCTAGCCTGTGGCACTTTACCCATCCACATGTACTGGGACTAGTCTGAGAGTACTGAAACACAAAATAAAAGCTAATCTACTATCTGCTTAATGACAGTTAATATTTTTCATGGGGTACAATGAATTAAAAGCAGCCTATAGCATCTAATATTGAGTTAAATTTATTTTTTAACTTCTTAATCCTGTTTGTAGCACAGTTTGTAACTTTTCAAGATGTACTTATCTTTTGTGTGTTAAAATATGATGCCATTCTATAAATAGCTACAGTCTCCTTGGCAATGTAGGTGTGATAGCAGATTAATTAAACTGGAAAGCAGAGAGTGTGCAGACTAGATTTATATAATGAAAACAAGATATCTGCTAACACAGAAGTGCTGACACTGTAATAATGCTGATATTAATATTTGTTACAGACAATCTTAGAGTGTATTATTAAGATGGTTAAATCTGGTGGGCTAAGAAACAATCAGGACACAGAAATTACCAGAAGAGAATAAAACTGATACTTTACTATTAATACTATGACTCTCACTCCCATTCAGAAAAATTCACTGGGATCTTATATTTTAATGTCCAGAGCCTGCAGAGCAGCCCACAGATATCCCATGAGAGCTCCACAGCAGTCTAGAGAATATTTGGATGTTTGCTGGATTGTGTCCCTAGACAACATCACACCAATCAAGAGCTTAGACTAAGTGTGGGATAATGAAATAAATGACAAAAAAACCCAACAACCTTAAAGTAATTTAAAGTCTATCCCCTCTTTTGGTATTCCAGCTAATACAGCTAATTTGTTATGAGGTTTTATGTTAATGTAGCCCTATTGACTTCAAGACGAACTCCGTGTTACATGAAAACTACCCAGTTTCATCTTGTGACTTTCTGTGAAATCATGGAAAATGTTCATAAGTAGAAAATGATCTTCAAAGTTTATACAAAACAAAAACAAGGAAAAAACAGAAAATACGTAAAGTAGTTAATTATTAAAAAAAAAATAAAGTAATCAATCCCCTATAAGTACAAGATGCCCCAGGGCATTTCAATGTTCAAGAATGTTAAAATTCATTCAAACTTTACTTTGAAAACAAAAGGCACCTACTAATTTCCACTTGATACTTTCTGCATTCCAACTTCCACCTCATCCTAGGGCATTGTGCATGAAGGAATCACAGAATATTAGGGGTTGCAAGCGACCTCCAAAGATCATCGAGTCCAATCCCCCCTGCCAGAGCAGGGCCAAAACTAGGGCAGATCACTTAGAAATGCATCCAGACAGGTCTTGAAATTCTCCAGAGGTGGAGACTCCGCAACCTCTCTGGGGAGTATGTTCCAGTGCTCTGTAGCCCTTACAGTAAAGGAGTTCTTCCTCATGTTGAGGTCGAACTTCCTCTGCTTGAGCTTGAATCCATTGCCCCTCGCCCTATCACAGGGCACAAGTGAAAAAAGGTTGTCCCTGCCTTCTTGACTCCAAGCCCTGCATGTATAGACATTAATTTTATTGTTCCTTCCTAGGTGCAGGACTCTGCACTTGCTCTTGTTAAACCTCATTAAGTTCCTCTTTGCCCAGCTCTCCAGCCTGTCCAAATCTTGCTGAATGGCCACACAGCCTTCAGGTCAATCAGCCAATCCTCCCAGTTTCATGTCATCAGCAAACCTGCTAAGAAGGCACTCTGTCCCATCATCGAGGTCTTTGATAAAGATGTTGAACAGAACTGGGCCCAGCACTGATCCCTAGGGGACCCCACTAATTACAGGTCTCCAGCTGGACTCTGAACTATTGATCACCACTCTTTGGGCTTTATTGTGTAGCCAGCTCTTAATTCACCTCAGTGTCCATTCTTCTATCTCACAGTTCCTGAGCTTGTTCATGAGGATGTTACGGGAGGCTAAGGGAAACAAATACTAAAACTAAGTTATTTATTAAAATTATAAAATAAAAAGTCAGAGCAGAGATACATATACATGTCAGTGGTCCAAATAAATTAGGGTTATTTTCATCAGTAAATTATGACAATTTTTACATTTATTATAATATTTTCCACATAACTATTCTGTCTGGTGACATTTTTGCACATACAGTAAATATATGTGTCAGTATATAATGTATAGCTAGATATTTGATCATCGTTAAAAGCTGCAGTAGTTTGAATACATTTGCAGACTGTCAAATATTTTAGACTTTCAAGTGATGCATTTTAAAACACAGTAAAAAGAAGATAATTTACAGAGGAAAAGAGAGAATCTGCTCTTGGCTACTAATAAGTAACCTCAGCCTCCTGACAGGTCTGAGAGTACAAGGCCACATCTTCATTACCTTTAAAGGCATGAGCCATGTTAAGAAATAACAGAGGTGGAAAGATGCTTATGGTACCAGGCTATCTGTATAAATCAGTACAGACCTATTGATAAAGTTATACTAATTCGCACCAGCTGAGAACCTGGCCAAGTATCTTTTTAATCCTGGTTCCTGTAGACTATGAGCTGACATGGGAAGAGGAACATGATCAAACACAGCGATTTCGAATTTTTAGGGCTACCTTCATTCTGGTACTTGGCATTTTTATTTTACTGAACACATTTAACTTGGAATTAGCACAGAAAAAAAGTTTATAGTGAAAGAATAACAGAAGGTAGACCCTCTCCAGCTTCACCTCCTTCAATGCAACTCTTGTCTCTATTCTCCTCCGCAGTATGCCCTCACCAAACCCATGTTCCTTAATTCAAAATCCTGCCCCTTGAGGCTTCAGCAGCCTCTTCTCTTGACCTCATCCCCTATTCCCCATCTTTCTGGCCAGAGTTCAATGTTCTGGCCCCTTGCCAAGTCCTCTCCAGAGCTCATAATCTCTCTGCTTCTTCTCTCTTGCTTCCCTGGTCCCTCAACTTTCCAATAAATGCCCAGGCTTCTGTTCTCACATTGCCTGCCCTGCTATTCTTCTCTACATCCAAATCAGGTAAGCTTCAAGACTAATCAGGGAAAAAAAAAAGAAAAAAACCAAAAAAAACCCCCCCCCCCCCCCCAAAAAAAATAAATCAAGTAAGAGGTGTAGGCTTCCTAGCACAAGTGTTCACTATCCTCTAAAAGCCCTGAAGTATCGGGTGGTGCATGGAAAGCCCATCTTCATCTTTCACCCTGCAGCACTCCTGCTGATTCAGACAGGCTCTTCGGGCAGAGTGTCTTATGCACCACTAGAATCCAACTCCTTCCTCTGAACACACATGAGGCAAGTTGGTTAAAAGCCTGACAGATTTGGCAAATTTGGGTGGATTTTGACAGAAACTGCAAAAGGCATATCCTTGGATCAAAAGCCACTTCATTTCCAGATTTCATGTCACTGCTCCAAAGCATGGGTGTGCCATGTAGTTTTAAAGAAATGATCACCAGGATTGTTGGGTTTTTTCCCTTTATTACTACTATTTTTTTTTCTACTATTGCAAAACACTTATTCCAGCCTTCCCCTGCCCTTCTCCACCCCCTAGCCCTATTTTTGGGGATTGTTTTAGCTGAAATTTTTTTAGTCAAAAGTAGATAACTTGAGTGAAAAACATGTCAGCAAAATGATTAAATTTTACCACGTGAAGACACATACAGTGAAAACATGATCTCCTAACTGTCCCTTGATAGTGAAGTGCTCTTCCAGTCACAGTTTCTTACAGCTAGATCCACACCCCACTTCAAAGTCACTTCCAGCAACCTTGAGATGGAGCAATTTCAGGGAGGTGCAGGTTTCTGCTGATATGGTGAAGTGCTCAGCTTTTTGTGGGGGAAAAAGACTTTTACTTGAAAATTAGTTTCAGGAAAAGGGATGAACAGAAATATGAAACCAGTGCATCTAGTATTTGTTAATAGCTTATTTTAAAATTTTGAGAGCTGCTTTAAGTCCAGGATAGGTTCTGGACACACTGAATAAATAGAAATAAATACAGTATCCCCCCCCGCCCCAGCTTGGATATAAGCAATGACCAACAGGTTGCTTACAGAGATTAAGGAAAGAAACTTGTATAAACTTTTATAGGCTCACTAGGAACACTGGTTAAGCATTAAAAAAAAAAAAAAAAAAAAAAAAAAGAGCCAAACACAAAAGTCAATTATGCATATCTAAAATTTCTGTTTTGCGCTAAAACCCAAGCCAGCCTCCAAGCTACTGGTCCTCACCTTCTCCAGGAGAACACTGGCCAGGAAGCACCTGTCTGAGGTCAGTGCTGCATTCCAAAAGGCAGCACAGCACACCACAGTCTGTGCTTATCATCTCTTACATATTATTTTATTACATTTTATCATCTATTACATTTATTACAAGCGCTGCAAGCTCTAGCTTGTGTCTGTTGTAGCCACTAGTGGATTCAACAAAACTTTGTGCTTATGCTTCTTGCAGCTGATAGGGAAGCAAGGAGCTAATAAGCCAGTCACCCTTTCTTTTCCCCTTCACTGCAAGGCACAGTATGGGGCAGACAATCATTAAAATCCAACCGTCTTGCATTTGAACTGCTAAACACACCCAGAAGAGATCTAAGAAACTCCCCAGTTTGGTTTTCTACTCCTGAACTGAGACTTCAAACTATTTCAGGCAGTCAAGACATCTTCTCAGCCAATGCCATGATGTGCTGCATGGTTCAGGAAGACAGAAACTCAGTTCACATGATAGAGAACTATGCAAATAGTTCCCTTTATGGTATAATGCAGAAAGCTCTGCACACAGGTATTGTATATAGCCAGTCTGGAAGCTTTATGACCATTAATTATTTACAATGACATCATTAACGACAACACACACATGAGACACAAGAGACATAGAGTTAAATGAAACATGAGGCTCCAGTTTTGGAGGTTCTGGGCTTTACTCCAGTTTCCCTGGTCAGTGCCTACCCATACCAGGCTGAAACAAAACATGGCCCTAAAAAGGAACACTCTGGTCCTGAGCCTCCATACCAAGAAAGGGGTCAGTTTAGATGAGACTCAGGAAGTACTGGGATGCACATCTGCTCCAGCACCCCACCAAAATCCTCCCCTGGGAAGTTTATGCAGTCTTAGGCAAGGTACTTGCTCCATCCGTAGAACTTCCCTGCCACTTATTTCCCTCTGTCAAAGCCCTTGCAGGGCACACACAAACTAGTCTGCAAAAGAAGGAATTTAATTAAGGTAAGGACACCTAGAATCAAGGCTTTTACTATTGGCTCAGCCCTGCCAGATGCTAAACTCTGCCTCTTTGCTTGACAAACTCTGCCAACCCATAGCCCTGAAAGATGAGGTCCCATCTCTACCTTAAGCCAAGATGAAAATTAACAGGAAGCCCAGATTCACCCACCCTATTTCATATACAACCTTTACAGGTTGATCTGGTTTCATTTGAAAGAAAACTGTATCCAAGTAGCTTTTCCTGTCAATAAGATGCCAACCTGTTATTCAAGAATCAATAGATCAGCATCACTTTCTTTTTAGGATACTAGCTTAGTGTTACTGAATAAAAGGCTTCCTTTAAACTTGACAACTTGTATTCCTCTACTGACAAACTTATGTTCCCATGCCTTTGAGTAAGAGGAATGGTAATTATTTCCCCAGAGAACAATAATTTTGCAATAAATTTCAGAAGCAGCATGATTTAACAAATTAAGCTGAGACCCAAGGACACTAAATGCAGTTAACATCTCTGAAGCTAGTGGTATCAAAAAATTATTTCCAATATCCCTTTAAACACTTTCGTTTTGAAAGGAACAGTGCAGAGTTCTTGACAAAACTCCTGATTTGTGTCTTTAAGGCACAAGAATCTGAAATTGACTCTAGGGAAACATATTTCCAACTGATAAATCACACATGCATGTCTTTCCTAGAACTTTTTAGAATTTCCTACTGTTAGTAATCAATAGGACTATAATGTCAATATCAATAGCAGTATCCCATTCAAAGCAGCAGCATTTTTCCTTTCACAATTCAGACTTTGGGGTTTTATTTCCACATATTAAATGACATTTTTCACATCTTCCTATTAGTTGGCACTGTGAGGTTCTTATTACTTTACAATTGCCTTATGAAAGACACCAAACTGCTGAAAAATGGCTAAAAGTACAGTTTTCCTTAGGAAAATAGCATCAGTAACCTGCCAACATACAGCCTGGATTTTACAACTCTTAAGGGATTTCTGTGTAGCTGGGGGCTTCTGCTCAAATGTAAGTTTAGGTTTTCTTTTTCTATGACATGGGGAGGAACATATTAAACCCTTAAAAAGATCCTTCTCCCTTTACTATGATAAATGCCATCTCAAATACAGTGATACACAGAAACTTTGAGGATTACTAGCACATTTCCAACACTAATATTAAACACATCCTTTAAACCTTTTTTTCTGAAAGCTTTCAATTCCTTCCCCTTCCCCCCGCCCCCCCCCCGAATCAATTAATAGTTAAGTCACCTTCAAAGAATTTGCAAATCCTTTGAAGTACCATACAAAAAAAAAATAAAAGACTTCAGCATTTTCCCAACACTTGCAGGTAATGCATAATAATTTTTGAAAGCACACAGATATAGCTGTCTTAATACCAAGTTACCGCCTCTACCCTGAAAACATACTTTCAAGAAGTCAGGTTTACAAACATGCTTTTGTTAAGCTCCCTTATGCTACAGTGACATTGGGTATGAATGACAAGGATTTTTTAAACAATCGCCCCCCCCCCCCCCCCCCCGCCCCCCCTTTTTACATAACTTACATATGTTTCATTTTTAGACAAGGGATTCTTCTACAATTCTTTTACAGTAGTCTTTGGTTTGCAACAGAAACAGTCTTGCTTTCTCTCCACAAAAGCAATGGATATTTTCAATGCCTAATTTCTTAATTACAGATTTGATTTGGTGGAGCTGTTCAATAGGAAGACTTCTGCCTACCTGTCAGGGATTTTTCCATTGTGTGACAATGTAGCCATAGATTGTCAATAATAAGCCTTTAGGAACAAAGTGCTCCTATCTGAGCAGAGTCAACTACTAAAGATCTTTTAAAACATCTCTTAAAAGATTTCAAATTTTAACTTACTCCAAATCCCTTAACATTCATGTGTCAGAGTGATGGCTATTGCCCAACCACCTAAACCCAAAGATTTCTAGTGTATGAAAAAAATAATTATCTATCTTTTAAAAGTTCAGGTGCAGAAGTTTTGCACAATTAAAACATTTTCTGAATTATGCTAGTGGCCCAAAGGTTAAATACTTTTCTTTGCTAGACTAGACAACATAATTGAGAGGAAGCAAGTGAGTGTATTATATGAAAGGCCAAAAAAAAGAAAAAAAATAAAAAGGAAAACCAAAACAACCTACAAGTTTATTAGTGCTTGCAATCCTTTCAGCTCTAAAGAAGCAGTAAGATAGTTAATTGTTTTTTTCTGAAAACAGAAAGTTTGGCAGAGAAGCAAAAGGACAGCTAAACTTTGGCTACACAACCCAAAACACGGTGTTTTACTTTGAAAGTATTTAAATTAAAAAAGAAAAAAAAAATTAAGTGCTTCAAATCCACAGAAGGCTAAAGGAACAGCAAAGGTGTCTGGCAGTGGTAGTTTGTTGCCAAAGTTGCGGTAGCATCGTGCTGGCTTACAGGCTGTCTTGCCAGTTTGCAGTAACTTGCATCAAAAGCTGCTGAAACCCACATTTATAAAGCGTCAAATGCTGCCAATGCTAGAAAACTCTCAATGAATCTTTTCTTTCTTATTTTTCTTATTATTCCTTTGGTCTTGGTCAGGTGAAAAGAAGTGCATGCCATTCATAACATTCTACTGCATAAAGGGAGACAACAAAATTCTGAGTCTTGAGACTAAGACCCTACCAGGTTTGACAGAGTGAAGGCTAAACTATGCCCACATAGTACCTGACAGGGCAATGCAACACCATTGTCTCTTGCTGTCTTCTTGCCTCAACACCAGATCATTAGTGGGACCCTCTGTCAGGAGAGCACATCATTCAGCACAAAATGTATCCTGAATGCCACAGTTTAAAGGACATCTGTGTGAAATCATGTTTCTTTAAGAAGAATGTATGCTCACAGTACATCCATCCTGGGCACCCCTGGGACCTAAGACAGACTCTAGCCTTTCACAGAGATTTCAAATGGGTTATGGGACATGACCACCTGCTATAAACTGGGAGTAAAGCCAGTGATTAGGTTCATGGTAGGCTCCAGCACTGTCCTCTTTTTGTTGATATAGTGGCACTTTCTGGCACAGGTCTGGCCTGGGTGGATTAGCTTCCTCCTTATCAGGGCCAAGAAGGGTCCTAAAGGGGTTACCACAGGGTAGAGATTGCTCCTAGGAAGCTGTTCAAGCATTGTTGACTTCTTTTAGGATGAAAGATTTTAGACTGCAAAGATACAAGCTGTACCATGACATTTGCCCAAAGGAGCAGAGAACAAATCTCCAACCACTTCACTAACACAAACCTATCAAATGACACAAAAGGTCATTTATATATTACATATATTATATATCATATATATAAATATATTCATGTGAATACAGTTTTTAAGCAAGCAATTGTTAGATACATTAACTTTTTTGGGTTGAATAGAACTGGCCATGATTAACTCAAGAGCTTCCCCTCCCAAAATGTTGGTTTGGGGTTTTTGTCTTTCTTTTTCTTCTTTTCTCTCCTCTTTCCTCATCATATTTATTATGAAAATACAGATTACAAAAGATTTATGGATCCTTTGGGCCAACCAAAACATAAACATTATCAACACTGTAAATATGAAGCTGCTGACACTAAAATGAAATGATCATAGACCGAACTTTTTCACAAGATGCATTAGACACAGAGTCTTAACACCCAACTTTACCAACAGAGATTATTTCAACTGTATCTGTTTCTTTTAATCCTGAACCGAGGCCTCAACACAAAGTCCTAAAGCAGAGCATGTGAAAAAGCTAGCTCAAATCTTTCTCTTATTTTACTTCCCTGCAACAATTGCTTGCTGAATTTAACTGCAGGACCACTCATTTACTCCTGCAGGAGCATAGAAACTTCTCCTGAGAAGTTTTAATGATGAGCAAGGTTACCCATAAGCAGAGGAAAAAAATTCTACCTACATTTTACAGTGTTCACCTTGGGGACGCTTGAATATCAAGTTTTTACAAGGACTTCTGACAGAACCCTCATATTCTCAGCCCCTCTAAAAAACCTAGACCAGGTATTTCATATTTAGCTCCCTCAGCTCATTAACAGTAACAATGATGACAGTAACAATACCCATACACAGCACTCATGATCTGTCAAAAAACAAAACACTTCACAAAGGAGACAAAACATTACCATTTCTCATTTAGAAACTGAAGTATGGAAAAATGAAATCACATACCCAAGACTATTCAGCTGAAGCAGTAGCAGAGCCAGGATAAGAAGCCAGAGTCCCTGTGCATATATTCAACGTAAGCCGCTCTGCATCTTGAACTTCAGTGGAGCAAGTAATATTATGCTTGCCTCTCTTGCAGATCTGGGCTGAACTTTCATTATAATCTGGAAGCACTTCAAAAGCTGTGAATTAAAAAGCACTTTATAAATGCAAAGCATGATTATTATTCAACAGATATTGAAAAAATTACTACAGTTTGTATTTGTTTGTCTGTATTTGTGGGATCTATGTTGTTTCAACACTTGAACAGCTTTTCATAATGACACCATCTGTTAATTCTTACCCCTCACCAAACTAGAACAAGTGGGGGAATTGTTAGACTTCGGTTTTAGAGATACAAATTTCACAAATAAATCTGAACCCAGGGTCAGCGAGAGGCATTACCAACAACATGAGGCAGCAACTGATCAGGCACAGCTTCCAGCCCAAGCAGAATAAAAAGGATAGGACCATCAGAAAGAACACAACTCTCAACAAGATCCCTGCAATAGCTCTTTGTTAAATCGTGCTCCCTTTCCTGACCCTATTAGATGAACATCAGTAACTCATAGGTCACTCAGATTAGTGGGGCAGCAGTGGGTGGGATATTTCAGATCTCATTTGAGATGTCTGTTAGCTAGTATGGACACCTGGGTACAAGTTAAAGATTCTCCAATTGCAACAAGTTTCAGATGGGCAGAGCTCTCAGGGGGTCTACCTGGAGGCACTACCCCTGCAGCCAGAGCCTTGTTCAATTAACATTGCTAGATTAGGGGCCAAGCTGGTGTAAAATACTGGAATTTCATATGCAGAACACATTCATTACCTGCAAAAATACCAATTGTGAAGCAAGAGGAGGACCACGGGCATGTATTATTAAATGTTATAAAGTAAAATAAAATTTTATAATCAACCTGTTGGTTATCCCTTCCATTTTCCTTAAATATTGATATCCTTCTCACTTTGCTTCAAGATGTGCTTCTCCTCTGTCTTTGTACAGGTTATATGAGAATTTATTTAATACAGTTGTACCTGCAAAAGGGTCAGATTATGTTGCATGCATATTACATGGTGAAAATACAGAGCCCCTGGTCTATAAACTAATTTTTGCATGTGTCATTAAAGACCCCTTAGTTTTCCTACAAACCTTTTAATCCTCTCTTGATGAATTTGTCTCAATAATTTCAATCTTTTCTCAGCAAATTAAATCCCAAACAGTTGATACGTTCTATTTCATGCAGACTTCTTATCTAAAGGACAGCCTTCACTATAAATGCAAGTGGTGGTACCTACATCACTATACAAGGTAACAGAGAACTTGCTGTTATTATTTATGAATGTTCAGGATGCATCTATGAAAACCTCAGCCCTCAATATTCCTGAATATGCAGGAGTCAGACACAATACTGCAGTTGCACTTGTCTAGTGGTGCCCTTGGTGGAGTTCTTCATATTAATCTCATTTGGTATTCATCATCACTGCAATACCTAATTGCCTCATGTACCCAGGAAGGAAAGATGTTTCCCACCTGCCATTAGAAGAATTTCCCATTTCCTTCAGTGGGCTTCTCAGAAGGTTCATGTAAGGTACGGAATTAGGTTGCTCTTCCATTTACAGACAGGGACCTGAAGATACGTTCTTGGCACAGTGGTACGATATAACACTTAGAAAACCCTACATTTGGTAACAGAAGAAGCATAGTCATCTCAGCATGATGCTTTGCCTGATCTAACATATCAAGCATTCCAAGTTATGTTTACATCATGGATATCACGTACTGAGGCACAGAAAGAATGAGTCTGTCCTGAAGTTGTGCAAAACTTCAGTGTCAAGCTCAGGCAGAAGTCAAGATTTTCTAAACTTTACTTCTTATGTCTCAACTAGAAGGAAACCCAGTGTGAGCTTTCCTTTCCACCCTCCAGACATACCACTATTGTAGTTCAATAGTGACAATGAGCTTCACAAACAAAACCTACTTTCTCAGCTCATTGTACTGGGTGTCATCACGGTGGACCATGGCTGTTTCCCATGGGCTTGTGTTTGAGAGTAGACACAGAACTGGCACAGTCTAGACAACAGGCTGTTGTACATGGTGCCTCAAGTTACCCAGAAAGCATTAGTTGGGATCTAAGAAAAAGACAGTGACTTTCTCTGCTGCTGAAATGCTATTTCCTCATTAACCAGCAACATATGAGAGTGCACTGGGAAAATGAATCTTCTGGTAGCCCCAGGAAAGGCAGGTAAAGAACTTCAACCTAAAAGGTATATGCATGCTACTATGATGGGGTGAGAAAGGTGCCCAATGTGCAAAATCTCACTGACAAAACTTCCCAGTTCTTGCTCCTCAGTCCCATCGACTGTGACTAGTTGAAGCACATTATAGTCATTTCACAGTGACTTAAATTAACTTGATGCTGTTATTAAGGAGTAATTATTCCTAAAAAGGAAGCAGAATGGGCATTATAGGCACATTGGTGATATCAGTACAGGCCAGTGAGGACCCCTGAATTCAGGCCAGCTTTCTAAAGCCCTTTGTGTCACTGTTTTATGAAAAGTATTTGATAACATTGCTGCTTTCTCAGATGTGATCTCATTTTTAACCCCAAATGGCACTTTTAGGAACAGCTCCCTCAGGTTTACTTCTATCAGATCATAAAGTACATTGTATTCCCTTGCCTATGAGATGTGCTAAAACTTGTATCATTTGTAACTGGAAATCCTATAAAGCTGCCTGACATTTTTTCATTCACAAAAAATTGAAGTCAAAATTCGAATGGATGAGAAAGAACCTTCCAAGATTAAAAAAGTGTGTGTTTTGTGGAGGAAGCTACTATCTGAAGCACTTTTCCCTAAATATAGTAGGGACTAAAGTTTTTTTGGTAATAACAGCTGAGCTTTACCTCTTCTTGGATTAATAAACACATGGTCCATGTCTGATTTGTCTGACTCATGTTACAAAAACATGCTATATGCTATATGAAACATGTTTAGCTTTCCCCAGCTCTGCCCTGTGTAAACTCATTTTAAAGACTATTGGTGTTAAACTGTTTAAAAAAAAAAAAAAAGCAGTTAAAGTGAGATTATCCTGTGAGTGCATGGAAAACACTTCTCACCATCCTACAAAACAAGTAAAACTTGAATCACAGAATCATAGATTTTAGATCATAGAATCGTAGAAGATTTTTGATATATTTGGATTCTATGACTCTATATTTGGAAATACAGGCAATTTACCACCCAGTTTAAAGATTTCAAAGTAGGACTATGGTAAGACTGCAATTTTCCACAGAGAAAGCAGAGTGGTGTGCAAACACTCCAGCATCACTCCTTGCAGCATGCTAGGGGCACTTGTGGAGTTATTCTTTGTTTTGCAGATCTGCAAGCTAAGTATGAGGCATTAAATTACTTCCCAAAAAAATCTGGAGTAACCTTCTTTGAAGGCTTTCAAAATCTGCCTGGATGCATTCTTGTGCAACCTGCTCTGGGTGGTCCTGCTTTGTCAGACTAGATGATCTCCAGAGGTCCTGTCCAAGCCCTACCAATCTGTGATTCTGAGCAAGCCTGCTGCAGTCAGATTTTCACAGTTCACACCGCATGCTAATGTGGGACTGTGGTGGATTGACCCCGGCAAGGCACCAGGTGCCCACCAAGCCCTTCTATCACTCCCCCCGACCCCCTTCAGCACGGCACACAGGGAGAGAACGAGATGCAAAGCACAGGGGTGTGGGTTATGATAGATAAGATGTTATTTTCTACTTCCCGTCCACAGGCGATGTCGGGCCATTAGCATGCAGTGTGAACAAGCAAGCAGGTTGGAGGATGTCAAAAATAGGGTCCAGGAAGACTTGAGTTGCAGCTGGCATAGGTCATCATGTACAATGAATGGGCAGAGAATAAGCTGAAGCTAAATATACTCCAACTCCTTGTAGATTCAGTGCTGGCAGTAGGCCAGGCTGCAGCAGTAATTGCTGGGGTAGGTTTAAAGTGCTCTCCTGTGCCAGCCAGTCAGCTCTGCCTTAAATTAACCCAGCTGACTTTAGGCTGAAACAGATGACGGGCCCTCATAAACTCAGTTACACCAGTTCAGCCATAAGTGGCAAAGGCTATAGATGAAGTGCGGTGCTTTACAAATATCTTGAATCTCCACTGTCTTCCCTGCAGTGACTGTTGACAATGACCTAAATTCTTGAATCCATCTGAAATACAAAGCTTCTGGTTAACCTAAGCAGCTTCACTTTCAAGGGCCTTTGCCTAAGATTGCTGTATAGTCAATGAAAGGAGGCTTTCTGAGACCATTTCTCCACTCAGTATTAAGATGTATCAATAAATTCACTCAAGATGTTCCTGTGGATCTTCTTTCCTGGTCATCCATTTCTCTGGGCTCCTCTTATTACACTCTCTGATCTTTCCAACTGCAAGAAGCCACAATGCTGCTGTACTGGAGACTTGTTTAAGTCCTAATATAAAATGATGTTCATATACACTGTTAACAATTCCACTACAATCCAGACATTTAGTATTAAATTAGTTTGGTTAAAATAAAAACCCTGGGCCTGTAGAAGTACGTGCATGTACATGGTTATAAATATAATTCAACTGCTAATTTAACATGTTGAGCTTACATTTTCTATAATAAAATATTTAAGTGGTTTTGACTCCACAGTGTGATTCAAAAAAAACAATGCAAGATAGAAAAAGACATCAGCACCTGATAGTATTGACTGGCCACAATCAATCACCCAGGTGAGTACTAAGATAAGTATCTTCACTGTGGACTGACAAGGTCCAATACAGATTTTCCCAGAGAGAAATAATCTCAATAACACCACCTCATGCAACTGTAACCTAAGACCAAGCTTTCATTTTAATCTGCATTTCTAATGCCTACCACTTAAATATCAGAAATGTCTGATCAAGCATTGCCCAAGGCTGAGCCAAAGCGGAGTAAAACACAGGGCTGTATTCTGTTCCTGTAGCTGAAGCTGGTGGAGGCTTCAGAGAGCAGTTTATTACGTCTGTGGAACCTAATGAGCACTAAATATTTTGACTATCTCACCACCTCAGTTTTTTCTATACTTCTTCAGAAATCAGGCTTTCCCAAAAAGTCACCTTTGAGGCTGGTCTCATAGCTGGGTCTGGACCAGTGACTAGACTTGCTTGAGCTGAGTTCTGCTACTTGAAGTAGAAGCCCTCCCACACGTCATCACAGAATATATGACCTTACCCCTCCTCCCTTGGTTCTGGCACTGACTATTAATGCTGTTTGCAGCTAGTGAAGTTTCCTCAGCACTCTCTGCTGCTCTCTCTCCAAGCTCCTTCTGCTTTTGTTTTCCAACTGCAGCAAAAAATACATGAACCTCATTTTCTGCCAACACTGAGATGAACAAATGCCAGAAAACAATGTGAAAGATAGCAAAGCAGGGCAATTTGTGTTAGGGTTATACTTCTAGCTAAGGATCCATCGAAAGCTGCAGGAATTTATCTGTATATAGATGAGATGACACCTCTTGCTGCTGTAGGATCTGGACAAACTAGCTAACAAAATATGTCCCTCAACAGCTCAGATTTATCTCAGGTTTTACTGGCAGGGAGAACGGAGAGTTGGAGAGGCCACAGGACAAGCCCATGATTGTGAAGAAAGTCAGCAGTAGACCTAGATCTGCTGTCTCGCTGCCATGGGCATTTAGCTCTCCTCAAGATTCCTGTTAGTGAGGGATATTGTGGAGAGCTGGAGAAATGGGACATTTTTGGCCAAGTAGAACTTTTTCCACCAGGAGCAAGAGTGTTATCAGGCAGGACTGGAGAGCTGGTAGGTCCGCAGCAACCTCTCCTGTGGCTTGGAGCAGTCCCTCTGTCAGAGCATGAGCTCCCCTTGTTCTTGGACAGCCCTATCTAAAAGGCATCGTCTGGAAGAAATTAAGAGGGTTTTTTTTTGGTTTTTTTTTTGTTCCATCGTTGCCTGACAACTTCAGCAGATGCAACAGATACACATCCCCCTTTGCTTCTGAAGAACTTTGCTTACTGTTAAATGTTGAAAGCATTAAAGCTAATTGAACTCACTGCTCAGAGAACTAAGTCTGAGGTCAACTGTCATATGTGGTAACACTGTTCAGGTAAAAGGACTTTTGGGGTAGTTTAGAAATCTTCAGAGAAGCGCTCATGCCTGTCCACATACTTGTCAGTCCTACTTGTCATTACTAATGTTTTTCTTTAGGTTGGACAAACAGACGGATATACTTTGAAGAACTCCTCAAGGAATGGCTGGACGAACTAAATCTGGAGTTGGTGTTGAAAGTGGTGACATAAGATGCTACTCAGATGGCCAGATTTTAAGCACTTTGCTTCAGGTGATTAACCTGGAATAGTCTTTATGGTCCGTAGAGAGGCAAGTAGGAAAAGAGATGGAGGGATGGTGTCCTGGTTTGAGTGAGAACAGAACTAATTCTTTTCAGTAATTCAGTGTCTGCTTCTAGCAGTGATAACACCTCATGTTTAGAGTTACTACCAAGGATTGGTACGCAGACCAAGGCCACTACTGGATCTTGTGTACCACATTGGGGGGTGCAGAAAGTAAAAGGCCGCATCTGCAGGAAGGAGCAGACAGGACAGGTGACCCCAAACTGACCAATGAGGTATTCCATCCCATATACATCATATTCGGTTTAGAGCTGTGGGATCCAAAGGGTCTCTGGGCTCTTCTCCCCTCTTGGACTGCTTTGCCAGCTTTGCTTGGCTTGGCTCAGGTCCTCTTCCGGTTCCTTCCTCGGAGCACCCAAGGAGGTCTCTGTCCATTCTGCCTTCAATCCGGTCTGTGTGTTTCTGAACCCAATACCAGAATCCAGCTCCTGAACACAGCTCCCATCTGCTGCGGGGCCCAGCCTGGGATTCCCCTGGTGCCTGCATAGCATCAGTGGTGGCGATGATGTAATTACCATCAGAGAGGTTGGGTTTGATACTGGTTTTGTATATATTCCACTTTTATTATTATTAATTTCATTTTAATTAAATCTGTTCTAGTTTCCTTTTCTAATCACTAAGTCTCTCTCCCTTATTCATTTTCTCTTCCCCTTTGGGGAGAGAGGGGGGTTAGCAGAGAGCGTCTGTTATAGGTCTAAGGGGCCACCCTGACCCTAAACCATGACAGATGGTGAAGGGAGAGAGTAAAACCAGATATGCTCTTCCATAAAGCAATTCAGATACATAACTAAATACTGTAATTGCTTTCTAGAGGGACTGACTGTGTCCTTGTCAACTTTATGGGAAACCTAGAGAAATTATCTTCTAAACATAACTACTGCAAATATCCTCTCAGTGTCACACTGAGAAAGGGGTCTCAGATTGTAAATGAGAAGAGGACTCTTGACTTGTAAGGTGTTATTCTTTACTTGAATCCTGCTGAGGATTCAGCCCAGTATATCTAAAACTCTAACGATGCTTGGCCCATGGGTGAACAAATTTATTTTGACTGTCATACTTTTTTTTTTCTGGGAGAAAGAAGGAAAGGAAGAAGTGGTTGGTGGCTGTCAATGGTGCAGCAGAGGACTTGTTTCTAAAGTGATCCTCAGCTGCTGTAAATCCAGAGCAAGTGACACCACATCAGGACTAGACCAGCAGAGCAAAGACGTTCACAATGCTGTGAGGGCATCTCCTACATGCACAAACAGACTAACTTCCATAACACTGAACTGGTGACTTCGGGGTTAGAAGACCTTTTGTTGCTACCTGGAAAAAGCAACCTGCTAGAAATAAAGGGGAGGTACTTTTGACTTCATAGAAGGGTGAGTTCTCTTTAAGGTGTGCTGAGAAATGTGAGCATTCCACACATTTAGGCATGCTTTTCAGTCAAAGACTGAAAAGAAGAAAGAAAAAGAACCTGGCATGGGAGGCTCACTCTTTCTCATCTGCCAGGTCTAAGGCAAGTAGAGTGACTTCTGTTTTGTAGAAGGAAAGGAAGTCTTCTGGAAGCATGGTTCTGGAAGGCTATAAGGAGACATGCTGCTGTTGGAGAAGTTATCATGGTATCACAGGCAGACAGGCTCTAAAGAAGATTGCAGTTATGGTATGTCCAAGATGTCTTGTCATTAATTATCTAGACAAACTTCTGGGAGATGGCAGGAAACCTCTAGATGACAAAATCCATGCCCTAAACACACTCATACACTCTCACATCTGTGACTACAGCCTTGCACAGGTTTTACAAACAGCAGCATTTGAGCTTCCACCATGCTTTGAACTACAGGCAAGAGGCGTAGATTCCCAGCAGCACAGGGCATGATCATGAATGACTCAGTCTTACTTTCTGGGTCACAAACTTTGTGATCTGTACAAAGCAGAGAATTACTATCAAAGGGATACAAACAGTCCAAAGCATCTGCGAGGCTCTTCTGGGGGAAAACAAAGGTCTTGCTTTTGTCTTCCACTTATATCAGAATGGGAATAACCTGATGACCTAAGAAGCAGAGTAATTTTTAATACCTGCTCTTTTCTCCCTGTACCTCGAGGGGTAGAGTCCTGCATGCCTCATCTCACTGGTTATCATTATTATGTCATCCAGATCAATCATTTCAAGCTCATTGGGTTGTAAATGAAGCTTTGATCATTCGTTACACTTTGTTAGTATTTATCAGAGACAGGACTCTGTTAATCTGAAACAGCAGTACTCAAAACCCAAGGAAACCTGGGCTCAAAGAGCACTTACTGCAAGCTGGAGGGGTGGCATTTGGTTTTGTTTGTTTTCTAAATTATTCACATCTAAAAATTTCCAAACTGCTGTAGGATACAGCTCCAAAAGGTAAGCAGATCAGAAGCAACCACAGAAGAGAGAGTCCTCTGCTAGCAAAAAAATCCTCTTTTATGTTAAAGTAAGTGTAAGGCTTCTGGGACTGATCCACAGTGCACTGAAGTCATCAAAACCAATAGGTCTAATTCATCAAGTGCTCTGGAGCTGGTCTTTCAACAGTTTTAAGTCCTTGTATGCACTGCCTGCAGTTTACATTGCAGTTAGGACCAAGCAAAAGCACTACTTTTCAATTTCAAGCTCAGGACCCGAAAGAAGGGCCATGCTCCAAATGTGTGCCTTAGCGATGACAAGCAAAAATTCTTTAGCACCATCTAGCTAACATCGAAGGTAACCCACATTGACACTTGCTACAAATTTGCTCTGTCACCGACACTCTCTGGCTTGTTGAGCATGCAGACCTCAAAAGCCTAAGAGCTGGGTGCTGCATGCTGATGAGGAGAAGGAGAGGATGTGTTTAACAAGCACGCCGAGAGCGGAGCGTGGAGCCAGATGGGGCACCGGTTATTGGCCATGGGAAGTGCAAGTGCAAATTTCATTCAATTTACACAGTACCTTGTTCAACAATCTGAGAAAACAGAACAGTGGAACATGAGAAGGGACAAGATCACCTTTTTTGCTGAAATGTTAGAGAGAAGACAGACAAATGAAACACTGTGAGAGCAAAACTTAATGCAGGAAGATTTGGTAAAGCTGAATAAAGGGCTACGAAATTAATGGGAGGTGCCAGGAAAAGCTTTGAGGGAATAGTCAGAGGCAGTCAATCAAAATCCTTCACAAGTTCATTCAATATTTGCTGAAATGTTCCTACAGAAAAGAAAAATACTGTAGAGTGAACAGTTCAAAACAGTCCAGTATATTGGAATGAAAGAGCTTGAATTTTCCTTTTTGAAATACATTTATTTCTTAAGATTTTATGATGTCATATTATTATATAAAATGTAAAAAAAACCCCAAACAACTCAGAAAACTGAGTTAGCAATCTACATTGAAATTTTCTAAAAGGAACATTTGAGAGACTGCTTAATAAAACCATTTGTTAAAATTTGAAACTGATGGATAATGCATTTCAGAATCAAGCCAAATATTAAAAACTCAAGAATAGAATTTTTCTCCCCTCAAAGTTTAATGAAAAACTTCCAAAACTTTTTTTTTTTTTTTCCCCCTTGAAATTTTGATAAAAAAATCCGTTCAGTTGATATTGGAAATGCCTGCAGGCATACTTTACTAATACTTCTCAAGAAGTATTAGTAAAGTATGCATTTACCTACATTATTGTTTAATGTAGGACTGTATCGTTGTCAAAAAAGAGCACCTCTTCACCTGTCATAGCTTTGTCAAGGAAAAAGAATGAAAATATATAAGAATATGAAACATATTGTTTTAGCATTGGCCCAATTACCTGTTTACAACATTTAGGAGTTCAGAAAAAATCCAACTGAGTTTTATTTTCACAAACAGCTAAAACAATATTGTAAAATCTGATCTCCATCTTTTGACCTAGGTTAGTTGAAAACACTTACTAGGCATTCTTACCCTCCCCCCAACAAAGTTTTTGTCTTTTTTGTTTGGTTGGGGTTTTTTTAAGAAATGACCCATAACAATCCCATACCATGATTCCACAAGTAAGGACTATGGGAAAATTGATGCATTTTTATTTAAGTACTTGTACCTTGACTTTTTGGCTAGAAAGACTCAATTTTCAAGCTCTGGGCTAATCTATGGGCTAATATTAAAAGTACTTTGTGCATATAGCCTTCCACACACACCTGTGCTCCTAACTGGGAGATAAAAAGAGGCGGCAATATCTCTGTGCTTAGAGGCCATCTGAAAGCTGTGCATCCCTCAACCAGAGCGAGCTTATAGTGGCTGCTTTGTCTAGATAAAATAGATATTATCCTACAAAGGCTAGCTATATAGACAATACTCTGCAGAAAGGAGAGGCTCAAAGAAGGTCTGCATTTTGAGAATGGGGCTTGGGAAGGCTGCAGGGGAGCAATAACCCCTTCCACAGCAACCCAGCAAACCTCTACCAAGCCATGTCAGGCTCAGTGTCACACTCTGTAACGTGGGCAAAAACTAGAGTAAAAGGAAATTGCACACTACTCCCACACCCTCTCACACCCTGTAATAAGCTTTTTATTCTACTATAATTAACACTGACTAATCATTCCCTGTTTCCTTAAAATTACAAACAGCCCTACACTTAGTGTTTTGCTGCTGCTTTTGCTTTATCTGCTAATGATCCTTTCCCCTTCCTGAATTGTTTTCTTATACTTGAGGTCTTTCCAGACACTGCATGCTGAATTTGGACTTCCTGATTGCTTAATTAAGTCATTTTAACCTAAACCCTGCACATTTTGTACCAACAGATTCTATGTCTGTAAAATCTAGGTGTACTTTCTTTAGTGCAGACACATATTTTGGGGACATGGATCACCAGTATAGGTACAGATCAGTCATAATCATGACATGTTTACTGAATGTATTCGTGGTCCCCTTATTAAATATTTCCAAATTTCAGAGTGACATTTTGACACACAATTCCAGCATATACAGTTGTATTCCTGTAGAAGACAGGTCATTTCCTGTGGTCCCAAATAAGCAAGAACAACTCATATAGGCAATTAGGAGTCTCAGCCTCTCTGAAACCCTAATGAAAATAAGCTAAAATTGGGATTTTTTAACCTAAGCCATGTAGGCCATTCCCAATATTTTACTGTCTTTATCTTCAAATAAAGGTTGCACATAAGATACCTCCGCTTGAATCTCTGTCAACTTAACCCTGTCCGAAACAAAGGACTTGTTCAAGAGCAGTAGTTCAGGAGAACTCAATATTAGTAATCTGAAAGAATAAAGAAATGTAGGATTCACAAAGGAATAGGATCCAAATCCCTCTACAGTCAGTGGACTTCCTACTTAATATGACAGGCATTAAATCAGGACGATTCTATTGACTGATGGTGGGGGACAGAAACCTACTCTTTTAGTTTCATAAAAGCAAATGTCTTTTTATCTGAATAGTAATTATTATCATTAAAACAAAATGTATATTTTCTCAGCTTTTTATTTACTATGTAAAGTGCTTTCTACAGTAAATCAACAAATATGAGTATTCATGTCACCAAGTGCTGATGATTAAAAATAATTACTTTAATGGTAGCTGGCCTGATGCCAAACATGATTAGCTTTCACATTTCAGGCATGATAGTAGATAATTTACATCTCCTTCCCCACCAATACCAAGATACTCCTAATGGATTCTATTTTAGTTTTTAAGATTTAATAGAAATTTAGTGTCCAATTCACTATATTATAGTCACCATTTGCTTTCAAAACCAAAGAACTGTTTCAAAAAAGGGCAGAAAGTATCCAAATCACATGATTCATAGCCAATAAACTCAGCTTCCCTTCTGACGGTGTCCTTGCCTGTGCCCTTAGAGTTGTCAGAGGAAGAATGAGAAGGAAACTTTCTCAAACATGTCAGAAAATGCACTTAAGGATGAAAAACCCGTGGAGGTACCCAAGGGTTCCCTGGCAGGACACGTGCAGATTGAAGCTCCTCTCTCCAGAAGCACAAGACAAATGGCCCACCTGCTCAAGTGGACAGGATTTTATTCTGGTGATAGTGGACATTTGCCTTTCAAAAATATCACAAGCTGTTCAAGGACCTGGTGGGTAAAACCAGCAAATATATTGACATTCTTTTAAAGTTGTTTTATAACCAGTTGCTTTTTGTCATCAGGTCTGAGCTCATCCTGTTGGGATAAAAACTGATGTATACAAACAGGATCACATGTACCGGCCTCAGTTCAGTCTTATGGTGTCAAAAGCATCTGAATGCTCTTTGGGTGAGAAAAGGGAAGTGCAAGTGAATTTGACTCCATCTGTTTTGGAAGGTTCTGCCCATAGGAAATGTGGACATTCAAAATACAGAAGAAAATGGAGGTTGAAGCTCCCACAAGAACAAACCTTGGTAATTTATATTCCCCTTCATCTCCAGATCTCCATCTCCATCCAACAGGCCTAGTAAGGCTGCAATCAGGACCAGAGTCCTGGTCTGAAAAGTGTAACAGCTTTTGGTAGCTACTGGAAGTTGGAACCTGTGTTTTCAAGGAACAAATTTGGGAACAGTATCCAAAAAAAGCATAACTATAAAGCTGAAGAAAAAAAAAAAAAGCAGCACTCTCTCCCCAGCCTATCTGATAATGCTTGGTGCTATGGGAGATAATTTCTGCTGCCTGTGATTCCCTAAAACTGTTTCAGGACTGCAATGATGAACTCAGACCAAGCAAATGGACTTGTAAACATCCATTTTCTTTTGCTGGTCACCAACTAAAAGAAAATATGTTTGTCAAGTTTAAGACTTCACCTTTCAGCCTACTGCTGACATAAAACATAAACACATTTTATGAAACCCTTCCAAGTTACATTTCAGTGGACCAACCCTCATCTCTATTGGCATTAAAACTTCCAGCACTGGCAGCCTTGAAAGTACAGAGCAAATGGAGATGGTGCCAGCTTCCCCACACTGCCTCCCGGGTTTCTATAGGTTCCTATAGGCGCTGATGGGAAACCAGACCTTCACATCAGGTTGATACTTGGCTTGCAGAGAGAGTCTCATCCACTGTAGCAATTAATGATGCTTGTGATGCTGGTTTTTAATGGTGGGGCAGATGGTGCTATTTCTGTACAAAGGTGACTCACACCACTTCTCAGAGGCTGTAGAGCAAATATTTGGAGGAGAGGAGGTGAGGGGAAGAGCAGACAAAACTGGTGGGCTTTACAAGTTGGAGCAAGTTTGGAATTGCTTATTTAAAGATAAAATTCAGTACCACAACAGGAAATCTCAAGGCCCAGCCCTGTCCCCTAGACTAACTGCTGTTAGTCTGGCAGTACACCCCTGTTCTTGAGCCTTCTTGCTAGAAAGAGATCCAAATACCCCACCCCCACTCCTTTCACTCCAGCAGAAATCTGAGCATATCCTCTGTCCTCAGATTTAAAGTAAAACGCCATATCATCACCCTAGCACAAAAACACACAAATACCCTCCTACCTTTGTAAAGAAGCAAAATATTAAGCTTTATGTGTACAACAACTAATATAAAAAGAAATCTGATTATTTAATGCAATGCTGTGGTTGAGAATTTAACCACATAAAAGGCAGAAAATTCAAATGTACAATTCCCACAGAAACCATAACTTGGCCGTGTTTCACATACACACATCAAGGCAGAAACTTTAACAGTATATTACCCCATCTGAATTATTGCATTTTCAGAAGAGGTAGATCTCTCCTTCTCCTCCTCCCTTATCTTTTTTTTTGACTCTTTATTTTTTTTCTTTTTTCAGATACAAATCCCCACTGTCAACACTTAAGAAAAATTAGGGAAGGGGATGCCAGGCAGAAGGGAAAGCAGTGGATGGCTTTGGGTAAACACATATGCATTGGAGGTAGCTCAGAAGAAGAGCTTAGCCCCCAGGTTGCTTCCAACTTCAGCTACTTTGTGTCCAGGCCCCCAGGTCCAAGTCCTTCTGGCAAACGCTTAAGTCTGCATCATAGCTTAGCCTGATCACAGAGCACTTAGCCCTAGATAGACCCTCCCAAAATCTAACCCTGGAGGAAACTGCCCAAGGGACAACCCACTCAGTGTCAGCTCCTTCCTTGCACCTTCAGTGTGGATTTCAGTTCTGCCAAAGGTCTTACCCAAGTCTACCCAGGCCTATTTCCCGAAACAATGCTATTCAAGGAAATTAGGGGGTTGCAGCCTGTTTAATTCATCCTTTAGTGTGAATAAACTGTTTCTCTTTGCAGGCTAGGCTGAGTGAGGTCAGACTTTGTACCAATATGGAGTGAGGACATAAACATCTGGATGTACGGGAGGTTACCTTCACTCCTCCACTGCTGCAAATGAAACAAGGCCAATACTGCATAAAGTCACCAACTCTTAAGATTCTCCAGTCAGCTTTTAGAGTAGTAACTGGTGCTGTTGTATATGCAGGCAGCTAAACCTTCCACCATCCACCAGCCTTGCTGCTTAATCCCTTCCTACCTGCTCCAGAGAAAGATATAGAACAAGCAATAAGGTTTTTTCTTCCTGAATTTCGTGCCACAAGGTTGGAGTCAATATTGTTCAAGTGTCTTTACTCGTACAAACAAATGGGAATTTGTAGCCAGAGGGAAGCAATGGATCCAGTCATTGATCTGGGCTGCATGCTCACTTGGCCCTGGGCAGCCACAGTGGCCAGTATGGAATATGTTCTATTTGTCTGTGCCTGCTACAAGCAGCCTGTCCTGAGTGGCTTGAGCACTCAGAAATCTGAATTTCTTGGTACTAGTGAATTTCAGGTTTTAGAGGGGAGAAAATGGAGGTAACTTCTCCATTCATTGTACAAAAATCAAGAATGTAAAATTAGAGGAGACATTCTGAATCACTGATTGTGCATCCAACCCAGTACCTCATCTCCCCCAGTGGTCAGTGATGGGTACTTCACAAACAAAAGATGGGTGCTTCATAAACAGCATGGCAATTACAGTGATCCCTCCTCTGGCATAACCTCTCAGATTCCAGAAATCAGCAGTTTGGGGACTTCCTGAGCCAGAGGTTGCATCTGGACCATCACATTTAATAGCTCCCAGTAGACTGCTCCCTGAATTTGTCTAATCCCTTCTTGAACCCATTTACACTGTTGGCTTCTACAACATCCTGTGACAAGGAGTTTCACACTACAGTCATGCACTGGGGGTGCTGGGGATGCCAGGGGCGGGGAGGGAAACTTACTTTCAGATGATTTAAACTCACTACCTAATTATTTCAGGGAGTGCCCTCCAGTTCTACTGGTAGGAACATCAGTAAAAGTCATTCCCTAGGAATTTGTTCTTCATTGTTCAGATTGTTACCAGGCTCACCCAAGCTTCTCTTTTATAGACTAACCAGTATCTTACACAGACTATATCTCATACAAAGTATATTCACCACCTTTCTCTGTGCTTCTCTGTTTTCACTGTAACCCTTCCAATACAGGCAATTTTTCTTTGGCAATGGATGGTTCTGACAACTAACCAGGGCATATTGTACAGAAGAGTTTTGAAGGCAGATTATTTTCCCTGAAAATCCAGACATAGTTATAGAAAAAGAAAAGAAAATGTTCATTTTGCACTCTGAGGGCTTCACTGACTTAAATGGAGCACCTAAGATTTAGGATTTATGTCTAATTTTCACTCAGCCATCCAGGTTACCTCCTGAGGTACTACATAAACCTATAAATAATAATAATACAATGATATATCATTAGAATATAATGATATATTAACTTTTCAATAATTACTATAATTGAATTATGTTATAATATATAATTATATAATAATATACCATGATGACATAACATACACATAAATATACATATAGCTTTGTTATACATATACATACATTACATACAGACAGTTATCCCATTTCAACAAAAATGGTGATTACTGATTTACTGGAAAAACTGAGGGCAGACAGCACACTGCACAGGGAGGTGAATTTGGGACACTGGTTTTTGGAGACACCAAATAAATGACCTGTAGTTTCAGCTCAGCACAGGTGTAAAGAGCAAGCCCAAGAACACTTAGCATAGTGTGGAAGATGTATTGGACATAAATTTAGGAGGGTCCAGGCCCTGATCTCATTTCCTTCAGGATTCAGCAGGAGCAAGACAGTTCCTGTTCAATGCCAGATGACATGAGCCCCCACCAATTCCACACCAGTTGTTCTTGTGTAGGGTGTAACTGGGCAGAGGTCCAGATGCTCAAAGGGAACCAAAGCCTAACTGCCAGTTACACCTCATTTTAGTTGTAACACTGAGAAAATGTTCTAAGGGAATATCACAGAATCATAGAATGCATCGGGTTCAAAGGGACCTCTGAACGTCTTAAGCTAGATCAGGGCACTCAGAGACCAATGAAGCCTGACATTGAATGTCTCCAGGGGTGGGGCTTCCACCATCTTCTGGGCAACCTGTTCCAGTGTTCTACCACCTTCATAGTAAAGAACTTCCTCCTAATGTCCAACCTAAATCTACCCTTCTCTGGTTTAAAACCACTGCCCTTCGCCCTACTGCTACATGACCTTGTAAACATGTCCCTATGTAAATACATCCCAGTTAGGTGACGTTTACTAATGTATGTCCTTTCCAGGGACAGTATGCAGGTTAGAGGGTAAAGTGGGCAATCATGGGAAGAGGTGAGGAACACCAGAAATTAGGCATAAGGGTTTAATAAAAAAGTGAGCCAACATGCCTTCTTCTTGTTCATCACAGTCACTACCTCCTCTTGCCCAGCACCACCATCTTCACTGGCCTGACAGTGATCATTTAGATTCTGACCCAAGTGACCAAGACTGCAAGACTCTGGTAATGGTCCCCTCTTCACCAGCCTTGCTGAAATCCTATGACATGGTAGTACAGCTCTTGCATTCCTGCTTCTCACATTGCTCCCTCTTGCCTTTTCCCTCCACACCCTACTTCCACTCTTCTTTGATCTGACTTCTGTATCCTTTAATAAAGAAAGATTTCACCATGTCAGTCAAGACTCCATCTTTTGCAAGCCTTCTGTGATCAGAAACAAAACACGGACTAAGAAAAAACATCTTAAATGATCCTGCAGAGCTGAGTTTGTCAGGGCATCTATCAGGACTGTACCAGCCAGGGAGTGAAAGAAAACGGTTTCTTTCTCTGGTGATGACTATTCCCAGGTCTTTTCTTTCACCTTCCCTGTGTGCTTTGTCATCAGAGAAGAAGGCTCGAACTTTAGCTACAAGAACAGAAATAGCAACTCTGGCCTATCTCAATTAACTGTTTCTTTTCTCCTCCAAAGAACATTCTTCCTATTTATTTAAAGTCAGTTTAAAAGACTTTAAAACTAAAAGGGAGTTAGCAAAAATTCCCTGCAGTGAAAGAAAGTCATATGAAAGGGAAAGCCATTGCTTTGTGTTTACCACATCTAGTGCTTTAACTAATTTTCCTTCTTTCCACTATCCATATTTTCAGCAAAAAGTTCAATAAAACCAGGTTGTAGCAATGGTTGCTGCCAGGGGATGAGCCAGGCTGAAACCCATGTTCAGCCCCCTGAAACTTTTTAACTGTTCAGCACAAATATTCTGACAGGGCCAAATTAACTCCTGTGATTCAGGGTCCATGGTTTTTTATCAGAATGATAACAGACAAACAGGGGGGTTTCTGGCAGAGGCAGAGTTATGTGTGCTAGACCCTGTCCTCCTGCATGCTCCTGGCAGTGCTGTGGGGTTTGCTGGAGGAAGAAGTTGATGTTAAATGTAAAAATGTGCAGTACTATGGACCTAGCTCTTACAACAGGAGATAAAAGAAAGGATGCTGTGAAGCCAAAATCATAAGTCTCTTCATTTGGTAAAGACAAGGAATAATAGTTCAATATTGTTGAACAGAAGTTTTGAGAACCAGTCCCTACCTGCCAGCAATTAAAAAGTTTGAAGATAATAAGATAAACTTAACCAAATACCACATCAAATTATATCACCATACACGCACATTACCACGGACATATCTACATGCAGGTGTGGAAACAAACATTTAAAAGAAATTAAATATTAGTCAGATACATAGAAATAAAAAAATGTAATTTGCTCTATTATTCTTACAGACAGCACCTGTCCAAATGGAGCCTGATGCCAAGCTTCTGGGCTTCTCTTTAACCTTTCATTGCCTTGGTTCACTCCTTCTTTCTCTGAGACAGCTACCTACACGTAGATGTCTCTAAATATATTTTTCTGTATGTGTGTTAAATACAAACAGGAATGTGAAGTCAGCTTGTGCTGCTGAATAAGGCTGCAAGATCTGGTGGTCCATAAGAAGAAGTGCAGCCATCTTGGCTATGGGACTGATAATACCCAGCAAAGTGTGTGTTGGGCAATAGAGCAGTGTAGCTCCATCAGATTTTTTTTTTAAAGGATTGCAAGCAAAATCTCATTGCTTATGTGGAGAGTTTTCAAGCTGGGCCAGAAACATCTGCACATTTTGTGCTGTCCTGTTTTGCATATTTGGCTTAAGGGCATTTTGACTTGTGTGGACCCAGAAAAACATTAAACTGACAGAATGCAGAAGACGGTCACCATATCCTGGTGCTCAGGAGGGACTTCCAGAAACCACCCCCACACAACCTGGTTATTTGAGGCAGGAAGAGCCATTCAGGTCCTCCTTGACACAGGTTTATCTACCCTGTTCTTAAGGATGTCCAGTGACAGACACTTACTGGGCTTCCCAGGCAATATGGTGGAGGGTTTCACCAACCTGCTTCTTTAAGGAAATCATTTCTACTGCCTAACACCATATTTTTTCCACAGGGTGTGGGGGGAGGTAGGAGAAGAGCAAGCAAGTCTACCCAGGCCTCATTAGTAGATATGCTCTTCAGTGTCTTCTTGGTTGACTTTGTCTACTAAGGCATACCGAGAGATGATAATAATAATAATAATTAATAGATGATAATAATAATAATAATTAGTACTTATATAGCACTTAGTCCTCAAAGTACTTTACCAACATTAGCTAATTAACTAAAAGACAGATTATATATGTGTCTGTATATATAAATAAATAAATACAAAAAAATCTGTGAAGCCTGATCACATTCATTCAGAAGTAAGGTGTTGCAGACTGACCACACTACATAAATCTTACTGCTTTCGATAACACATCATGCCAGCTTGGTTCAAAGCCTGTAGTTTTGCTTATGAGTATGTACTCTGCCATCTGTGTAAACCTGCAGAGTAGGGAAATTTCTTTAGGACAGCCCTGAAATGGTATTAATTAAGCAGTCTGACTTAATTTAATATTCAATAGGCTTATTTTCCAACATGAGGAGTTGCTAATGACTCTAAATACTTGCATTATCATTGCTAGCCATTTTAAGTAATTGCTAGATACCAATTAAACCAGCAGAAAAAGAAACAGGGTCAGGCAAAAAGGCAGCATTTTCAATCTCCAGACATCTTGCACAAATGTAAATACACAAATACCCTATGTATCTTTTTATTTCTTTTCCTTTCAACCCAAATCTCACACAATGTTATGGAGCATGACATTTTGGGAATGGTTTCTCCCTAAAATGAGCTACCTCATGATAAGATAAGAGCTACTTTTGTCACATCCTTCAAAACTGTGGCAGTGGGTCAGAGATTGTGGCAAAGGGGAGGTCAAGCCCTGCACAATGATCTTGAGCTCTTTGGGCTGACACTGGGACAGAGAGGCTGGGATCAGCCTAAAGACTGTATGAAACACCATGTTCAGTATCTTCTCATGTTATTATCTACTGATCCATGTCCCTACACTTTAACAGAATTATGGGCTGTTCCAGAGACATGAAGCCCAATGGCACTGGGCAGTGCTCTCCTGGCTGTTAGTTTTGGCTGCTCCTATCCATCTCATGGATGGCCTGAGCAGCTAGATGGAGTCGGCAACAGCCTTTTTTACTTGTCCCCACCTTTCCCTTCACCTCTCCTTCTTTTCTATCTTCTATCATTATGATTGATCTTGAGATTCATGTCTGTTCCAGATTCAGATCTGTTCCATACTAGTGTCCCATGTCAGCAGACTCAGGAAACGAGACTTCATGAAGATAAAAAAAACTTCAGCAAAATAAAAAATGAAAATGTATGAAATGCAAATGAAAGGCCACCTTGCTGACTTGTGGGCAAAGTGCTTGTGATACTGTGAGATAAAATTCATGCTTCACATACCTCCCTTAGGAAAAAAGAAAAAGAAAAATCCTCTAAAAAATCAAACTAAAAATGCTGTTCTCCTTTTACTTTGTGTACAGGAAATGTGACTTGGCTGCAAATGTTGGCTGTGAAATCCCTCCCTGATCTCAACTTTTCCCTTCTACTGGCACATGCACACATGTGTATGTGCAGTGGATGCAAGGTGCCACACATATCTACACCCATGTCAAATCAAGAAGATTTAAACCTCTGTGAGTGCAAAAACAAAGACCTCTACCTCTTCTGATGGCCTCTCTAGATCTTCTTGTGCAGTGACATCAGCCAGGTCTAGTTTTCCTATAGAAAGCCCTTGGACTCAGCACAACATCTGTTTCAACACTCTGGATCCCTTTCTCAGACACAAGATCTCTGCCTTGCAAGCCAGTTCTTACCAGGAATTCTCTCTAAAGCTGTTAAACACACACACACACACACACCCCCCCCGAAACAGCATGTAAAAGAACACGACAGGCTGAACATGTACCTGTCTTCAAGTGAACTATAGCTCCTCCTCCTGCAACAGCCTAAGTATTATACATAGTAACATCACTGAAAATCCATACTCTCACCCCCAGATTTGTACCACAATACCTGATAGAAGTAACAGGACTTCTTACATTGTAAGGGGGAACAAGAACGTGTGTCCAGTTGCACAGGTATAATACCCACAGAAGGCAAGGGGAATTGCACCAGGCAGCTAAGAAGAGAATTTAAACCTTTGTACTTTAATTTGTGCTAAGAAAGGACTTGAATATTTGCCTGAAATACACTTGCCAAACACCTTAAATATTCCTACCACCAAAACAAAAGCAGCCCTTGTGTAATTTTTTATTTTATTGTATTTATTTTTCCTAGTTGCAGTTGAGTCCCTCCCTTTCTGGATACAATTGGACCATCTCTGCCAGAGGACATCCCTGGGGCTCAGAAAAACACTTCTAAAGAGCTTTTTTTGGTTTTGTTTTTTTTTTTTTTGCATTTGGAATGCAGTAGATTATATCAAGTGTCAGATATTATCAAAATGTTTCCCAAGGGATAGTACTCCTATAAATTCTTCACACATACACTGCTTCACTTTTCAAACACCGAGTGCTGTGCTGTTCACAGACCTGCTGGTGTTACCACAGGAATAGGTATAAAGATTTGTGCAGAAGTGTACTTGCTGCAAATTGGACCAGTGGCTCCCAGTGCCTTTCAGGACTATGCACAAGAGAAGCTGTATTAAAATACAGGAATCCATAGGGTACCAAATCTTTCATTTCTGTAAATGCATAAGTTAAAGGACTTCTACAGTTGTTGAAATTACTAATTTAAAGGCTGACAGATCTTCCCAAAAACAATACAAAAAACTATTTTTCACCTTTTGACTTGGTGTTCACACAATATAGTTTTGATATCTGCATGTTTTCTTCAGAATTAACACACTCAACAGATGTCCAGACAGAAAAGAAAGAATTCTGTTCACAAAAAAGCACACTTTACAAATGGTGCACCAAAATTAGGAAGGTAAATCCACCTACATGTATCCAAACATGATGGTGTACACACATATTTGTAAACAAAGTTTAAAGTTTAAACATATTACACAAAGCCCTGGAGAAGTCAGCTGGTACGACCTCAAGGTCTTCAGATGCATTGTTTGCTATCGAGAAAGCCCATGAAATGAAACTTGCAGAACTGCAAGCAGCATTTCTGACCTCTGAAGTGCCTCTGTGAAGCTAAGTCAGATGTGGGACTCCAGCAGGCTGAGCAGAACTGGAAATGGAAGAGCTCAGGGTGCACCTTTCAGAAGAAGAGGAGAGTAAAGGATAAACCAACATATATGAAGACACTCTACTGTTATGCCAACACCATATTCCTTACTTCTATCATTCACTTTGTTGGAGGGGTGGCTTAGCCCTTGCAGGGAGTGGGGAGGACCACTCCCTCCCCCAGAGGCAGTGCATGAACAAGAACAGGTGCAGACATGGTCCTCACAAGTTCAAACCTAGGGGAGAGCACACAATAGAGGGTGTTGCTTCTGCAGCTATGCAAGGCCCTTGCCTCAGTAAGAAGAGGACTCAGAATCACATTAAACTCTTGCTTTGCCTGTTCCTACAAGCCAGAGAAAAACCCCACCTGACTCTGGCAGGGAGATGATGTGTTAGGAGATAAATACTCACCCTGCCCACAGGCTTCAAACACCTACAGGCTCCCAGGCTCTGCCCACATCTAATCCTCCCTTTCTGTAATTCCCTTGAAATCAGGCATTAACTAACTTTCTTTCCACCTGTCACAATCTCCAGGAAATCCCCGGATGAATTCACTCCACCCAGTCAGACCTCACATGAAAAGGTTGCAAATATATTGTGTCTGCATCAGAAGCAACCTTCATAAAATACCTGAAAACACAATTTAGCAACACATCCACAGGAAAGCTTCTCCCAAAAGATACAAGTCCTCTCTTTACCATGTGAACTCACTATGTGCTATTTATGTATAAAAATGAAAGGTGATAAAGAAAAAAAAAAAGAAAGCTCAGCAAGCAACAGCATGCCTACATAACCCAACTCTTTCGAGTAAGGGTCTTTGCACACCAGTCTAACATTCTTTTGACTACGACAAAGTGGAATAAAGTCTATTTCATATATATTATTTGATGAAAGCAGATGTCAGCAGATACTGCCTATGTAATTGATATTTGATTTATTCAAGATTTATGCATGCTGTGCCTTAGATATATTAATGATAATCCCCTGCTCTTGTGTTTAATATAGTGGAACCAAAACATAATTTGCTGGGATCAGTCAGAAATGCATCAAAGTGATTAACTCTACATGCAAACCATTATCCAGTGACATCCCTACTGTGCATAGTGCAAAAGGAGGCAATAATACAGTAATTGGCTTCACTTATGCAAGTCAGATATTTGCTGTGACTGCTGGCAAAATTTGGTCCTTTTAATCTCAATGGCACTACTTCCTTATATCCTCCATCTTCCATTGGTGTGTTCCTGTTCTCAAAGGAGTCTCAGAAGAGGGAAGTTTTCATAGTGCCAGGTCTGGTGACAGATGGAGTTCATCTGTCTAAAAGGGGGAAAAGGATCCTTGTGAATGAGTTGGTGGGGTTCACAGAAAGGGCTTTTAGTTTTGAAGGGGAAGGGGATAAATCCTGGCTCACTAGAATTGAGCCTAATGGTGGCAGGCCACTGTTGGGGGTGAAACCTACACGATTGACTTCCTTCCTGAAACGTCTGCACACCAAAGCATGCAGCATAGGGAATAAGGTTTCCCATCCTCCTAGGGTGAAATCAGTTTGCTCAGCTTGCTTCCTGAAATGCCTGTACACCAATGCATGCAGCATGGGGAATAAACAGGATGAGTTGGAAATCTATGTTCGGGCAAGGGGTTACGATCTGGTGGCAGTTACAGAGATGTGGTGGGACAGCTCACATGACTGGAATTGTGGTCATAGATGGCTACGTCCTTTTTAGAAAAGACAGGCAAACAAGGAGAGGTGGTGGAGTTGCTCTTTACGTGAGAGAGCAACTAGAATGTATTAAGTTCTGTCCAGGAGAGGATGAGGGGCGAGTTGAGAGTTTGTGGGTAAGAATTAAGGGGCAGGCTAGCATGTGTGATACTTGTGGGTGTCTATTACAGGCCACCTGATTAAGATGGGGAAGCTGATGAGGCCTTTTACAGGAAGCTGATAGCATCCTCACAATCACAGGCCATGGTTCTCATGATCATCCATGAGAACTACCCAGATATTTGCTGGAAGGCCTACATGGTCAGCCATTTGCAGTCTAGAAGGTTCCTCCAGTGCATCAATGATAACTTCTTGATGCAAATGGCGGATGAGCCAACTAGGAGAGGAGCACTGCTGGATCTTATACTCACTAACAAGCAGAGTCTGGTTGAAGCGGTGAAGGCTGAGGGCAGCCTTGGCTGCAGCAACCATGAGATGGTGGAGTTCAGGATCTTGTGTGGTAGGAAGAGAATACCAAGCAGGATCGCAACCCTGGACTTCAGCAGGGCCAACTTCGACCTTTTCAAGAGATTGCTAGGGGAAATTCCATGGGACAGGGTACTAGAATGTAAAGGGGCCCAAGATAGTTGGCTTATATCCAAGGCCCACTTCTTCCAAGCTCAAGATCAGAGCATCCCAACAGGTAGGAAATCAAGAAAGGGAGCCAGGAGACCCGCATGGTGAAACAGGGAACTGCTGGTCAAACTCAAGTGAAAGAACAGAGTCCTTAGATCACGGAAGGAGGGGATGGCCACTTGGGATGAACATAAGGCTGTTATCAGAGAATGTAGGGAGGCAACCAGGAAAGCTAAGGCCTCCTTGGAGTTAAACCTTGCAAGGGAGTTCAAGGACAAAAGAAAGGGATTCTTCAAATACATTGCAGACAAAGTTAACACTAGGGGCAATGTAGGCCCACTGTGAGGGAGGCAGGTGCCCTGGTGACAGAGGATACAGAGAAGGCGGAGTTACTGAATGCCTTCTTTGCCTCTGTCTATACTGCTGGAGATTGTCCTTGGGAGCCCAAGACAACTGAGGCACCAGAGGAAGTCAGGATAGAGGAGGAGACTTCCTTGGTTGATGAGGACTGGGTTAGCAATCAACTGAGCAATCTCAATGTACATAAATCCATGGGCCCTGATGGGATGCACCCACAAGTGCTGAGGGAGCTGGTGGATGTCATTGCTAGACCACTCTTTATCATCTTTAGTAAGTCACGGAGAACTGGAGAGGTGCCTGAGGACTGAAAGAAAGTAAAAGTCACTCCAGTCTTCAAAAAGGGCAAGAAAGAGAACCCAGGTAACTACAGACACCGGTCAGCCTCACCTTCATCCCCGGAAAGGTGATGGAACAATTTATCCTTGGCACTGTCTCTAGGCATATCAAGGACAAGGGGATCATCGGGAGCAGTCAACATGGTTTGCCTTGTGTGGATGTGGTCTATCTTTATTGCAGTAAAGCATTTGACACCGTCTCCTACAACATCCTTGTGACTAAACTGAGAAAGTGTGGTCTGGATGATCAGGTAGTGAGGTGGATTGTTAACCAGTTGAAGGAAGAAAGTTAGAGAGTTGTGGTCAATGGGCCAGAGTCTAGCTGGAGGCCTGTATCTAGTGGAGTCCCTCAGGGGTCAGTACTGGAGCCAGTACTGTTCAACATATTCATCAGTGACCTGGATGAGGGAACAGAGTACACTGTCAGCAAGTTTGCTGATGATACAAAACTGGCAGGAGCGGCTGACACACCAGCAGGCTGTGCTGCCATTCAGTGTGACCTAGACAGGCTGGAGAGTTGGGCAGGAAGAAATTGAATTAAATACAACAAGGGCATATGTAGAGTCTTGAATCTGGGGAAGACTAACACCATGTACCATTATAGGTTGGGGATTGACTTGTTAGAGACTAGCATGGAGAAAAAGGACCTGGGGTCCTGGTGGACGTCAGGATGCCTATGACCAAACAATGCACCCTCGTGTCCAAGAAGGCCAATGGAATCCTAGGGTGTATTAGAAGGGATGTGGTTAGTAGGTTGAGAGAGGTTCTCCTCCCCCTCTACTCTGCCCTGGTGAGACTTCATCTGGAATATTGTGTTCAGTTCAGGGCCCCTCAGTTCAAGGACAGGGAACTGCATGAAAGAGTCCAGCGCAAAGCCACAAAGACAATTAAGGGAGTGGAGCATCTCCCTTATGAGGAAAGGCTGAGGGAGCTGGGTCTCTTTAATTTGGAGGAGACTGAGGGGTGACCTTATTAATGTTTATAAATACAAGAAGGGTAAGTGTCAGGAGGATGGAGCCAGGCTCTTCTCTGTTATGTCCAATGATAGGACAAGGGGCAATGGGTGTAAGCTGGAGCATAAGAGATTCCACTGAAACATAAGGAAAAACTCTCACTGTGAGGGTCACAGAGCTCTGGAACAGGCTTCCCAGAGGGGTTGTGAAGTCTTCTTCTCTGGAGATATTTAAAACCTGCCTGGATGCGTTCCTGTGTGACCTGCTCTAGGTGGTCCTGCTCTGGCAGGGGGGTTGAACTAGATGATCTTTCAAGGTCCCTTCCAACCCTTAACATTCTGTGATTCTGTGAGTCAGAAATTTCATCATCATCATAATTTAAAATTGACACAACCAAAAAACCTCCAACAACCTGGCAATTTAACATGATAAATTCAGCAGCGTCACAGTCAGTTAGGCAATGAAATGCAGTGCTGCTCCTGAAGGCAGCTAAGAGGATCTCTCGCCACTCTGTGAACATAGGATTTGCAGGTTGTTTACAATATCCCTCTCATTGCATAGATGAGATGAGATGAGGCAGAGGGACTCTGTAACCAGCAGGATGCACTTTGGATGCCCAAGGTGTCAGGAGGAGATTTAAGTCTTCCCTGTGGTGCCCAGTGCCCTGTTATCAGGAGGGGAAGCACACCCTGAGGAAAGGCCAGCGGGGAGCTGGGTAGAGAGCAGCACAGCAAGAATAGCTAGAAAAGAGTTCAAAAGAGGGATTAAGTTCAATGGGGAGGACAGACTGTGACTCTAGGAGTAGTCACTGGGGTTTTAAAGTCATCTCTGCCTCTTCAGCTCCTCCTCATTGCTGGGAGCATGTCCTTTATGCAGGGAAGGATCAGGAATCTCTTAGTTCTTGGGGCTGGGGACTGAGACTCGAACAAAGAGACAGAGAGCAAAACCAGCACAAAATGTCCCAGTCCAGATAGGCAGGAGAAGGAAAGCTATTAGAAAAAGGCAGCCTGTCTCCTGTGAATTTTCTCGCTGGAATCATGATAGATGAAGAATCCATTTAGTCCATTTACATGTCTTATGAGTTGTTAGATTTCTGAGCACATTCATTACCACCACAAGAACAGCCATGTGTTTCCATGTTGTAGAATGAAATCTTTTAGCTCCTGGTTTAGCTCCTGGACCAGCATGGTAACTCTGTTCCTGATGACTTGCTCATCTACAGGATAGGATAGATTGCCTCCCACCAAACCCAAAAACCACATTACTGCTGAGTCAGTGAGGCACTGTAGTAACAAACACTACCTGAAAACAGCTCACAGAAGTGAAATCTCATTATTTCAAGCCACTAATCCTGGGAGCAGGTCAAATAAACAGATATTGAATGAAGTTCAAGGGTTTTTTTGCATACTTTTCCACCCTTCTCAGAACAAAGCAACTCCACAAGAGTCCAACAAGTCTACAGTTCTTCTTCTCCTCGTCTCGTGCTCAGGTTTGCGATGGCTGCATGTTCTTTAGAGGCTGTGCTCCCATTAAAGCTTGGGCTGCATAGGATGTCTAGAGCAAGAAATGCATCTGTATAGATTCAGAGAGATCCAGTTTTTTCAAAAGAGCTCTGACGTGATAAAAAACATCCAAAAAAAAAAAAAAGCCTCCTTCTTACCTCTGTGACCACTGCTCCTGAAGTGGGGTCAATGATGCCCTAATAAACATTAACTGGGGTTCTCTGGTATTCAGTCTAATCAGAAAGCAGTTTCCTCAGGAGCAAACCATAATGAAGAAGTTTTTAAATGGTGTGTATAAAAACCCCATCATTATCATTTTGTCCTGGTTTGAGTGAGAACAGAATTAATTCTGTTCAGTGATCTTACTTTTCAGATTAATTCTTCTAACTAAGTGCACTGTCTGAAGTTAGCAGTGTGTTTTCTCAGGCAGTGTCTCCTTTTAGCAGTGATAACACCCAATGTTGCTACAAAGGATTGGTATGCAGACCAAGGCCACTGCTGGATCTTGTGTACCACATTGAGGATGTGCAGAAAGTAAAAGGCCGCACCTGAAGTGAGGAGCAGACAGGACAGGTGACCCTAAACTGAACCTAACCCATGACAGATGTCATGGTGCCCAATGTGGGCCAAAACATAAAGAAAGTGTGATTAACATGATTTTCTCTTTTTTTCCACCTGAAATAACAAAACATAAAAAAAAAAAAAGAGTCTCCTCTCATTTCTCCTAGATAGGACGGTGATGTGTTGTTATATGGACTTCCCTCACTAAGAAAGGTTTTATTTGGGACAATATCCTGTGTTGAGGGTGCTGGATGAAGAATGTGGTGCATACAAGCCACAACAAATCTGACAGGAAATAAAGAGTTGCAGCAGTGAGAACTGGGCACTGGGCCTGCCTTGTCTCAAAGAAGTTTTGTGAGCTGCCAGTTGGAAAAGAAGGATCCCCTGCATGGCTTGTTAGAGCAGATACTGAGAGGGACAAGTGAGAGCAGTGCAAGAAAGAGGAAATGCTCTTCTCTTATTCTTTTATATCCTTGCCTTCCAAGAAGAGGACAGAGCCAGGAAGCACCAATATCAAGTAAGTCTCAGACAGAAGAAAAAAAGGAGTAAGAGATAGGTTACTTTATTCACAGATAAAAGAAATCTGAAATTTAGAATAATTACGCTTGTTCTTTTTTCTTCCCCTCCACCCAAAACAAGCCAGTCTCCTTCCTATAGCATCCTCTCCCTTGATATGAGCTTAGGGGACAGTCTCTACTCATTCAGCACATGCCTCAATGCACCAGGACTGACAATTTTCCTTTTGCCGCAACCATTTCTATACAGTACAAGAAAGTCCTCTTTTCATGGGCTATATAATTCTCACAGTACTGAGCTTATGCTCTAACCAACTTCAGCAGGTCTTTCTCTTATCAACCCAATTACTTAAAGCAAACACTTCAAAATGATGCAGCTGACAAGCTGAGAAGATGACATCAATCCTGTCTGGGAGAAAGGGTCTACAATTCCCTAGTGAATTTGTCTTTGAAATAAATGAAGAAAAATTGATAGCTTCAAGATATCACATGCAATTAAAAAAAAAAAATTCATTAATATACTTTTTCCAGATTGAGAATAATCACAGCCATCTGGAGATCAAATTATAAAATGGAGACTTGTGCAGTAAGAAGGAATCTTGTCACTCAAACCTTGTAAAACTTTTTTTTTTTAAATGATTGTTAGCTTTGATTTTATAATGCCTTGTTTCATCCTTCTACTGGAGTGCTTTATTCTTAATTAAAGTTATTCCAGAACATGCCTGGTGTGCCCCTGTAAGAACAGAGACAGCAGTAGCTCCTGATCGTGTCATTTCAGCTCTGTCAGATGCTGCCAAGATACAAATGGAAGCAAGTGAAAGAATTACCAGGAGTGGCAAAAGATAAAATACAGGAAACAAGTGCATTAGGAGGAAAAGAAAACCGAGATGCAGACAAGCTATTTGTCTACTTTTTCCCATGTATTTAGAAAAGTGCCAGAGACTGACACTGCCCTCCAAACCCAGTAAGCTTCATATGAGGCTCCCCTCCTCCAGAAAACTAAATCCAGAGAATAAACCTCACAGAACAGCTGTAGACACTGCCAAGACAGAGGCTTCTGAACACACAGAAACACCCTCCAACTGTGACTGCCCCTCCCCAAAACTGTTTGACTGTAGCCTCTCTTCACCTCCACTTCATGCCTTGCCTTCTTCTGCCCTCTCCTCTGTCTCTTTTTTCCTTGTAGTTGAGCTGATCTCATAACAAAATCCATCTTATTACCCCACAGTGGGAAATTAAGAGAGCCTCATGCTGTTCCATGAGGGCATCTTCTACCCACCCTGACTGTGCTCCCTTTTCTGTCTCCACTGGAATCTGTCTTAGCCAAGAGCCACCTATGGCTCCATATTGAGGTAGTGATGGATGTTCATGTTGACCTCAAATGTCCTACAACAGCAAACAAAATGCGTGACAACTCCCCCTGCCAAAGCTCAATGAAATAACCCTTTGTGTTTTAATAATACTGATTGAGCACCTCTAGAACACAAAGCCAGAAAACTTCAAACCATATCATGATTAACCCCATCCAAAATGATCAGGCTTCACTGTTCTTTGATAGACTACGAGGAATTATCAATAAAAAGTCTTGCCATGTACTCTGTAGATACTCAAGGGCTGCCCTCACTCAAATTTTAATGAAGGACTTTGCCCGAGGAAAGAGGAAGAAGAGTGCCCTGGCCTCCACTGACTCAGATGGTGACATGCAAATTAGATAAAGGTTTATTAAGAGGTGGCTGGGAGTCTCTCATACTGTTAGTAGTGCTCCTCAGGGCACTCACACTCTATGGCTGCAGATGCAGTACACACCTTCCCAGGGAAGTTGCATCCTCACCTGTGGAAACAACCAAGTCTTCTGTCATGTAATGTACACCCTCAGGATCAAATACCTGTCACAGCCTCTGCCCTGCTGTAAAGCAATTATTTGAGCCAGTGAGGACAGGGAAGGAATATAAGGAATCATCCAGATCAAACAGTTCTTCTCAGTCAGCACTGAGGGCTTAACACTCCCCAGTGGCAGTCAAATTGGGTTGCAGGAATGGTAGTTCTGGACAACAGCACTACTCCTGTCTCCAGTAATAGCCATCCACATAAATCTTCAGAATAGTATAAAGGACAGGAAAGAAGATGTGATCACACCCTGTAACACTGCCCTAGCCTGCAGCCTAGGCTCAGGACATTAAGTAAGAAGTGGAGTTACCCAGAGGTACTACATCCTCACAGTGGCAGGAAGAGAGGACAATGGCTTTAGAAAATTCCCAGCATCTTGCTTAGAGTCATGGTGACAAATAGAGAGAGGTAAACCGTAGAGGCTGGATTTTACCCTTACACCCAGGAAATGAAGAGAAAACCCTGAGGCTCTTTTAATGAAATTAAATGCACAGGCTCTCAGGGTGGGTTGTCTTTCCCCTGAAGAAAGTGAGTACTGTGAGCCAACCCCTACAAAGTGCCCTGAGCTGTCAAGTAAATAAAACAAATTAAGATTAAACTTAAGGAAAAAGAATACAGTATTGACTGTGTCCAAAAGAACTAAGCTGAAAGATTTAAAAAAAACCCCAACCAAGTTGCAGGAGGAAGAACCCATCCCCCAACACACACAAGAAACCAAGGTTACCAGTCTCAGAATCATAGGAAAGTCATCCAGAAATCATGAGATAAGCTAAGAAAGAGTCATATACTAAAAATAATCTATCATAGAATCATAGAATACCAGGTTGGAAGGGACTTCAAGGACCATCTGGTTCAGTCTTTCTCAGGAAAAGTACAGTGCAAATCCAAATGGGATAAGAAATGGGCAAGCGGAACTTGCACCCTACCAGTGATCCAGCTTTGCAGTCATCAGCCAAAATCTCCATGCCCGCCAAGGTTTTTAGATGAGATGATGCACAACATTTGGCCAGTGGGAAAGAATTAGAAGTTGATAAATGCTAATCTGTTAAATTCACTGCTGATCTTATTCTTGAGTTACAGTTATAATCCCTGGAAAGTTGTCCAACATTCAAAACACACTAAGAGAAGAGACGAAATAGCATTTTCAGCACTGTCATAATCCAACTTTGACAACCCTCTAAACAGGGTTTGCCAGAGGAAAACTCTTCTCTGGCTCCCATTGTTCTCTATTTGCTCATCAGAACACCTATGTCCATCTGAGACATGTCTCTATGTTGTTTCTTCAGTTTCTTAGTGGTTTCCAAGCACGTTATCCCCTACACTCACCTCTCCAAATCCAACAGCAGGTCAGCAGCCCTTTGCTTACAAGAGACCCTACAAACACTACATAAAATACTACGTCTTCCTACAAGAAGGAATGATGGCGTTGAAATCCTCCTTGCATCTTTCCCTGTGAATGGTGTCCTAGAAAAAGGACTTCCTGGCCTGATCCTATACCATTTTTCATAAGCAGGCCACTAGCTAAGGGACAGAGCTGCAAGTTGTGAACTACACAGGAAAAGAAAAGGTTACATTGTACCACATGGGCTGGTGTTAATGAGCAGGACTAGTTTCTGCAATAAATCTGTATGTAAAGACTGCACCTCTGAATAAGAATATTTTAGGGATGTGAGGGTGTTAACAGAATAGAACATTGATGATTTAAGACAGTGAGTGTCTCTTTTGAGCTTAGTGTCTCTACATTGGCAGAGATGATGGTGATTTAGAAATATTAAGCTAGAAAACTCCGTGGAGATACATAGGTACAACTAAGAACAGAATCTGAATCCCTGCCTTCAGGATAAGTCATCAAACAGAACCTCCTAAACAGCAGCCAAATATATATCTGCATCTACTGTTGTGTTAATGGAACAGATCCCAAATACGAATGCCGAAATAACATAATGATCTCCTGTAACCAGAGCTAAGAGGATTTGCCATTGATATACCAGCTCTGAGCTGGATTTACTTCAAAATTCTCAAAAGCCCCTGCAATGGAATAAAGCATGTTTTTGTGTTGAAGGAATCCAGAGGAGAGCTTCATATGGGGCGTTGGGTGATATGTAATGAATTCCACATTTTGGTTTTGTCCCCAGAGAAGGCTCCCACAGATTCCACAATGGAACAAGAGGTTTATTGAACAGGACAATGTGAGAGGAAATCTATTTTACAACTTTAAGCGAGCTTCTGTCCACAGAGGATGAGCATAATTAGTTGCTGAAAAGAAAACTAATATAAGCAAAATGGCCTAAATACAGAAGGAAGAAAATTTAATCTTTTCTAGTAAAACCCATGTACTTGTTGTACAAGTGCACTCATCCTTACATACACATTTGTAGCATGTACACACAGATATTATGTATAAGCACTCCCCAAACACAAAGGAGCTAAAACCAACATAATTCTGTCTTCTGGAAGTTTTTGGTACCAAAACAGTAATTAGATCATTCTACATTTGAATGTAGTACAGTTAATCAGAGCTTTCCCAGGGGCATTTTAGAATTAGAAGGAACACTATTAAAGAATACAAATGTTTTATTTCCTAAACAGCCAATAAAAGAACATGATCAAATTAAAAAAAAAAAAAAAAAAGCAATGGCAATAGGTTGCTCAAAAAAAACCCTATTCAGACCAATTCACTCCAAAGTCGTGAACCTAAATAGGATGTCATTGTGCCAGGGAATTAATTGGATTGTAAATAAACGTGAAACCAATCAGTAAGTTTTTATTACTTGTGATGAGTGAAATGCAAGGAGCGTACAAAGAGCATAAATGATGAAAGTTGTATTTGTTCTAAAAAATTTTCTCAGTTTGAATAATATGCAGGTTATTAATTTCATTGGTAAGAATTTTTTTTATAAGCATATATGTGAATCAGCAATAATTCTATTTAAATCAATGGGGCTGCACTGAGGAGACATTTTTGAAGGCTGCAGAATGGAAATTAACTGAAGAACTACACAGCCTTTTGGTGAGAGTAGAATCAGGCCCATAGTTTGGTTTTTTGGTTTTTTTTCCTCCATGCTTTGTAGTTGCCTATGTGCTTTGATAGAAAATTCTTTTCTGGAGCAGCTGGCCCTCCAGATTTACATCTGGATGCTCATATCTGACTGTGGTGACAACATCTCTTTGAACTAAAACAAACACAGCTACCAATGAAGGCAGCAAACTTGCTGCAATGCAGAACTCACTGAGCTGAAGAATGCCAAAGAAATGCAAAATAACACAATTGCAAACCTTTTTTAAGATGTGACTGGGATGAGACAGAAGCATTCTGAGATGTGAAGGACTGGGGACCATATCTCCTGAGGAAAGCACATGAAGTCAAGAGTCAAAAAATAGGGGAAGCAGAGTGAGAAGCTATACCTTCACATTACGTTTTTACCAGGAACTTGTGCCTCCTTTTTCAAGGAGCGGAAAAGAGGAGTTGCTCTGAAGGACTATCAGAATGGCCAGCATGTTAGAGATCATACATGATGAACAGAGGTGAAGTCTAAGGACTCAGACTTTTCCTCAGCACCCCACACTAGCCATAAAAAGGAGAAATCCCCACCAGCTTCAGATGCCAAAGAATGGAGAGGGAAGCCCTGAGTAAATCCTCCTAACTCAGACACATTAGTTAGATGATATAAATACATATTCTCATCCCTTGCATCTCCCAATTATGTAGAGACTTAAAAGGACCCAAGCAGCCTGCATGTAGCATTATGACTACCCAAGGCAGATGAATTTAAGTTAGCTTGAGAACAGCTACAAAACACCACCAAGAGTAAAAGGGTGACTGCTACCTGAAACATGCTGGGGTAAAAGACCAGGGGAAGAGAATATCTTCTCATATTAACAGATAACAGTAATACAAAGCTGTGATTTTATTTAGGCTTGGAACTAGCTCCAAACTTGTAACTAGCTGAGCACTTGTATCTTGGGATGATCCTCCAGGAGGAACCATGGAGGCACATTGCTGCCCTGTGCTCCTGAGAATTTCCTTGATGGGAAACAGCCCTTCTTGTCCCTCTTTCTTGCTGCAGACATGGATTTCTACACACCAGATGCACACGGTCTATTTTAAGACCTTCCTCAGTGGCCAAAAAAGGTTTTAGGAGATCTGTAACTATGTGCTTCTGGAATGAAAACTTAATTTGTTTATCCCACCTCTCAGAGATTGAAATAAGGAAAAGTAAAGCAGAGGCAGAGGAAAGAGCACATGCACAAAGGAGATGGACTCTTGTAGAATAACATAGCATACTAATTCATTCTGATATTGCTATTTAGTACCTGCAAAGTCTACCATTATGCATTATTAAATTCATGTATTATTGAATCACAATCCTTGTTGCCTGGTAAGAAATGTGGATGATTTCTTAGCTTAAATTAAAGCACTACTTCCCTTATTTGAATAAAACTGCATTACTGGCTTCCTTGCATGGTAATCAGAAAACTGCATTAGGCAGGTAATACTGTATGAATTAAAAAATAATGAAACAAGACTTTTCAGTCAGACATTGTTCCCTTGCCTGCTTTTCATGACAGCAGAGTTCCTACTTTGAGTTGATAAGACAACAGCAAATGAAGATAAGAACATGAGAGCAAAATCATTCACTGTAATAGGCTCCACCTGTGCAGACTTCAACTCATTTACATGACTGCAGAAAAATTAGAAATCACACAGCAATTAGTCTCTTCTAGATTATGTGCTGTGTCAACTGATACCACTCTGGAGAGCACTAGCCCTAAAATGGTTTCAAAAGATAAATCTACTAACCTGTGCAAACATTTTTAGTTACCTGGAAAACTGAATTGCCTGTTTAGAAATCTCATTTGTGAACACATCACTGGAATCAAATGTCACCTCATTCCAATGTTTATGTAACTGACTTTTATAATGTTTGATGGCGTGATGGAACAGAACCACATATCTTCTTTTGCTGCTTTCTAGTCAAAGGAACATCTCTTTAGAGAGAGGTAATGCAACTGAGGTAAAAGGAATTTTTTTTTTTTTTTTTTTTTTTTTTTTTTTTTTTGTGTTAGCAGGTATCGATCCCTTTAGTCTTGGATCTCATCATCCACTCTGGTCATCCATTGTAAAACAATGATCATTCACAGCACTGAGCAAAACCACCAGCAGCTATTTACAGGGTAAAAATAAAAGGCTTCATTGTGAACTCCATACTCTCACCAGTAAGTACTTCACCTAAGAAGACAATTTAACTGCTTATGAGTACCTGTTCATCCTTTTGAGTAAGCAGTTCACAATCTGGGCTTAAATTCTTTGCCAGGGTTAGCATAAGTATTGGTAGAAAGGCAAGTCTGCACTCCCAGCTGGTGCAAATCTGCAGTGTTCCCAAACTCACAAAAGTTCAGCAGATTTGCACTGAGTGGTGATCTGGACCCCTCCTCACATAACATGTATGCTCACCACCTTTGCCATTGCTGGTCAGCTTTTGAAAAGCATCTATTGAAATTTGAAAATTGTGCTTCCTTGATATATTTAAATCTCTCTCAAAGAAAAAAAAAAAAAAAGAATAATTGAAGAGGAAGAAAGAAATGAAAGCCCAGTAGCAACTTCAAGAGCTACAGAGTTTAATTCAGAGGCAGACCCTTTCTCTTTATTTGACTAACCATCTAGTTTGCAACCTCTAGGACTGCTCATGGGTTCATATACTTTATATTGTATTTCCACATAACCTAATAATACAGCTTTATAATTGGAAGTGGATTAAGTCATGAAGGGACACCTTAATGACATAGTCACAGCTTTGGCTCACAGGATGAGTTTAGCATCAGGATCTAATCCTTGAAGATTTTTTTCTTTCCCTCCTATAGACATTTGGTGAGGGTCACCTATAGGGTTTGGTGAGGGTCACCTCCACGAGGTATTTACACAGCTCAGCTCTAATGGGGAATTAACCTCAATTCAGGACCCCCAAATTATCCCTTTTTAATTATCAAGACTTCTGTTACAGGTTTGTAGTTTTGAAACTCTTAGCTGAATGACTTCAGCATTTCCAGTTACAAATTAGAAAGTTTAACTTTGTTCTCAAAGCTAGCTCATTCTGAGTTGGACCATGTCCCTTGCTCATACCTGTGTAAGTGTGGGTACCATGGAGTCACAGCTCCAAAAAGCCTCAGTGATCCTTCAGAACTCTGAGGTGCATCTGAGAGTGCATATGATGTGATGTGATGTGGCTTAGCTTGAACCATGGAACTCCTTGCCACAGGATGATTTGAATATTTAGAAAGTCTGTGTGGACCCAGAAAACAGACTGGAAAGGATACAGGGGCAAGTACAGTCATTCTGATATATATATATGTTTAAAAATATGCCATTCTTCCCCTGAGTAGCCCACAATCTTTGTGGACTGATACCTGTGAGGGGGGCATAACTCTCCTTAATCTTGTATTTCTACTTCCTTCTTGCTTCAAATACTAAACTTTTTTTCTGTGCAATTTGTGAGCAGTTGAGGGGTTAGAGGTAGCTTTGTCTGCTTGTCCTTCTATCCAATGCACAGCTCATACAAAGAAGGACCCAACATTCAGGCAATGGCACATAGACATGGGGTGATTCTGCTCAGTTCATCCTTTATGCAGGACTACAACCTTCACCAAGGCAATAGCCCAGATAACTCTTGCATAAACCATGTGGAAAGAATTTCTATTACTGCAGCCTTTGCTCTGATCTCTGTGCTGGACAGACTCCTACTGAGTATCGCCACTCTTATGTTCTAGTTTTGGTTGGCTACCGAGTGCCAGAATATTGTTCATTCACAAAGAGTCATCATGTATATCTTTGCTGCTGCTGTTTTAACACAAATCCAGTACAGTTTAACCACTTTGAGGCTAATGTATATATGCTTTGGATAGAAGTATAATTAGCCACACTGCACAGGATAGTAATAGGAGGAGAAGTCCCTTTGGATGTGTGGGGAAAGCTGGAGAGACAGAATGCAACAGCTCTCCTTGAAATGTGTCCAGAATGCAAGAGAAGGGCTCCGGAGGTGCTGCATGCAGACATGTATACAGGCACTTATCCTACTGCAAGTCAGTTCAGATCACCTTTAGTAGGAAAGACTGGCAAGGAGAGCCTCCTAACAACCTTCACTTATTCCTTGATGATGCCATAGTTGGTGGTACTGACTAGGATTCAAATATAAAATGGATTTTATGGAGAAATTTATGAGTTTAACGGAGCCTTGAAAGTCCTTATATAGCTAACAAGGTGTTTTAAGTCCCCTAGCAAATTCTGTTTGCCTGATGAGGTTCAAGTTTCATAGTATAAGCAGACAGCAAGGGGAAAGAATGACGGTATATGTGGCAGAACCTTAACACTGACCATGGGCTGCTCATTTGGAAACATCTTGGAAGACATGTTATGAGGCATGCTCATCTGTCATTATTAATGACTATAGTCAAAGGATTAACTGGGTAAGCCTGATCTAAGACTTGTGGAGCCTAATAGAAGACTTGTGGACTTGGCAATGTGTGTGGAAACTGCAAAATAATACAACAGATTTGCACTTAAACAGTATCTTAAACCCACCGAAGATAAACAGTGAGAGAAAGGGGAATTCACGTTTGCCTTGCTTATTGGGATTGCCTTAAGGATACATGGGCAAATTGAACACTGTAAAATGCAAGAGTTGACACAAGATGGGACATTCATCTCACAAATATGAAAGCTGCTGGCAGAATACTGAACTTTACATCTAATGAGTAAAGTTGGTTTGATAAACAGTCACTTAAAGGAGTTAATCCTTTGCTCCCTTTATGAATCACCTGTCAACAGGCTCCTGATAAAAACCCTCTCCTGTTCAAGCCAGAGAGAATTTTGACATTGGTGATAGAATTACTGTTCAATTATAGCTCATTTGTAACTGACTGGTGAAAACTGAGACTTAGAAACATTATCTCGCAGGTGCCCAAAATGTCTGTTGTTTATTTTCCTTCAATTACATTAATGGAGACATGTCTCTGGCTATACAGTCAATTGGACAAGTGGTGCCTCCACTGGGGAAACCACCACAAATTCCTCCTTCAAATGAATCTTCTCTTCTTCCACAAACAAGTATGTGTTTTCAAATGCCATTGCAGCTAAAGATTGCCAAGCTATGATTCAGGCCACACAGAGTGAGAAAACAAGCAAGTGAGCAGGCAGAACAAAATGATTCCCTGCTGCAGACAGCACACATCTAGACTCAGTAGTATCATCAAAAGTGAGTAATTGCCAGAGTAAGGAACGTAAACTTGTTTTTCGAAGTCAACATAATAACATTCAAATAATTGCTTTCTTTGCTGCTCATGAGCAGTGGTGGTTGGGGTTCAAGTCCTAGAGGCAATGCAAACTTCTTCTGGATAAAAGATGATGGATGGAAATGCAACTTCTGTGATGTGTCTCACAATGGAAGGAAGGAAATTAGTTGAATAACTTGCCTAATGCACCACATGGAGATAGAAGCGAGGACAGTGCAGCTGCTAGAAATTGATGTAAAAAACACTAACCACAAATCCAGGCTCCAAAATATAAGTGGAAGTGGCCTAGAAAACCCACACAAAGACAGCAATTTACAAGCAAAGGTTCTATGCTTCTGGAAAAAAAGGGCAAGAATAAAAACTGTCTGTGTTAGTAATCTAGGATCTGGAGCAGAGTAACTAAATCTATTCGGCTTAGACTGCCTCAAGGCATAACATTAAACTGGGGAGAGACATTCAGTTTAATCTTCAGTGTGACAGATTTCCTTAAGGGGCTTCTATGTACATATGCACAGTGTATTGGTTTTGACTTAAAAAAGCAGGTCCCCCTCTCTCCTATCAGATGATTATGCGTATTTTGCTCTGCCTTGAAGGAAATGTACTTAAGTTTAAAAGCTTCCTCATGACTCCAGTTCATCCCTTTTCTTTGGCCAATGTAAATCAGCTGCATTACAGGGATGTTGTAAGTAACCCTCAGCATGATGTGATAGCTATATTCTGTCTGTGTATATGCCTGCACCCTGGGAACACATGATGTAGCCTTAACAGCAGCATCTCTGAATTTTCAGCTGCATGTAGGGAAAAAAACCGCAAATGATTGGGGATGGGTGGCAAAGAGGGAGGAGAGAAATTCAAAACATTTCCTCAAGACCACAGAATACAGGGGCCCATGTTACCTTCCCAGCCCCAGCTAATAGAATGAGTTTCTGGGGGCTGATATGAGGAGCAAAAGTTCTCTCTTGGCAGAATTTAAATTGTAACTTAATTAGACAACATTAGCTGAGGTCTCACAATATTCATATTCTTGCTTGATATTGTAGGATGGGACTGAATTAGTTAAACTCAAGGATGGGGTATGCGGCCAAAGGGTCTGGTAAGTATTCTTTTTAAAACCACTGCTTTCAAAATAAATAATGCAGAAACACTTAGGAAGAAGTCTGAGTATATTCCAAAAGAACACTGAAGCAGATGATCATACAAATTTACCTGAAAGACAGAAAAGTAGTTTGTGTGTGTGAGCCTGAAACTTCACAAACATGTGTTTCATGCAGCCTCCAGAGTGACTGAAATGTTGAAAGCTTCTCTAATCCAAAACTAAGCTGATTTTACACCACAACCATAATTATTTTCTCTTTTAAATCAAGCATGCCAGTGCCAGATCTGTAGCAGGTGCAAACCAGCACAGGCTTCAAGGTAGTTGATCTACCGCATCTGAGGATCTAGTGTAAAATGAGATCACCTGCTGAAAAACTAAGAGAAAGGCAGTACTATTTATTATCTTCTATCTCTTGTAATTGCTCAGTAATTTCTATCTTCACCTCTAGAAATCCTAGTAATTCACTTGTTTACTGCTCTGACTATTCCTCACTCTCAGCAAACTCTTGAGTCCTCCTGGCCAGAGACGCTCACCCACAAGACACTTTCCAAAGGGTTTTGGCTGGATTTTCTCCCAGATAGAAGACATCAGGCCATATCCTACTCTCACTTCCACTCAGAAACCACCTCATCGGCTGGACCACCAAATCCCAGACTGAAGTCATCAAAGATACTCTCCATTTCTCCAGCAAGGATTGCATCCTAGAAAAACAGACAAAGAAGCAGACCTGAGAGAAACCCCTCCCCACCTCCAAGTGATGTTTCCCACAGAAGAAACTGTATTTCAAAAGTAAAGCTGACACTGTGATCTCTGCTTCAGCTGTGCTTGGTGCTGTGCCATCTACCCACACGCCAATAAAAACTCAGAGGTAGCACAGGGAGGAAATGCAGCACCAAGGCAACAACATCAACAACAGCATTTAAGAGACCATGGAGGTTTAAACTGCTATAACTGGGTGGATGCCTGGCGTAAGGGAACTTTGTGGATTAGTTAACGTTGGCATCTTTCTCCTGTAAGAAAGTGTACTGGCAGAAAACATCTGTGTCACAGTATATGGAAGACTGCCATGGAACACACAGCCCAGAGGGTTTACAGAGCATCTATTCTGAGCTTCTTTGTAAATCCCAAGCAAGATGTTCCCAAAAGCCTAGAACAAACTAAATAGCATTTGTTTTTCCACATCTAATGCACCCAAGCATGCCAAAGAAAGAGAGCAGAAGAGAACAAGGGAATCGCTAAAACCCAGTTAGGGGGAAATGTCTAGATGGACCTTGACAGTCCCCAAGCCACATCACAACAGGGTAGGGAGAATGTAAAAACATGGTTGCAACTTTTCTGAATGCCTTAATCTTGAGCTCATAAACAAGGCATATCAACCACCATTTTCAACTCTGTAAGCATATTACAACTACTTGTTTTCACCTTTGGCAAATTTCTGCTCCTTTAGAGTAGGAGAAACACCCCAGGAGTCAAATTATATTTGTAGGTGAGACAAAAGAAAGTATTTCCTGGTCAGTTCATTGCTGACAGTGCAAAATCCCAATCCCAGCAGCAGTGATTATCCCTTTTAATCCCCATTCATCAAAATTGCCTGTCAGTTTTCACTCCTACAATTTTTACAAATAACCATACGATGGTTAAAAGATTACAAGTAGAAAAAATCCTCACGAAGCCATCTAAAGCCCCTCATGTTCACAGTTGTCCAGAACTTGCTGAAGCTCAGTTTGACCTACCACTTCTCAACAGACACTTCAGCTGTTCACAGTTGCATGTGGCAGCTCAGCCGCACTCAAAATCTGATTTTATAACCACCTTGTTAAATCTCATGCCACTATTCCAGATTCTGAAAAGTGAACGCAATGTTTAGGAAATGGGTCCCCTTGGCAAGGATGCACTCTCTTTATTTGCATAATTGCAGGCTATGCTTTAACACTACTTATGGTTGAGGGTGCCTGACACTTTCCATTAAGAAACTCAGCTTTCATTTACTAATGACACTGCCAAGTTCTCTATGTTTGGTTTTATATTTTCCTAGCCAGTGTCTGTCTGTCTTGGGCTGAATTATTTGGGAAAGTTTCAGTTAAAACAGTTCAGCTGTGTCCCAGAATGAAGTGGGTAGAGGATCAATTTGTCTGCAAAGGAAAAAAAGAAAATTAAAATAATAACTATTTAATGCAGAAGTACTCACAACTGCATGCTCTGGAGCAGGAACTAAAAGCACTGGGGGAGGACTGCTTGTATAAAACCCATTTCTGGCCCCCCAAACACATTTGGCCAATTTCTGCTTTTGGCCAGCTTCTAAACCTGCAAAGGACTCTCAGCTCAGGCACATCCACTGGGTCCTTAGTATAGCTAAATTCTCTCAAGATAAGCCCACTCTGAATACACTGCAGACTCACACAGCCCTGACAGGCAGAGAACAACTTTCCAGGAGCATCACTGCCAGGCATCTGCCTACCCCAGGCACAACAGTCATCTTCCAGAAGTCTAATTTATTTTCTTTCTCCATCTCCCCAAATTTTGCTAAAACCTGAGAGGTCTTTCGTTTTCCTTCCACATGGTTCTTGCCACTTCAGAGGCAGTGTATACCCACTGAACTGTGTGATTTGTTTTGCGGTGGTAAGATGCTAGCCTGTTCCCATGGAAAGAAGAAACTGCTCTGCTTTTCTACATAAAGAAGACTTAATCCAGGCTGGGCCATTACAATCTCTAGTTCAGAAACCTCAAGGTCATCCATTAATTCAGTGAAAGGAGCCATGCTAAGGAGCTCTTTTCCAAAGGACATTAACCAAGAAATGGATGAACTGAGAAAATACTGTCCCCTGCCCCCTTCTCCAACAGCAGTCAAAGAACCCTCGAAACAAGAACCCCAAATTCCAAATCTTCTGATTCATTACATCATTTTCCCTTTTTTTCCTCTCCATATGAATAAGTACAGTATACAGTGTACTGAGAAGAAGAAATGCTGCGTAGGAGTTAAACCACAAAGTCAAGAGATCCAAATTCTATTCCTGGCAAATACCCAACACCAGCATTTGCAAACCCAGCCGCCTGAAGCAAGGCACCAACATCCATATTCAGGCATTTAAACATGGAGCCTTGTATCCAGCAGCCTTTCAAGGCCAGTATCAGTTACCCATGCTTCAAAAATCTTTGCCTTAACTGTTTGGTGTCTTGGTGTCTCCAAGTCACCAAACTAGTTAATAGTGTTCAATCTGTGGAAATATTTGAGGTGGAAAAACTTGGACAAAGCACAATGATCCTTCCTATGTCGTCTTCTTACTGCCACAGGTTTCCTCCCCGGTTAACACTTGGCCATGAAAACAGCTGATTCCCTGTTTAGCCTCTCTGCTGGGGAAGAAATCTACTAGTGAGCATAACATACCTGTGTTAAGAGTCCTCTAATACATATATCCACAGTGTAGCCAGCGATGGCTGGAGGAGGATACAGATGTTCCAGACTCAGGCAGCGACAGCTCCACTCAATTGGAAATGGCTTTCACACCGTGGGAATCCCACCAATTGCAGTGGGACTACAAGTAGACAAAATCTGCGTTGAGCTGGGAATCACTGGCTGGTCTCCCCCTATTTAATCATCAGAATGAAGTATCTTGTAGTTCCAGATTCCCAAAGGAAAGACTTCATCAAAAATAACCTGAAATTGTACTCTTGTTCTAAATATTCAGAAAGATTTTCTTTTCTTTTCTTGGGCCATTAGTGATTTTGCCTGTATGTCAACTATGTCAACTATGAACCTTTGCCTTGGGAGAAAAAACAAGAAACAAAGTTCCCAGATGGAACTTTCTCTAAGCGCTACATGCACAGAGCTTTTCAATAGTATCAGATTTATTTATTTCTAAAGTTCTATTCTATGAAGCCATCTTACCTGTTGGTCAGAGAAGAATTAAGTCTACCCTCAAATTCCTTTGAAATAAATGGATGCTGAAGACAGCCAGTGTGAACAATGCAGTGAACAGCCTGACACTCATGCATTGGAACCTGCCATCATTGCAATTCTTCTGGCAGATGCTGCTTCTCAAAGAGCAATTCAACTGCTCACTTCATAGTCTGGTAAGCACAGTGAACATGGGAGGTGAGGAAGGTTGGGGTCTACTCAGTTGTACACAATTTGGAAAATCTTTCACTTACCAAAATAGGGTGTGCCCTAACAAAAAATATCTTCATTGTAATGGCAGTCCCAACCACTCCTGGTACAACAGCCAAGGCTATTTCTTCATTTAAGCCATTCTATCACTCCAGTAATACCAGTAACCTGTCCCAGTGTACCAGATGGCACTGCGCATCATGCCACAGGCAATGACGACTCCAATGAAGGATTAGAGTTACCTTATCAGGGGTCATTTTTTCAGGATGGCTTTGAGGCAGATGGCAAAAGACAAGCCCTGTTCCTGGTGAGTTATACCCTGTATGTAAATACAGCTTTAAATTTTTACTTCTTTTGTAAATGCTTGATCAGATTGTTAACTGATCATTAGATGCAGCTACATTCCTCCACATCTTATTAGAAAGCATTCCTTATTTCTGAGGAAATAAATAAAGTGAATGCATAGTAAATGCCTAACAGATGATGCCATAACAAACTGTTGCAAAGCATATAACACAGAGATATTCTTAAAACAATGTATGTGCTTGTTAAATGCAGAAACATTTAATGTTATTATTAGGTATGCTATAAAATCCAACATAATTTATTAAATAATACAAAAGTATTTATAGATGGACCCTTCTATGCTATGTAACTGGTTACTACTGTAACAAACATTCAATGTCAAAACTACCATTTAGGCTTTTTAAGTTTCCTGAAGTGTTTTTTCCCTCCTATGAAAAAGCAGATGTTCTAAAGCAACAGCAACTGTAAACTCCCAATTTATGCTCAAAGGCTGAAACTTAATATTTAAAATGAGCTTTTCTAGTACAAAATGTCTCCATAGTGACCTCTGGTACATGAGTGGGAACTAGATTTGGCAGAGAGTCCAAGCAGATGTAGCTTCTGTTGGTGGCATGTGCTGACCAGGGATTCATTGCATCTGGGCTCCAAAACAGGCCAAGGTGTCAAGTATTGCTTCATGCACTCACCAGAACAAACTAAAGAGAGCTTCCAGCAAGCTGCTTCCATCGAGCAAACAGATAACATGTCCAATTGTTTGTGAATCTGTAATTTAGGTAAAGAGGTCAGGCTCCATAGTGAGGTTTAACCATAACTGTAAATCTGAGTGTGACCTGCAACCAGTAATTAACAAAACCCATTTTTTTGAATGGAGTACGCAAAGAGTCAAGAATATGAAATTCTGCATTACTAAGTTACTTAAATATCCATACTCCTGAGTGTTGCAAAAATTAAATCAAAGGTTTGCTTTGCTTTTAAAACTAGGGAGTTCATATAACTCATGCTTTCAAAAAGCATGTGACAGTTCAACAACTAAACACAGTAACACAAAATATTTAAGCATCACAGGCTATGTTAGAATCAGAAAAAAAGAATTCATCTGCTTCATACAAAAAAAAACCAGACACCAGAATTCCCCAAATTCATCCTGTTTTTTAGTTTTCAGTGTAGAGGAACAAAAGCACTGACAAAAATGCAGTTTTCTGAATGCAGAATATCTGTTTTGAAGAAAGCTGGATTTATGCTGGTGTGGTCTTTGCCCTCTAATGGGGAACACCAGAAAAATATTGTTACTGAAAATTCAAAACGCTGCATTAAGCATTAAGATTTAAGAATGAATAATGTTTTCTCTAATAACACTTTCATAATGGAGCCTTTCTCACATGCTGTATTTTTCCTACAAGCAGGATAATGCTATCCAGGGACTGGGGATGGTTACCAATCAACTTGAGGTGCTCAAAATCTTCCAGGAGATAGCGCAGTGGACATGACTGGTCTAGAGAGAAATTTCTCTAGAGAGAAATCTGGGGTTGAAATTAAATTCAGCTGAGTGGCCAAACTCTAAAGCTGAAGGAAGCTTATGGGAGAGGAAATACATTTTATAAACCACATTCTCCACCTTCTGAAGGTCCATAAGTCCATATAGTTTAAAGGAAGTCAACACATTTTTAAAAGGAAGCCTTTTCTCCTGGTTCCTATATAGACCTTAGCAAATCTCCCAGGGCTGAGAAGCACTAACCAGTGCTGTATTTGGACAAACAAGACAGGCAAAGTCTTCCCTGGGACTATCTACAACAGTATTTTAATTTTGGTTACATGGAAATGGATCTGTACTAATCCTGTCAACTTCATATGCAGGATGTGACAGGCATACCACTAGGAATCAGACCCTGATCATCCAGGAAAGGGACACTTCTGCTGCTGAAGTTTTACTTCTTTGTAGGACTTTCCCTCCCATTCTCTCTCAGCATATGCATACACAAAAAAAAAAAAAAAAATCCTCTTTCAAGCAAGGCATGATACAGTGACCTCATCTGAATATGGGGTTTCATTTCAGCAAAAATGTTTGATTTCAAACTTGGTCATTTGGGAGCAGTTAGTTGAGCATTATGGTCACCAAGCACCCAGTTTGAACAATGCTGAGAACCTCCTCATGGGGGATCCTCCCTGCGGTCTGTGGACTTATGCACCATTGCTGGTCAAGATGTGTACATCTCACAGAGCTGTTTGGACAGCAATGAATTTGGCTCAAGCAGACAAGCAGGCAGGTCCAAAACACTCTGTCAACTAAAACAGACATCCCTGGCTCAAATTCCCACCCCCATCATGCACAAGTTTCTTACCCCTAGCTCCCATCCCTATCATCACCTTAAAAAAAGATGTCTCAGAGCCACAAACTATTTCAGGACCAGGCTGTGAGCAAACACTGGAGCTGTGACTTGCTTGGAAGGCCAAAATGAGGCAGCATCTTTCAAAGCAGAAGGCAAGTACCATTCCATTTATGGCTAAGATTATGACTGGGAGAAAAAAAAAAAAAAAAGATAAAATAAAGAAGACTATAGAATAAAATAAACTCTGCCTTGAAGCCAGAAATCAGCCAGCACAGGAGCTTTGACTGCAAGCAATTGAGGGAGAGACCATGTCTAATAACAAGCAAGCTGCCATGTTCCAGACCAGATCCAGTTCCCAAGTAGATTGTGAGACAGAGTCCTGTATTTATTTTTACAAAGATCAAGTGTGTGTATATTTGTGTTGCTTGGTCAAAGAAAGTTGACCTCAGACAAGTGAACAAAAAATGCCTTCCAGTTCTCTGCTTCTGGCTCATGTGGTGCCATTCACACCACAAACTCTCACCTGAAACTGCAGTTACAGCTGTGCTAGGAATTTGTCTGATGCCCAAAAATGAGGTTGCTCAGGCTTGCCTGGGCAACACTCTCAACTATCTCAGAGCTCTTCTAGGTGATACTGAACTGTTCTTGTCCCTTTTTGCTAGAGAACAATATCTAAGACTGAAACATGCACAGTGAAGGAAATGCTACACCTGACAGCCATGATCTCAGCTCTACGGCCTGCACAGGCCTCCTGAGGAGAACCTTCCCCAGGCAACACAAAATGCCTGCCTGAATCCTCAGTCCATGTCAGGTAATACAGAGCCACATGCAAAGATGGCTGCATAGTGCTGTCTGTTCTAGTTATGGCACACAGAGAAGACTGAGCTGCAAAAACAAATTTCTGAGACAAAACCAATGTAATTTAATAGACCAAGTACACTTGGGAAAAAACCAAACTGTCATGTATACACACATCCTTCTGCAGGTTACAGAAAACACCTCTGGGCAGTGGTGGCCTAGAGATAAGTCTGCACATCTGAAAGATGATAAGCTAATAAAGCCATTATTGCTACCTACAAACTGTTTCATCATGGATGCAACATTTACACATCACTGCATGGAAGAGGACTCTGAGCAGCATTACAGTACGTACTAGAGAGATGCTTGAACTTGCTCTGCCACTCCAGCTACCTCTTGGTTGACTTTGTTCCTCTGGCTCTGCCCTTCCACCTTCTCAGTATAGAAGCTATACTGCCTTGCTACTACAAAACTTATCCCATCATTTGTGTCACCTCACAGCCTGGCCAGTTCAGTCTGCTGATTCTTAGGTTTCAAACTTCAGTGATAAACCTTCCATGATTGCAGATTTCAAAAGGTCCTTAGGTTGCCAGAGTGGCAAGTTCAGGATGCAATATTTCTAGTGTAAACAAAGATGCAGATCTGTATTTTTAATTTCACAAAAAATATCCAAGAATGGATTCAACAATATCAATGAATGGATTCAATGCCACAGCACAGTCCCCTCCCCAGGCCATTCCTTCCTTCTTTTAAGCACCACAGACAATCACTCTTGGTTAATCTCTACCATATCTGGCTCTGTTAAACTAGACTCTCAGTAACGAGCATGGAGGAAAAAAAAACTGAAACAGTTTAATCCAGTTCAGAAAGGGGGCAAAGCAGATAGATGGCGAGTGCTCAGACACAGTTCTGTTAGAGCAGCTGAAAAACTTATCTAAGCTCATTCACATGTATACACAACTGCAATGAAATGCTATTTTACTCTAAACATCAGTGAAAGTGGAGGTTTCACTAACAAGTTCTGCTGCAGACAACCTGGCAGAGATGTCTAGTTATGCATAGGTGAAGGAGCTTGTGCTCCTCAGTTGCACTGCCTTGGAAATGAAGAAAGGAAGGAATAAGCAATTAATGCGAGTTAAGATACGAGAGGTCCCTTATCAAAGTAACTGCACATCTGGGAACACTGACTTCCTCATGCACTTTGACTTTTAAGTGCCCATCATCTCAAAAATGGAGATGTAGGTTCCCAGGTTAGCTGGAGACTTTTGGAAACATTACCCTACCACATCTCATCCCCCTTCCCACTCACAAACTGAGTAGCTAAACAAGTAATTGGGTCAGACAAGGCTTGAAGAGCAAGAGAGACAGTCTGCAGGTGACTCAAATTTGCAGATCTCAGGCATTCTAGGTATTTAAAGACAAATAAATGAAAGCTGTACAAGCAGAGGTGACAGCAGCTGGCCTGTGCTGGATGCACCATTCCAGAAGAAAGTAGACACAGATGCATACCAAGCTGCCAATGCACCTTCAACTCCACCATCCCTGCAAGTTATGAGTAGCCCTTCCATGAATGCTAAGAATGTGAAGCTTCCTTGTTTCTCTTTGGTCTCTTTTTCCTCCTTTTCTTTCTTTTTTTTTTTTTTTTTTTCTTAATGGCAAATAAAACCAGAAAAATAGGGGAAAACAAATGTATAGAGTAGTTACAGATATATCAAAACTCAGTGCTACTCACATCTTTAAGGATGAGGTTCCCATAGCGTGTAATTACTCAACACAAAGAAAGTAATACTCGGTGTATATAGGAAAGTGATTAAAATATATTCTTAATTTCTGAATAATAACATCTGGAATTAATGATGAAGATGCGCTACACATTAACTTTTAGGGTTGTTTTGGGTTGTTTTTTTTTCCCTGGTATGTATCAAAATGCAAGGAGAAAAAAAAAAAAAAAAGGCAATACTGAAAACCCATTATTGGTTTTAACATGTAAACCAAAATTAAATATACAGTATAGAATTTAGGATACAAAAAAATAGAGACTATTTCAGATACAAAATAAAGTGGTGTTTCAGGAGAAAAAGATTTAAATAAACTAACTTGCTATTCCTGTGTATATACTAATTATAATGTTAGCACAATATTAAGGACTAAAAATAAAGTTTGGTTTGTAACAGATAGGAATTGTAATTGCCAAATGCTGTAAATTTTGACAAAGTAACTTTATTTGAAATGGATTAGTTAACACAGGCAGAAAGTCTGAAGCATGGCAGTAATAATATCACCTTACATTGTATTCTGAAATTATTTTGTTGTTCCTAGAGAACATAACCAGTTTATGTACAAGTTTCTTTTCCATATTTTTTTTTTCCCCTCCATTTCAGGCCACAGGAGAAAAGCTATACTGCAAAGTTCAAACAAAAAACAACCAAAAGAAATTTCACTGTTTTCCCACTTTGAACTGTTTCTGTTGCCTAATGTAGTAACAGACTCAGTGGAGAGAAAAGCCCTTAAAATCAGTGCAACTTGTTGGGCGGAGTAAGGTAGTAATCAAGATAATCAAAGGCTCAATTTTTGGAACTGCTATTCTGATTCAGTTAAAGTTATTGTAGCTGAATTAAAGGGCATGATTGGGAGGCATGAAAGGAGGGAGTTTTGCTGCCTTATTCACATTCAGGCAACTGCTGAGACTTTCTTGTTAAATTGGATCCTCAAAAGGGCAGGCTTTGGCCAAAAAATGCATTTCAAAACAATCCAAACAGATGGTAGCACTTAATATATCCATGAGAAGCGTTTCTCACTACCATGCAAGCTTTCTGAGTGCTCAGCTGTGCAAAATAGAGAAACCTCGCTATCAATTCCTGTTTGTTTTATATACAAGCATATAGAGTTCTATAATGTGGGGGAAGTCGGTGACAAACAGTAACAGTCTGTAATAGGTCAAAATGAGAAGAGGAAAAGGGTCCTTGAAGCCCCTGAGTGCATGTCCATGTGCAGGACTTTCCTTGAAGGTAATTTTAACTGTGCAGTTCCCATTAAATTAAATCCCCATATTTTGCACTAGAAATTTATTACACGATGAAACAAATGTGTTTTGTTCAGGGAATTTAACTGCTAATGATTAATATGAAAGAGTTTTGTCAAGTGTCTCTTTTCTCAAATAATAATTTGTTATTGAATGGTAAAATCCCTACTTAGGTTGTCTTCTCACTTGGACTACATGTGATGAACTCCTACACAGGTATTACTTATTAAATACTTCTGCAGGATGATTTTCACAGGCTTTTTGTTTGTTTGTTTCAGGTCTCAAGAGAGCAGGTATCTTTCTTAAAGCACAAGATCCTGGTTCCATGTGGATTATGAGATTAAATGCAGTTATTATTTAAACGGTAAACCAGTTTTTAGCTCATTTGATTATGAATAAAATAGGAAAATAGGATCTAAAGGTAACACACAGAAGGAAGAATTAGTAGCATGTTTTCTAGTGCCTGACTCAAAAATTACAGCTAGTTAGAAACATTAGTCTTTTACCTATAAACTATACAAATAAGTCAATTTCTGGAACTTTGCTGAAGACTCCTTTTTTTTTGTGTAAAACACATGCTCAGTCTAAAAGTTCTTTCCCTAGGAAATGTCTTCCTCTGAAGCAGGAGACAGATAAGGAACCCTTTAAGGCTTTAACAGATCCTTACAGTTATAAAACAACCAAAATAAAGCTTAAAGCAAACCACAAGTTAATGCTTTGATAAGTGGTAAAAAGATTTCAAGCATGTGTAATTTGAAGAGGAAAGTGCATTAATACACTTCGTAGTTGCTGGTTTTATGGGCACTCTGCCTCCCTTTGTAGCACTAAAATCCCACAAGATGCTGTACCTAATTTCAGAAGATGGCCAGTTCATCATACTTCCTATGATTTTATCTGGATAAATAAGAGAAAGGTCACCTCCTGCTGTGAAACATTTCTAGCCTCCTGCCTGTCCCATTTTTCACAGATAAATCTTCAAAAGTTATTTTAATTATTATCTTTTTTTTTTTTTTTAACCAAAACATTCCTTCTCAGGATGAAATCTCAACTTCCTGAAGGCAGTGAGTTTTACCCCTAACTTGCTAGGGGCAGGATTTTACCTACTACAAAACTTTTACTCACACAAACAAAGAAATAGGTTAGAATCTTCCCTCTATGTTATACATCAGTAGCAGAAAATAGAATTATTCAAATGAATGCAAAGCTACTTGAATTTCTGTATTTATGATACATAACAATTTTATATAATCTTGACTGTGTATATATCACTTTCAGTTTTGTGTGCAGCGAGATCTTCCATTAAGTCACAGGGTTAAAAGGTACCTTCCTCTGAACCAAGATTATTAGTCTTTACTGTAAGAAAAAGGAAGGAAAGAAAAATAATTCAAAAACCTTAAGAAGCCTCACCTGAAGTTAATCTCATGTCCTTGAGATAGCTCCTCTCCAGCTTTTTAAGGGAGAGTGAACCCACAGTCTCTCTAGGGATCACACAGTGCTTTCTCACTGCCCAATGGGTTTTGGTCAGCTATTTTAATGTCTCCAGTCCTTCATCTATATGTGCCACTAGACATAATGCTCCAAGCAGCCTGGGAACATGGCCATTCATTAAATCTTGCTAGCATCAGCTACAAATTGTGTCAGCTTGAGTCTTAATTTTTATTCAAGTGTAACTATTAGAGCTACTGCTAATAAGAAGTCTTTACATAACCTCATCCTTTATTTGTATTCACTGCTGAATTGAACACCAACAGTGTCATGCACCCAAGAGTGCACCCAACCTCACACCTGGTGGAGGCAGTCAACAAACCTGACTGTTGTGACACTTCTATTTGAAAGTTTGAACCATTTTTCTGTATTTTACTGTTTCTGAGAAAACAGTATAAAACAAACAAACAAAAAACCCCAAAAAAAGCAACTAAACTGACTTGCCTGGATTCTGTGAAGTTCATTAACTTCAATTGCCTGAATTAGATTTTGTACTGGATCACAATCCAATCTTTCAGATTGCTTTAGATATAAAGGCTGATGTTTAATCAGTTGCATCATATCATCCACTCACACACTCCATGTAGGAGAAGAAAATGTCCTTTCAACTAATTGCAGTTGCTAGAAAAATTTAATGGCTATGTTCACCTGTCCTCCTAGCACCTCCTTTTGCTTAAGTTGGCGCTTTGGATCTGCTTCAGTGTTCAGAGAGCTGCAATTATTAGATTAGTTGGCTGATCAGGAGAGGCTGTCTCCTGCTTCCTAGTAAGATCAGAGCATTGTGTCGAGGGCTCCAGGCACAGACACAGACCTGCATGAAGATTTTTCTGAACACAGAGTTAACACAACCATGTCATCTCATAACCACTCAAGTGGTTATTTACCCCTTCAAGTATTTTTTGCTCAGATGCTAAGAATGAGTTCAAAAGGGAGGAAAAGTCCAAACTGAAAATGAAAATTTTACCTAACGTATTTTGGGGCATAATCTAAACCACATTGATTTAATGGACAGGCTCCAGCTGGGTTTGAATCAAATCCAGTATGGAGGTCCTTAAGTGTTACTGAGGTTTTGTACCATTAACTGTGGAACAATTATTATAATATTAATATCAGTTCTTCAAAATATGAGAGGGCCTTTTGTATTATTCATGTCTCATGCTAGGAGCTGGTAAAGTTTATTGTAGTAAGGATATTAGTCACTGATTATAATCTTTACCATTTGTGATAATGCTTCTCGTTTCTTTACACAGGTTGAAAGAACAATGATGGATAAATAAAAACACAGAATAGAATGGAGAAACTCGCTGCCCAAATATATAGGAGGCCAAATGAGCTCTCTAACCTGCCAAAACATATGTGGGAAAAATATCAAACTGTGTATGTTCAGGTATCTTGGACAAACTGCGTTTGTTTCTTGAGCGCTCTATCAGATGACAGAGGAAACCACTGCCAACATTGCAAAAACACACACAAAAGCCTGGGGTAAGCCAGACCCACTGTGCACTTCTGGTGTTAAATTAGGGAGAAAATGTTGGCAACCAGCCCCAACATAGCAAAAAATAAACAAACTATCCAATGATGGAAGAACTGCAGACAGCTTGGTTCAGAGATGGAGTCTCAACTTCTTCCCTGTTCAGGCCCCACAAGTTCCTCTTAATAAATAACTCTGGAAATTCAGAAATCAATGGAGAGTAAGGGTGCAAAAAGATGTTAATGTCCCTTTTCTAAGAGAAGAATTCTTCTTCAAGAATTCAGTAAAATGTACAAATATCTACTCTAATGCTTTCCTTCTCAGCAGTAAATGTTGTTTTTTAAACATGGAATTAATTAGCCCATAGAAAGTACTACTAGATATATATATATATGAGAGAGAGAGAGATAGACACATAAGAAGGCAGCAAGTATAAATACCTTACTAAGGAATAATAACAAACATTCCAAGACATGGAGAGAGAAATGTGTTGCAATGTACAAGGTCTTTTTCTTGTCAGCTGACACCTCTCTAAAATAGGAGGAAAAAACAATGAAAAGAGAAAGTATCAATAGAATTGAGTTGTACAGGAAAAAAAAAAAAAGGAGTTTATAGTGTTATGTTCAGAAACTCTATGAAAACAAAGATGTACCATGACACAAATGAAGAGGAAACTCATCATTCTCAAGAAAATGCTTAGAAAAAATCAACGTGACGTGCCTATATATTCTAAATACAGTGTAGTTAATAGAGAACAGCATGATGTGCCTTTGGTGTGTGATACACAGGAACTGTAATTGTAGAATCCTGTAAGTTTGGGAATATAACAAATTCATTTGGAACACCTAGCAGCTACAGAAAGTATTGTGAAGGACTGAAGCACTGCCGTATTTTTAACACTGCTCTGAAAGTTATTCCATTGATCAAAACCAAAATATCTCACACCATTTTTTCCTTTTTCTTCACAAACTTCCTCCCCTATTGTGTTGTTGCTGGTTTGCATGGTGTTCTAGATTCCTGAATTCTTCATCAAGATCCTCAAAGCCCTCGTTAAGATGGACAAGTTAAGAGTGATCTACGTCTACTGCTCTCCAAAATGAGTAGTTGCATCTTTCCTTCCTTTGATTTAGTCATCAGGGTTCTTTATCATCCTTATCCCAGATGAATTCTTCTTGTTCTGCATAGATGGGTACAAGTACTCTCAATATCAAAGTGCATTTTGACTCAGAAAATGGGCTTGGATTCATTTTATCATATCCTATGTGTTAATTATGTAACTCTATCCAAAATACTACAGCTAAAACTAATATATGAAAACAGCAGGATAACAACATTAAGACACATGGGAAAAGAAGAAAATACATGTTTTCAAATGAGATTTCTATTGGGAAACGGAATAAAGGACAGAGAAATATGTGAAAACTGTTTCAGATGGCAGGAATAACAGAGGGAAAGGCTTCTGTGTCAAGATAACAATTGGTGTGAAGAGACAGAGTTAAGGTAGTATTGAAAATAAGGCAGAATCTTGTTTCTTGGATGTAAATCTGCAGTAAATTAATCAGTTTTACTCCAAATTTAAGTCTGTATAGCTAAGATCCAAACATAGCCCAGTATGTTTATGACTGTAAGCAAATTTTTCCATACAGGAAATATTCAGCCACAAAAAGACATTGCTGCCTAGAACTTAGTGTCATAATTGAAAATATTCAGATCCAAACATGTAGCCAAACATGAGAAAAACTTGACCTTCTCTGTTCAAATTTTATACACACAGAAGTACTGAAAATAAGAACCACACAAAAGTAAAAATCCCAGGGATGTATATCCTTTCTCTTAAAAACAAAACCACTGTATTTTTTTTTTTTTTCTATAATATTGAGTCAGGACCACTGGTAGGGAAAGTAAGATCTAAACACCTTGGTCCATATAGACTGCCTAAAATGCAGGTATTTACAAGAGATTACTTGAAATACCAACTTTAGAGAGAGGAAATTAGAGATTACCTATAGCCCTAGCCCTAGAGGGAGATATAGAGCTGATATACACATAGACAGCTCTATATGGAGCTCAGATGTTTGCACTTCCTCTCCTTTCTTCTTTCCCACCCTTCTCAGACTGTCACTGGTGCACCTTGGCAAATACTACACTGCTGACATGCTCGCCTTGATAGCTGTGACATGGATAGAAATGAAATTTATAGCACCTTGTCACGGCTTAGGGTCAGGGCAGCCCCTTAGACCTATAACAGATGCTCTCTGTTAATCCCCCTCCCTCCCCAGAGGGGAAGAGAAAGGGAATAAGGGAGAGAGACTTAGTGACTAGGAAAAGGAAACTAGAACAGCTTTAATGAAAATTAAATTAATAATTATAAAAATGGAATATAAATACAAATATATACAAAACCAGTATCAAACCCAACCCCCCTGATGGTAATTACATCACTGTCACCACTGATGCTGTGGAGGCACCGGGGAAATCCCAGACTGGGCCCTGCAGCAGACGGGAGCTGTGTTCGGGAGCTGTGTTCAGGAGCTGGATTCTGGTACTAGGTTCAGGAACACACAGACCGGATCGAAGGCAGAACGGACAGAGTCCTCCTTGGGTGCTCCAAGGAAGGAACCGAAAGAGGACCCGAGGCAAGCCAAGCAAAATCTGGCAAGGCAGTCCAAGAGGGGAGAAGAGCCCAGAGACCCTTCGGGTCCCTCAGCTCTAGACCAAATATGGCGTATATGGGATAGAATCCCTTGCTGGTCAGTTTAGAGTCACCCGTCCTGTCCACTTCTCCCTGAAGGTGCAGCCTTTCACTTTCTGCACCCCCCAGCGTGGTACCAGACCCAGCAGTGGCCTTGGTCTGCACACCAATCCTTGGTAGTAACTCTAAACATGAGGTGTTATCACTGCTAGAAGCAGACACTGTCTGTGAAAACAGGCTGCTAACTTCAGAAAGTGCAGTTAATTAGAAGAACCAAGCTGAAAAGTAAAATTACTGAACAGAATTAGTTGTTTTCACTCAAACCAGGACATTCCACCCCTTATTCCATACCATTTACGTCATACCCATCACTAGGTTATCATTTCTTTATATAGAAAAGTTCATTGAGTTCATGATTGTAGATTTCCATCCATTGTAACAGTCTCTCAAAGATGGAATTCATCACAGTTCATGTCCACAGGTTGCAGATTGATCTCAGGAGGTTACTGGACACCACCTGATGAGGCTAGCTCCTGTCATCACCATGATGTTATCCTGAAAGACACTTATTGAATACTGTTAGTATTATGCAATTAATGTACAGCTTTGAATCGAGTATTCTCACCCAGAGTTAAATTTCCTTGAGGTACACACTGTACTTTGCCATCTTTCATCATCACCCACCAAGTACTTCCAGGTCCTTGAGCGAAAGCAGTCCCATGAATGGGTTTGCCTTTGCCCGAAGCAGGAAATACCCACACAGTTTTCCCCAGCAGATTCCTTTCATACACCACAGAGACTTTATCCCCTTCTACTGTGTGTAATGGGTCTGACTGAGCAGAACCAGCTCAATTGATGGATCCTCTGGTGTTGATTAACCAGGTGGCTTGTGCTAAATGCTTGTCCCAGTTTTTAAAGGTTCCACCCGCCATTGCTTTTAATGTAGTTTTTAACAATCCATTGTATCGTTCAATTTTCCCAGAGGCTGGTGCATGATAGGGGATGTGATACACCCATTCAATACCATGGTCTTTGTCCCAATTGTCTATGAGATTGTTTTTGAAATGAGTCCCATTGTCAGACTCAATTCTCTCTGGAGTACCATGTCGCCACAGGATCTGCTTTTCCAGGCCCAGGATGGTGCTCCGGGCAGTGGTGTGAGGTACAGGATGCGTTTCCAGCCAGCCAGTGGTTGCTTCCACCATTGTAAGCACGTAGTGCTTACCCTGGTGGGTTTGAGGCAGTGTGATGTAATCAATCTGCCAGGCCTGCTCATACTTATACTTGGACCATCGTCCACCATACCACAAAGGTTTTAACCATTTTGCTTGTTTCATTGCGGCACTTGTTTCACAGTCATGGATAACCTGCACAATAGTGTCCATGGTTAAATCCACCCCTCGGTCATTAGCCCATCTGTATGTTGAATCTCTTCCCTGATGTCCTGAAGTATCATGAGCCCACCGAGCTAAAAATAGTTCACCTTTATGTTCCCAGTCTAAGTCTGTCTGGAACACTTTAGCAGCCTGATCAACTTGCTGGTTGTTTTGATGTTCCTCAATGGCTCGATGTTTAGGTACATGGGCATCCACGTGACGGACTTTTACAACTAATTTCTCTATCCGAGCAGCAATGTCTTGCCACAGTATGGCAGCCCAAATGTGTTTACCTCTGAGCTGCCAGTTATTCTGCTTCCACTGTTTTAGCCATCCCCACAAGGCATTTGCTGCCATCCATGAGTCAGTGTAGAGATAGAGAACTGGCCACTTTTCTCGCTCAGCAATATCTAAGGCCAGTTGGATGGCTTTTACCTCTGCAAACTGACTTGGTTCACCTACTCCCTCAGCTGCTTCTGTTACTCATCATGTGGGACTCCAAACAGCAGCTTTCCACTTCTGATGATTTCCTACAAGACGGGAAGATCCATCAGTAAACAGAGCATATTGCTTAACATTATCTGATAACTGATTGTATGGTGGGGCTTCTTCAGCACGTCACCACCTGTTCTGGTGGCATTCCAAAGTGTTTACCTTCTGGCCAATCCATGATCACCTCTAAGATTCCTGGACGACTGAAGTTCCCTATTCGAGCTCTCTGTGTGATTAATGCAGCCCACTTACTCCATGTGGCATCGGTCGCATGATGAGTGGAAGGGAATTTACCCTTGAACATCCAGTTTAGAACTGGTAACCTTGGTGCTAGGAGGAGCTGTGCTTCAGTACTAATCACTTCTGAAGCAGCTCGAACTCCTTCATATGCTGACAATATTTCTTTTTCAGTTGGAGTATAGTTGGCCTCGGAGCCTTTGTATCCTCAACTCCAAAATCCTAGGGGTCGACCTCGAGTTTCCCCTGGTGCTTTCTGCCAGAGGCTCCAGGTAGGACCATTATTCCCAGCTGCAGTATAGAGCACATTTTTAATGTCCTGTCCTGTTCGGACTGGAGCAAGGGCTACTGCATGTACAATCTCTCGTTTGATCTGTTCAAAGGCCTGTTTTTGTTCAGGACCCCAATTAAAATTGTTTTTCTTTTGAGTCGCTTCATAGAGAGGTTTTACAATCTGACTGTAACCAGGAATGTGCATCCTCCAGAAACCTACAGCACCAAAGAAGGTTTGTGTTTCCTTCTTGTTAGTTGGTGGGGACATTGCTGTTATTCTGTTAACCACATCCATCGGGATCTGGCGACGCCCATCTTGCCATTTGATTCCCAAAAACTGGATCTCTCATGCAGGTCCCTTGACCTTGCTTCTTTTTATGGCAAAACCAGCGTCTAAAAGGATTTCAATTATTTTCTTACCTTTCTCAAAAACTTCTTCTGCTGTGTTACCCCACACAATGATGTCATCAATGTATTGTAGGTGTTCTGGAGCTCCATCTTTCTCCAGTGCAGTATGGATCAGTCCATGGCAAATGGTAGGGCTGTGTTTCCACCCCTGGGGCAGTCAATTCCAGGTGTATTGGACACCTCTCCAGGTGAAAGCAAACTGAGGCCTACACTCTGGTGCTATTGGAATAGAGAAAAATGCATTAGCAATGTCAGTGGTAGCATACCACTTAGCAGCCTTAGACTCCAGTGCATACTGGAGTTCCAACATGTCTGGCATGGCAGCACTCATTGCTGGCGTAACCTCATTCAGGCCACGATAGTCCACTGTTAATCTCCATTCCCCATTAGATTTCCGCACCGGCCATACAGGGCTGTTAAAGGGTGAGCGAGTTTTGCTAACCACCCCTTGACTCTCTAGTTGATGGATCAGCTTCTGGATAGGAGCTAAAGAGTCTCGGTGTGATATTGTCGTCGATGCACTGTTCCAGTAGCAACTGGCACCTTTTAATCCTCAACTCTCATCTTACCCACAATGGCAGACTTCTCTGAAAGGTTAGGTAGGACAGTCAGCTGTTTCTTGTCCTCAGTCTCTACAGCTGCTATACCAAAGACCCATCAATACCCTCTTGGGTCCTTATAATACCCTTTCTTGAGGAAGTCTATGCCAAGGATGCATGGAGCATCTGGACCAGTCACTATAGGGTGTTTTTCCCATTTATTCCCAGTTAGACTCACTTCAGCCTCTACTACAGTCAGTTCTTGAAATCCTCCTGTTACTCCAGTAATGGTAACAGATTCAGTCCCTTTATGATTCAATGGCAATAGGGTGCACTGTGCACCAGTATCTACTAGGGTTTATACTTTTGTGGTTCTAACATGCCAGGCCATCGAATCCACACAGTCCAATAAACTCTGTTATCCCTCTCCTTCCAGCTGGCTGGAGGCAGGGCCCCTCTAATTCCGAGGGTATTGTCCATAATTAGTAACTGGGTTTGTGAAGTTCACCAGGTTTACATGGTTCATCTGGTTAACAGGGTACATGCAGATCATAGGAATTACACCATTGACAGGATTTGCATTATTTACAGGATTTACACTATTTACAGGATTGGTATTGATTACAGGAGTCACATTTTCATTCCCCCTACTCACGTTTTGACCTGAGGCCCATGTAGGACCAGAGGACTGCTCATAGAGGACTGAAGCAGCCTCCCTTCTGGAAGAATTTTCTCTTCTTTTTGGTTTACCTTGTAAGTAGAGTACTCGTGCCTGTAGAGCAGTGGTAGGTTTTCCATCCCATCTGCTCATTTTCTCTCCAAAGGCACGGAGAAGAGACCACAGGGTACGTCATGACATGTATTGTTCTTGTTTAGCTGGTCTCGAAGAAGAGCGCATTCTCCTAGTGGCTTCAACACGGGTCCACTGAAGGTATGAATAGGATCTTTTCTCCCTTCTCTCTATTTTTGCAACCAGGTTTTCAGTTGATATCTCCAGGGCTGATACACGGACATGTAGAGGACCACAGACACTGTCTTCATACTGTCGTGCTCTCTTGGCCACTTCTGTAACAGTCGGTACCTCATCATCTGTTCCCCAGACCAATGTTGACAATGTGTGGGAATATGCTGATGGGGCACTCCGCACAAACTTCTGCAAGATGGGTCACTGGCATGGGATTGCATCAGGGTTCACTATTTGCCTGTCACCATAAATCACCTGTTGCACAGCTAACTCTCTCAAGTACTTAATACCTTTCTCCATGGTGGTCCATTTGCTTGGACAGCAATCGATGTCCTCCTTATAGGGGTACCTGGATTTCACAGCTGACAAGAGTCTTCTCCAGAGACTGATAGTGTTGCTCTTTCTTGCAAGCTCTTGATCAATGCCTCCATCTCTGGCCAGGAATCCCAGCTGCCTGGCTTCTCTGACATTCAGTTTGATGGTGTGGGCACCAGTATCCCAGCATCGGAGTAGCCAAGTGATCAGTGGCTCACCTTCATGGCGGCTATAGTCCTTTCTCAGATTTCTCATCTCCTTTGTAGGTAAAGATTTGTTGGTACCCTCTGCATCTGATGACTCCACATCTGATGGGTTTGCTTTAGAAGGACCTGCTCCATTGTCATCTGACCACACTGGGCGATCTGTTTTTGTTAGGTGTTTCTTTCCAGTTGCAGTGGCATCAGGCTTTGCATCTGGTTCTGACTCATACTCAGATTCAGCTTGAGAAGGACCGTCTCCCTGATCTGTTGCTGGACTTGGCTGTTTTGTTTGTTTTCTTCACAGGAGCAACTTGTATAGGTACAGTTTGAGTGGGAGTGGTCACAGTAGCTGTCGGTGTAGCTGCCAGCTTTGCTGCTGGAGCTGGAACAGCTCCAGTGCTTGTTGTGGGAGTTGGAGCAGCAGCAGCACTTGTTTTGAGAACAGGAGAAGCAGCAGCATCAGGGCTCGTTGGGGGGGCCTGAGGAGACTGAGTAGCCGTGATGCTTGGGTTTGGAGCTGGCGCAGCAGCACGGATCTTTAGGGGGGCCTGTGGAGACTGAACAGTCGTAGCATGTTTCCTGTGTACAGAGTGTATCACAGACCGTCGCAAGGAAGCGGCACACAATCTACGTTTTTTGGTGGCTACCCGACCTGTGTTACTGCACTGATGACTAATCTGATGCCACACAGTGAAGATATTAGAAATTAATAGCAATAATATGATCTTTTGGTAGTAACCATGTCCAGAATCCTCACTATTTGGAGTTCTAAAAACTGGTGTAGTCAGATTAGCATAGTGCGGAGCAGTATAAATTCCCGAGATGAAAACGAAAGTATTCCTAGTAATAAAATCCACTATGTAATGCCAGTAGTACTGAGAAGTACTTGCTGCCCAATTCAGTGCAACATAAATCAGAGATAAACACCATAAGAAAGCAGAGGCTTTCACCCAGCGTCCAAGCCCAAGAGCATTCAGATAACCGGTGAGAACAAGCAAACAGTGACATAATGTGAACAACACATAAGGGAACAGTACAGCATTTAACTCTGAAAGAAATGCTAAAAAGACATGAATGGACACTGCTTTCAGAAACGACATCATTTAGGCAGTCTGTTTTAGTTTCCAATTCTTAAAGACACTCAGAAAAAAAGGTGATACTCTCTGAAGCAAGCAAAACGGAATTTGAACTATTTCGGCAATCCATCAGAGCTCTGATCGTGCCCCACATTGGGCGCCAATAAATCTGTCATGGTTTAGGGTCAGGGCAGCGTCTTAGACCTATAACAGATGCTCTCTGTTAATCCCCCTCCCTCCCCAGAGGGGAAGAGAAAGGGAATAAGGGAGAGAGACTTAGTGACTAGAAAAGGAAACTAGAACAGCTTTAATGAGAATTAAATTAATAATTATAAAAATGGAATATAAATACAAATATATACAAAACCAGTATCAAACCCAACCCCCCGATGGTAATTACATCACCATCACCACTGATGCTGTGGAGGCACCGGGGCAATCCCAGACTGGGCCCCGCAGCAGACGGGAGCTGTGTTCAGGAGCTGGATTCTGGTACCGGGTTCAGGAACACGCAGACCGGATCGAAGGCAGAATGGACAGAGTCCTCCTTGGGTGCTCCAAGGAAGGAACTGAAAGAGGACCCGAGGCAAGCCAAGCAAAATCTGGCAAAATCTGGCAAGGCAGTCCAAGAGGGGAGAAGAGCCCAGAGACCCTTCGGGTCCCTCAGCTCTAGACCAAATATGGTGTATATGGGATGGAATACCTCACTGGTCAGTTTAGAGTCACCCGTCCTGTCCACTTCTCCCTGAAGGTGCAGCCTTTCACTTTCTGCACCCCCCAGCGTGGTACCAGACCCAGCAGTGGCCTTGGTCTGCACACCAATCCTTGGTAGTAACTCTAAACATGAGGTGTTATCACTGCTAGAAGCAGACACTGTCTGTGAAAACAGGCTGCTAACTTCAGAAAGTGCAGTTAATTAGAAGAACCAAGCTGAAAAGTAAAATTACTGAACAGAATTAGTTGTTTTCACTCAAACCAGGACACACCTTTGTTATAAAACACATTCTTGGGGTAGAAAGGACTCGTGGGCAAAAGACCAATGGAGGAGAGGGCACACACACAAAGAAAAGGTGTGTTCCCAACCAGCTTGAAATGTCTGACAGGACATTGTCAGGAGGAGGATGGGGGGATATTTTTTGTCTCAAAATAGAAATCTTTGCTCTTGCTGTATAACCAGATGTAATCAGTCTTTTTTAAACATTATGGAGTATAAAAGATATTAATATTTTCATTTGTTTTGATCAAATCTGATGTCTTCATTTCATAGAATCATAGAATGTTAGGGGTTGAAAGGGACCTAGAAAGATCATCTAGTCCAACCCCCCTGACAGAGCAGGATCACCTAGATCAAGTCACACAGGAACGTGTCCAGGCAGGTCTTGAACGCCTCCAGAGAAGGAGACTCCACAACCACCCTGGGCAGCCCATTCCAGTGCTCTGTCACCCTCACTGTGAAAAAGTTTTTCCTTATGTTTACCCTAAACCTCTTGTGCTCCCACTTACTCCCATTGCCTCTTGTCCTAACATTGGATGACATTGAGAAGAGTCTGGCTCCATCCTCCTTACACTCGCCCTTAACATATTTATAGACATTAATGAGGTCTCCCCTCAGTCTCCTCTTCTTCAGGCTAAAGAGACCCAGCTCTCTCAGCCTCTTCTCATAAGGGAGATGCTCCACTCCCTTAATGATCTTGGTGGCCCTGCGTTGGACTCTCTACAGTAGCTCTACATCTTTATTGAACTGGGGTACCCAGAAGTGGACACAGTATTCCAGGTGGGGCCTCAGCAGCACAGAGTAGAGGGGGAGAAGAACCTCCCTTGACCTGCTGACCACACTCTTCTTAATGCATCCCAGGATGCCATCGGCCTTCTTGGCCGTGAGGGCGCATTGTTGGCTCATGGTCATCCTTCTGTCCACTAGGCCTTTTTCCCCAGAGCTGATTTACAACAGATCAGCCCCCAGCCTATACTGATACATGGAGTTGTTCTTCCCCAGATGCAGCACTTTACACTTGCTCTTGTTAAATTGCATTAAATTTCTCCCCGCCCAGCTCTCCAGCTTGTTCAGGTCACACTGGATGGCAGCACAGTCTTCTGGAATGTCAGCAACTCCTCCCAGTTTTGTATCATCAGCAAACTTGCTGAGGGTACACTCTATCCCTTCATCCAGGTCATTGATGAATATATTGAACAGTATTGGACCCAGCACTGACCCTTGGGGAACACCACTACCCACAGGCGTCCAGCTAGACTCTACTCCATTGACCACAACTCTCTGGGCTCTGTCCTTCAGCCAGTTCCCAATCCACCTCACTGCACCATCACCCAATCCACACTTCCTAAGCTTGGCCATGAGGATACCATGGGAGACAGTATCGAAAGCCTTGCTGAAGTCAAGATATACCACATACACTGCTCTCCCCTCATCTATCCAACTACTTATGCCATCATAAAAGGCTATCAGATTAGTCAAGCATGATTTCCCCTTATGCAATCCATGTTGACTACTCATGATAAGCCTCCTTTCCTCCACGTTCTTTGAGATGGTGGCAAGAACAAGCTGTTCCATCACCTTTCCAGGGATGGAGGTGAGGCTGACCGGCCTATAGTTACCCGGGTCCTCCTTTTTGCCCTTTTTGAATATTGGAATGACATTGGCCTTCATCTAGTCCTCAGGCACCTCTCCCGATCTCCAGGACATCTCAAAGATTATGGAGCAATGACCTAGCCTAGCAATGACCTCTGCCATCTCCCTCATCACTCGTGGGTGTATCCCATCAGGGCCCATGGACTTGTGGATGTCCAGTTTGTTCAACTGATCTCTAACCCAAGCCTCTTCGACAGAGGTAGAAACTTCCTCCCTCCAGATTTCCTCTGTGGTCTTGAAAGCCTGGGATTCCTGATAGATGGACTTAGTAAAGACCAAGGCGAAGGTGGCATTCAGTAATTCAGCCTTCTCTCTATCCTCAGTCACCAGTGCACCCACTTCATTCAGCAGTGGGCCCACATTTCCTGTAGACTTCCTTTTGCCTCCAACATACTTGAAAAAGCTTTTCTTGTCCTTGACCTCCCTCGCCTGGTTTAGTTCTAGAGAGGCCTTAGCTTTCCTTGTTGCATCCCTGCATCCTCTGACAATTTCCCTGTATTCTTCCCAAGTGGCCTGCCCTTCCTTCCATGTTCTGTATAATTCCTTCTTTTGCTTAAGTTTATGTAGTAGCTCCCTGCTCAGCCATGCAGGTCTCCTAACTCTCTTACTTGATTTCCTACTCTTTGGGATACACTGATCTTGAGCCTGGAGGAAATGGTGCTTGAATATTAGCCAGCTTGCTTGGGCCCCCTTACCTTCTAGGGCCTTGTCCCATGGGACTTTTCCAATCAGTTCCCTGAGGAGGCCAAGGTTGGCCTTTCTGAAGTCCAGGGTAGCAATCCTGATTGTGGCCCTGTGCCTACTGCCCCTAATTCTGAACTCCACCATCTCGTGGTCACTACAGCCAAGGGTGCCTCCCACCTTCACATCCTCAACCAGTCCCTCTTTGTTTGTCAGTACAAGGTCCAGCAGCACTCCCCTCCTCGTCATCTCCTCCACCACCTGCGTTAGGAAGTTATCATCAGTGCTCTGGAGGAACCTACTGGACTGCTCATGCCTGGCTGTATGGCTTTCTCAACAAATGTCAGGGTAATTGAAGTCCCCCATGACAACCAGAGCCTGTGATATTGAGGCTACTTCCAGCTGCCTGTAGAAGGCCTCGCCAGCTTCCTCATCCTGATCAGGTGGCCTGTAGTAAACACCTACTACCATGTCTCTCATACTAGTCTCCCCCTTAATCCTAATCCATAAGCTTTCAACCTGTTCCTCATTGCCCCCCAGAGAGAGCTCAATGGAATGTTCCAGTTGCTCTCTCACATAGAGAGCAACTCCACCAACTCGCCTTGTCAGCCTGTCCTTCCTGAAAAGGACATAGCCATCCATGACAGTGTTCCAGTCATGTGAGCTGTCCCACCATGTCTCAGTGATTGCAATGAGATCAAGGTCCTGAGATCACACACAGATCTCTAGTTCATCCTGTTTGTTCCCCATACTGTGTGCATTGGTGTACAGGCATTTTAGCGAGTTGGCAGTGCTAGAGTACCTCCTGACTGGTACTAACCCCGAGGTAGCAGTGGAGCTGGCACAACACCGCACAGATGTCCCCGGCTTGTTTCCTGTGAGCCAGGTTTTTCCCCTTACCCCCTTCGAATCTAGTTTAAAGCTCGTGATAGAAGCCTTCTTCCCCTTTGACAGAGATGAACCCCATCTGATGCCAGCAGGCCTGGCATCATGTAAGTTGATCCATGGTCAAAAAACCCAAAGTCCTGCTGGTGGCACCAGGCTTGAAGCCAAGAATTGATCTGATTTATTTGTAACAAATCATTTCCTAATTCCAGCCCTAGATCTCACAGCTTTTCCTCACATTAAAATTCAACATGGGTTGATTAACATTTTTATGCAAACTGTCCCCAAAACATCTATCATCTGTCTGTCTGTCTATCTATCTATCCATCCATCTGTTAGCTTTGGGATGAAACACCTTCACCTATCCCTTCATGCAAAGGGGTGAGAAGGGGAGACCAAGACCCATCCATCTCTGGCAGGAGGACATGCTGAGTATTTGCAGACATGTTCTTTTGTGCTTTTAGTAAGTCTTGTGGATTTCCACATCTCTTAAGTTTGGACCCTTCATCTCATTCCAGAGACAGAGGGACCAAAATCACATGTAGTGTCACCAGGTACAAATCAGCTGGCTTCATCTATCAGCTTCAGTAAATTCTGACCAAATGATCTCAGCTTCCACCTAAATTCCCAGTAGGTGCTATAGAAATCATTCAAACACAGTTAATTCAAGCGAGTGTTTGTTTGCTGCCCATTGCAGAGCACAGGAATCTAATTGTTTTTTCTGCCTTAAACAATACAGAATCACAGAATCACTCACGCTGGAAAAGACCCTTGGGATCTTCATGTCCAACCATTAGCCCTACTCTACAAGTTCACCCCTAGACCATGTCCCCCAACACCACATCTAAGCAATGTTTAAACACATCCAGGGATGGCGACTCAACCACCTCCCTGGGCAGCCCATTCTAATATTTCACTACCCTTTCCACAAAGAATTTTTTCCTAATGTCTAGTCTAAACCTACCTTGTTTCAGCTTTAGGCCATTCCCTCTGGTTCTGTCCCTAATTACCTGAGAGAAGAGACCAGCACCAGCCTCTCTACAATGTCCTTTCAGGTAGTTGTAGAGAGTGATGAGGTCTCCCCTCAGCCTCCTCTTCCTCAAACTAAACAGGCCCAGCTCCTTCAAACGATCCTCATATGATCTACTCTCCAGCCCCCTGACCAGCTTCATTGCCGTCCTCTGCACCCGCTCCAGCACCTCGATATCTCTCTTGTACTGAGGTGCCCAAAACTGGACACAGTATTCGAGGTGAGGCCTCACCAGTGCTGAGTACAGGGGAACAATCACCTCCCTACTTCTGCTGGTCACACTATTTCTAATACAGGACCTTCCCAGCTTTCTGTGAAAAATTATTCTTCCTCGTTAAGTATGAATCGGTTACCTCATTTCATCAAAATTTTGAATCCACACATGTATGAAATGGATTGATACTAAATTCACCAGTGCTTGCAATAAAAGAACAGGGAACAATATATGACACTTGTAGTTTGTCAGCTCCCCACTCCATTTTGAAATAGAGATGATGCTTTCCTGCTGTCTACCTGACCCTGCAAATATCTTCTAAACCTGTTGTCCAGCGTCAAACAGATTTGCTAGAGGGATACAGATTTCAAAGATAGGAAGGTCCTATAGATTTCATGAAAATCAGTTAGATTAGTGAGGAAGGTCTCAATTAGCACCTTCCTCTTGACAGAAAAGCATGCTCGGCTGTTAAAAAATCTGCTTTAAAAAATCACCCAAACAGCAGAGTAGTCATGCTTCATTGATAGTTTGAGTGTACCGAGCTCCAGAGAGATCACACACGAACAGCTACCAGAGGTGAAGCTGCATAGGATGGTGTCCTTGCAGCAAAATGGTGTGGGAGATGCAGACAACCAGAAAAACCAGTTTCATTAGTTCTGCCACTCATGGCACAAAGAATCCTCTTGAAGATCAAGCCTAAACTGGGCAGGTAATCCAAACTACGAACATCAGACCAAACTTGTTTGCTTTAGCAGACTTTGCTAATGAACAGATGAGAACAGAGATGAAAATTCTATTCTCCAGATAGTGACTGGACATGTCCTTTAGCAAACATGAGCCAGAGGCACCACTTCCCCAGAAAAGAACTTGAAAACCCTTGCTTCATTTAAGCCAGGGACACCACTCCCATTGATTTCAAATGGACTAGGAATTCACTCCAAATCCTTTAGGGCTATTCAGCTGAATGTTTCCTCGTGAGTTACGCTGCCAGTTCAGGAGAATTATAGCTCTAAAATTCAGAATAAAAGGTTGTTCCAAATATCTTACCCTCCACTAAGAAATAGCCAGGATCAGGTGGCCATGTGATTCCATTATTTATATGATGTCTCAAAATGTCAGTTATCTTCTAATATGAGATGACAGGTTTCAGATGTACAAGTTTTCTATAAGAGTAGCGTGCTCATCTTGATCCACTCAATACACATTGCTAATTTGATATAATAGATTTATCACGTAAATCCTGTAGTTAATTGGCTGCAGTAGTTTTCAAGACTGATATATTTGGACTGCAAGTTTCTTTTGGGAAGGCTTTTACTTTCATGTTATATTTGCTCAGCACCTCATAGTATGTGTTCCTGATATGTACTTGAGGCTCCCATGTACTGCTAAATGCTTACACAAATAGAATAAAAGAGCTTTTAATACAAAATTAAGAACCACTAAGAAAATTGGCTTTTTTGGTTATCAAGACATATTTGATATACACAAAACAGTGTTTGTGATACGCGAATTACACTCTTGCACTGAAGCTAACTTAATTTAACTAATTTAACTGATGTTTGAAGATAACAAAACGTCACAATCTTTACCCTCAGTGATGATTCTCTTCCAACAACTCAAAAAAGTAGCATCCATCATTATTTGTCATTAGTGTCTTGAGTTTTTGACAGCAGCAGAGAGTACACAAGAATTCTATCTGTGACTTGGAAAATGACACAGAATCACAAAACAGTTGAGGTTGGAAGTTATCTCTAGAGATCACATAGTTCAATGTCTCTGCTCAAAGAAAGGACAATTACAGCAGGTTTCCCATGACTATGTCCATTTGCATTTTGACTGTCTCTATGGACAGAGACTTCACAATCTCTGGGCAACTTGTTCCAGTGTTCAACTATCCCTACAGTTAATTATGAGAACCTGGGGGAATATTTTATCATTCTGTAAGACATACTGATCAACCTGGTCAAACAATCTACCCTCACAGTCTGGCAGGAGTCCCTTGTTGATATACTCTGGGAGCAGGGAAGACACGCTAACTCTAGAGGATCCAAAGCATGATGAGATAAAGGCAACTGGTTTGGTATGATTTGGCTAAACTGTTGCCAAAATCAGAGCTAAAAGCCAAAGCAGCAGTTAAAATATGCAAGCTCCATTTTGACATTCCTGCTGCCTCCTATCCTGAGAGCAAAGTCCCTGTTGAGCATCACAGGAGATTGGTTTCTCCTATCCAACACATGTGCATTTGGAAGTCCTCTCTCTTTTGACCTAACACTTTTCTAAGACCCAACAAAACCCTTTCCTAGAGGAAGCAGGGTTTTTTTAATATGGCAGATTCCTCTTCTGGACATGATTTGTAGAAGCACAGCTCCCTCCTCAGACAATCAAAATCTATCTTGTCTGCAAAGGCGTTAGGTAGAAGGTCAAGAATATTATCTGAAAGTCGTTGGTAAAAAGAGAAAGAGAAAAGTGCAACTCAAGAAATGTAAGATGTGGTCAACCTAGGCTGTTACAGACCCATTTATCCATTCCTCCAGCTCAGAAGCAAAGCTTTTTATCAAAAAGCCCTCATTTCTATGAGGGCCCAGAGATAGTGCATAGCTACAATGCTGAACTGTTAAGAGGTGTGTAGAATGAAATATTACTTAGGCACAGCTACAGAAATTGCAACAACACTCAGATTTTTGCTTAACTAAAACAAATGGCTGGACCAAGAGGACATGAAGACACTGCAGGTCATTGCTGACTTTGCTTTCTGACCTCTGAACTCATTGCTATCCCTATCCTTTGAAAGCATAACACTTTGTTTCTGTACTTATTATCTTGCTTCTAGTCTGTGAAGACACACACCTTAAAATGTGCCCTGAATAAAGAGTCAAAAGTGACAAATTGCAAAGGCTACTCCCTTATCCTGGACGCTGCCCTGACCCTGTGCAACAGCTATGTTTTGTTTTCTGTGAGACTGCTGCTTCTTGGCTTCATTAATGTCTTCTCCCCATATTCCTTCATCTCCTGTATTAAATCCCGCTCTCACAGGTACAAAGCAGAGCCCAGCATCATTTCTGATGTGGAGTCTTCTCCTCTTCCCTAAGACAGGCTCAAGGAGCGTGGCTGACACTTCAGACTCTTTTAATTACTCATGTTTTGAGGAAACTCTAGTTGAGTTCAACAAGAAACTCTCACATGAGGTTTGAGGATCTTGGTTTGGGATATTTTTGCTGAAGGTAATCTAGCACAGGCTACTCTTAATGGGACAATATTCCAATCTCACTTGTAGAACAGGTAAATCTCCTGTAGTTGTACAGAACAGAATTAAAATCCATCATTGACATGAACAGAATGTCAGAGGTGACACAGGATCACTTTTCTAAGACCCACCACAAGTTTTCCAAATTTAGCAACTAGAGTGAAGCAAATATGGCCTTTCCTCAGGCAGGCAGAGACACAGAAGAAAACCTGAGTCTTGGAAAAGACAGAAGACTCCTAACATTATGACAAATAGAAGATACTCTTCCAGGAAAAGAAGCACTAAGGGACCTTAAGGCCAGCATTTGATCTGTGCTAAGAAATATTTGGATATTTTTTATAAGCAGCAAGTTCATTGAGAATCTTCCTTAGAGGTTAAACCTCACAGAAAAGACAAAATAAGGTGACTAAGGACTGTTTATGTGAGCAAAGATGTACAGGAAGAAGCCCAGCCAGTGTGTTGATCTTGCATTACAGAAATCAATTAAGCATTAATTATAAATTAAGTTTAAGTGAAGTGAAGTTTAAGTGAAGTGTGCCTTGCTACAGAGCCAGCAGCCTGATGGACCTGTAGGGCTTCCTGCCACAAACAGCTATGTGTTCCCTGTGCAGTGGGAAATGCTGAGATTCACTGCCTCTCTGCATCTGGGAACCCCAACCTGTAGGCATGGCAGGGGTATACCGTGTGCAGCAGAGAGGATCTTGAGGAACAGCTCTCTGGGACCTGCACTAAGGCAGCCCTGAACAGTAGAGGAAGCAGGAGCAATCAACAGTCCTTCTGGGCAGTGCTTGAGTCCTAGTTTTACTAGATTAAATTAGCAAATCCCTCCAAGTTGCTCCCATCAGTGAATCTTCCACCCTAGCAAGACCAGAGTGGCAAGATCAAGCTTTGAAACTACCTCCTGTGGTACTGTACTCAGAAAGAAGGATGAAAGAAAAGGCCCCAGTGTAGCTTCTGTTTGCTGAGGATGTAGTAAATAGAATGTTGATCAAGAAGTTTCTGCCTTCTCCCCCTTCCCTGTCATGCAGTTTCTGAAAAAGAGCTTCTCCTGCCCTACTACATCAGTGGACTAAGGTTATTTGTCTCCAGTACTCTGATTATGTACAGCTTAATTATATACTGACTAATTGCACTTGCCTTCTTGAATGTCTCCACATAACAGGAGAACTAATTGCTTTTTGCTCATCGGGCTGTGAAGGCAACCAGTTTTCCACACCCCTGCTGGTAGTTCTAGACAAAGGGCTTTCAAAAGAAAAAAAACCCTGAAGAGAAAATCTAAGTTATCCCTCTTTCCATGTCCCAAAGAAGACAAATATACATCTGTGCATGTGTTAATTCTAGGGTCAACTCTTGATGCAGAAGCTTAAATTTACCACCCTGCGAGATTTACCTGCACCCAGAGGGAGAAGCAGCCTGCCCACAGTTCCTTTTAAGTGATTCATTAAAAGGAATTTGAAGGAATACATAGCTAATCCTGACAGCCATACCTGCTAAAAGCTTGAAGCGGGCAACACAAATAAGGGTGTTCTCACTCACTACATGTGAGTCAGATTTGCTGCATTTCCTGGGAATTGACAGCTCTCACCTGAGGTAAGCACTTGCCTCTTCAGCACAGCGAAGTGGATGACATACTAGATACAGAAATTTGTGCTGCAACAAAACAAGGAGGACACAGTCTGGTATTACCTCTCTGAGAAGGAACAGTAATGCAGGATAGATTAGTAACTAGCTGTGTGATGAGCCTTTACACTAGGGTCAGAAGATATCACTTGTGACATTTCCTTTTCAATGCCTATCTAAAATGGGGACCAGTCAAGAAATGGAGCATTTCCAAGCAGAGGTCCCTGAGCCAACAGAACCGCAGGTAATGCAATGTAGTCATCTCAGCTGCATATCTTGGTTTGGGAATACTTGTCATGCCAGTGCACTTATAACTGTGTCTGCTCTCAGCAGACTTTCATACCTTCTTAGATACACTTCTTCAGTTGATAACAGATGGAAAGAGCCACTCTACAGGAACAGGCAGGAAAATACCTGCTCAGAGGATCCACACAGATAGATTATGGACCCAACAGAGATCCAAGTTCTGTTGGGAAAATTGACAGGATAAACAGAATCACAGAACTGTCATGGTAGGAAAAGATCTCCAAGATCACTGCATCCAAACATCAACACCTCACCACCCCACTAGAACATGTCCTGAAATGCCTCATCTGCATGGTTTTTAAATATGTCCAGGGATAGTGATTTAACCACCTCCCTGGGCAGCCTGTTCCAGCACCTGACCACTCTTTCAGTAAATGAATTCTTCCTAATATATAATCTAAACCTCCTCTGGTGCAACTTCAGGCCATCTCCTCTAGTCCTGTCATTATTCCCTTGAGAGAAGAGGCTGGCACCCACCTCACTACAACCTCCTTTCAGACAGTTGTAGAGAGGAAGGAATTGTCCTTAAGTGAACAGACGGATTTACACTATTGCGTATTTTCTGTTTCAGATACTTATCAAAACCTGATGCACAGGCTTTTGTACTGTCTCTATCCAACAGGTAATATTTTGCAGGCCAAGCCATCAGAAAAAAGTGAAAGCTCTGGTGAAGCGCCTTCCTCTTTTTGGATGATCAGCAGACAACACCTACCTGTGAGAGGAAGCATGCCTTTATGAAACATGAGGTGACCCACAGGTTGTCTTGGTTTGAAAGACAGGTGTCTGCCAAGGGAGGCAGGAGTCCCCCTTGGAATGGAAATGCAATCCCCTCCCCTCCGAATGATTGTAATTTTGAAATTAAGGGGCTTTCAGGCAAAGATCTGAGGAACAAGAATAACAGTTCTTTACTAAATATCTATATAACAAGACAAACAAACAACAATAACTACAGCAGTAACAGCAAACAGCTCCAGGAACCCAGTGCCAGCCTCTCGGGCGGCTCCCGGTGAGCAGGGAGGGCGCGATGGTCTCCCCGCCGCTCCGGAGCCAGCTCAGTCCCCACAGGGCAATGGCCGACGGAAGGCCCGCGTCACGAACCCCCCTGGGCAGCCGATCCCGGTGTCCAGCAGGATCCTCGGGAGACAGCAGGGGTAGAAGGAAAAGCAGGAAACGCAGCAGGGACGACCTCTCTCCAAGCTGATCCCGGTGTCCAGTCGGATCCTCGGGAAGCAGCAGGGAGGACAGGAGATGCAGTGGGGATGAGTTCTCTGCACCACGCGGGCAGCCTCTCCTCACCTCGAATGCAGGGAGCAAAACAAGAGCCCTAGGGCCCCACCCAACCCCCTTTATTCGGCAGGCTGGACCTCTCCCCTTGTGGCCAGGTCCTTTTGTCTCTCTTAAGTACAGCAATTTACCTCCTTAACAAACAAGTATGGAAAAATTCTTTAAAAGAAGAAGGAAAACAGAATAACTCCCCAAAACCCCAACAATAGCACACTAAAGGGCAGTCCTGAAAGCAAACTTCTGACTTGCCAAGTGGGGCAAAGAGCTTTTATGCTTAACTTTCCACAACTACTGCAGATAAACACGGTTTTAAAATCAGATACAGTGGTGTTTGTGCATTCTCTGGCTTAGCCACTAAACATGAAGGGTGATAGAAAGTTTTTCTTCAACTGAAATGATCCCATAACTGTGTTACTAAAAATCAAAAATCTCTAAATGAAGGATATTCCACAAAATTCCCTGAAGAGGCTCTGTTAAAATCTCTTTGGGAAAATGCATTCTGGAAGACAAAAATTTGATTAAATCTGCATTAAAAAGTATCTGAGCACAGTCCAGATCTGGAGACCATGGATGAGGATACAAGCTGGTTATTGACTAAAATGTCAACAAGGTTTTGGTTTTATGGCAGCTATCAGCTCTCTGGAAATCAATATTTATAATTTAAATTTTGTATTTTGTGAGTTATCAGTTGAAGTTTAATGTCTGTTTCTTTCTTTTACTTCTTGGGGGGTGGATTTTTTCACCCCCAATCAGCACAGTTCATTATATATGATGTCAACACCTGCTTGCAGCTGAGCAGAAGGGAGCAGATTCAAGAGCGCATGTTGTCCCACACCCAAGACAGCAATATTACACCAGTTTAACAACATGGCATGCATAAGATTTCCCCTTCTGGGTTTCAGGGCACCAAATCCTATTCCCAGCCCTTCATGGACTTTCCTGGGGAAGTTACTGTGCTGCGCGGTGAATATTTTCCATCTGCCAAATGACAGCAATAATGTTTCCTATTCCCATAGTGAGGTTTGGTGAGTTAATTCATTTAATCCCTTTGATCCCTCTCTTCTGACATTCTTCACCGTCCTCCTTTTGCTACAAGTCAAACTCATCCATTACTAATAAAAGAAAAATACAGAGACCTCTTTCCTTGCTCTCATGACTGTATTAACCCAAGAAGTGCATGCAAGCCTCCTCCAGACTTTGTTGCCCTCCTCATACTCTTACCTCCTTTTCTGTGGTCTTTACTGTGATAAACTGTGAATTGTTTGTTCATCAAACTTTGTACCAATTGCTTAAGCTGGTTTGCTCTAATAAAAGCACCAAGTCAGGTATGGAAAGGTACCAAATGTATTCTGCTGTACTGGGGACTCGGCCCTCCAGGACATCATCCCTTCTCCTACCGGATACAGGCCTGGCTGAGGCCTGAGTTGTAAATGTCATCATAAATCCTAGCCTAGTAGCCTTGTAAACTGTAGCTTGTTTTACATAACTGTAAACCGTGTCTTGTCTTACATAGTTGTAAGTTGTGTTTTGTCTCCCATAGCCTCGAAAGTTATCAAGGTTCTCCTAAATCCTGTAGCCTGTCTTGTGTAGTTGTGGTCTTTGTAGATAAGGGAACTAACTCCCAGACAGGAAGATAGGAGACAGGAGATAGGAGAGCCTACCTGCAGATAAGCCAGATCATACCAACCCTCTGGTTCCTGACTCATCATTTTGAGACAAAAGGTGAAAAGCACACTGCGAGGAAGACTGGGGGCCTTCCTCCTGAAGACCCCGGCCCACAACCACCAGACACCAATGCGCAAGTGCCAAAGGGAGGAGACCCCTGATAATGAGTTCCTGGACCTGATTATAATAATCCAACCCCACACAATGAATATGTAGTTAATGCTGTTGAATATGCATGATTTAGTGTAATAAATGCCTGCTTACTTGACATCTTTTGCACACCGTTGGCGGAGCTGCGTCTCCCCAGTCGCCCAGCGCTGTTTTGCTTGCTGTCGCTTGCTTAATAAATTCTTAAATTTTGTATTGGCTGTGACTCACATAAATTCATGAATCTAACTTATAACATTTACTTGTGTTACTCTGGGGCCAGGAGCTCAGTCTTGTTTAACACAAGTGAAGTCTGCTTTGCAGGACTTTGAAACAGGGCTTCTCCCTGAGGTGCGGAAAACAAACTCTACAACCCGTAAAAGGTTATAAAGCAGGTATGTTTATTACGGCGCCGGGTGCAAGGGGGATCATTCCTCCTAACTTGCACACCGAAGTGTCCATCGAGCAGGTATTTATGACATGGAATCATGCATATTTAACAGAGTTAGTTACATATTCATGATATGGGGCTGAATTATTATAATTAGTTCCGGGAACTCATTATCATAGGCCTCCTCCCATTGGCGCTTGCGCAATGCCGTCTGGTGGTCGTGGGCAGGGGTCTTCGGGAGGAAGGCTCTCAGTCTTCCTCGAGGTGTACTTTTCACCTTTTGTCTCAGGATGCAGAGTTGCGATGAGTCAGAGATCACAAGACTGGGGGGGGGGCTTTTCTTTATTCCTCCCTGTCTTGGTGTAATCTTCCCTTATCTACAAGCCATGCAAGATGAGCTAAGGCCCATCAAGTTTGTCTCAAGGCCTCAGCATCCTGTCTCCTGTTTATCTCAGGATGCCCCAGGATAACAATGGCTGCTCAACTTGCTTTATTATCTTTCAAGTCACTTCATCCCTTTCTGAGGGAGGATTCAGATCTCTTGCAAGGAGAAGGCATTGCTGCCTGTCTCTGGCTCTGGTTTAGACCACAAAGCTCACAACTGACTTTTGTGGGGAAACCAAACACAGTCTGTGAACATTGCCTGGAGAAGGACTCTATAAAAAGCATAGGAGTTGTCTTTTTTGTGTCTCGCCAGCAATTAACAGGAAAAGCAGGTAACAATCTGCTTGGAGCGGAGCACTTACAGGCACAGAGAGAAACAGGTCTTCAGGTCGCTGGGGAACTCAAAGCCCAAACCAATGAGAGCTAAAGACTATCCATTTAAATGTAGTTTAGCAGCAGACTAGGTAGAGCTACGTTAGTGATTGGACTCAATGATCTTTAAGGTCTTTTCCAACCTAAACAAGTCTATGATTCTATGATCCATGTTAAAAAAGCAAGTGAGCAGGGACTTAAGAGTAACCATTCTGCTTGGAGAAAAAAAGCCCTTCCACATAGCTTCTACTTTCAGGGACCTAGGGAGTCTGGCACCAAACTCTTTTATTTTTGTAAAGAGTTCACATACAACAACAGACTCAGAGAGGGAAGACCTTCACTTAGTATCTGCCAGGTAGTTTGCTCCTGAGAAAGACTAAAAGTGAGACATAGCATCCCTCTGAGATTTACACTGCCAAAATAAAAAACATCTAATTGGGCCACAAATGCCTTATTTGCTCTTATGCCTGAAGCTGACTGGGGCTACGCTCTCTTGAAGATCCACTGTGGCAGAAAATAGAAATTACTGGGGAAAAAAATTATGATACACATGGGAAGACAATGTCAAGTAGCTGAGAGAAATGGGTAAATAAAGTCAATTATCAAATGCAGTATGAAAAGACAAAAGCTTCCTCTTATAACTCTGCTTTTTGTACTAGTCTTATCTAAGACACTGCATACACTGACATTAAATGAAGTTAGATGACATGCTCAGCTCTTTTCAGCAACTGGGCACAGATATTTATTTCAGAAATAAAAGGGCCTTGTAATTCATTTGTAAGGCTGTACGTGGTTAATTCTCGATGCCTTGTAAATGCTAATTATGAAAGAAGATGTTAAAGGGTTCCTTAGGAAATCAATACTTTATTATACAATAATTGCATGTGCAAGCTTAATGTTCTTCATAAGACTTTGAAAGAATGGAAGAGGTTGGAAGACAGATGATGCAAATGGTGGCTGCATAACCTGGAAAGTCATCAAGAATTCGAGGCCTAGTAAAATGCCCAGATGTCATTAACATATTTTTAAAAATCCAACACATATTATGGAAAGCAATCTACTAGTACATCTATGACACCAGGGCCCAGTGTAAACCTAGACACACTTACAACTGAAATGGTTGTTCCATTATTCGTTCAAGAGCTTTGATTATTCCTATGCCTGAATGGTTTGTTTCTCTCAGGAACAGCATTTCAGTTCTGTCACCCCTCCTCTTCCCCTGTCTTACTCCACAGTTATTCCAACTTTAAACAGAAGAGTCTGTGAGGAGCTACTGTTAGGGTTTAAGCCCTGGAGACAGAATATAGCTGAAAAATCATTCTTCCAAGAATTTCTGGGTCACTGTCTAATTGATACTAGCATTAGTATGCTTCATATTCATCATGTTCCAACTCCACAGGCAGTACTTACTCTGCACCCATCCATGTTCGCCTGCTCTAGGCAATGAGTGGGAACCCAAAACAACGCTACTGTATCAACCTAAGAATGCACCAGCCTCAAGAGTTTTTCAATAGCAAAACAGAGAAAAGGAGACTTTCTTCCATTGTGGTCAGCAGTGCAGCAGTACATTCCTCTGGTTTTTATTACGCACTTTTAAAAAGAAATATTCCATGTTACTTAGTGCTTATTAATTTACAAAGAAACCACAAGTTATTTCCTTACATGATGACTGGTTTTTAATTTTATTTTTTTTTTTTATTCTTACAGGCTATAAAAATCCAGTGACTTCAAAGGAAATGAGTTTAAGACTCAGTATGTTATAAAAGGAGTCCAGAGCACATTCACAAATAAGATATCTTTTGCTAATAGCAAAGTATTTCACAGGTTGTATTGTAGCTTATACTTGTTGAGAAAATGAATGGGAAGCGAACAGTGATTCATAAAACAATCTGTACATTTAACACATGATAAAACAAGATACTATTGCACAGAGCCAAAAGGCAGTGATCATCAAGCTAGTCAAATTAAAACACAGTAGGAGGGGCTGTAATACTGAATTGCTGTAGCCACTCCTAATGATTCATCTTTTCTCCAGTTGGCACATCCGAAATGCAGTCAGAACATTTAAGGCACACCTCCCAAAAAGCAATGAAAAAATGGACAATATATTCAGTTTAGAGCTGAGGGATCTGAAGGGTCTCTGGGCTCTTTTTCTCCTCTCTTGGACTGCTTTGCCAGTTTTGCTTGGCTTGGCTCGGGTCCTCTTTCAGTTCCTTCCTTGGAGCATCCAAAGAGGACTCTGTCCATTCTGTCTTCGATCTAGTCTGTGTGTTCCTGAACCCGGTACCAGAATCCAGATCCTGAACACAGCTCTCATCTGCTGTGGGGCCCAGTCTGGGACTCCCTTGGTGCCTGCTCAGCATCAGTGGTGACGGCAATGTGATTACCATCAGGGGTTTGGGTTCGATACTGGTTTTGTATATACTTATATATATTCCATTTTTATAATTATTAATTTAATTTTCATTAAAACTGTTCTAGTTTCCTTTTCTAATCTCTAAGTCTCTCTCCCTTATTCCCTTTCTCTTTCCCTTTGGGAAGTATTTGGAGGAAAGTTTCAATGGGTTTTCTATAGTTTCCCACAGCATCTGGTATGGTTACTCTGGGATGATCTTCTAGGAATTGACTATGCCATCTCAAGGGCTACTCTGAAGTGGAAAGGAAGCACAAGAGCAGCTCTCACTAGAGCCATTTGATAGTCAGTACTCAAATGAATGAGTTACAATTTGCCCAGAAGAAAGAGTTACTCCACATGAGACCTAATTGGAATGGAGATTAGAAGAGAGGGCTTGATACACTGGGAATGACCATTGCTGCTACCAACACATGAGATATACATCTCAGTGAGAAAACACACACCTATCATCCATCCTTTGCAGGGCAGGATGGCTTCATCCCAAACATGGAAAAAAGTTAAGAGGGAAGAGAGTTAATAATTGCTTTATATATACACACAGATTCACAGACTGCCCTGAATGTTAAAAAGAATCCTTTGCATTCCTTAAAAGTTCAGAGTACCTTACTAAACACATCATCTAAATGAGGAATCAAAGCAATGATTTTCTCTTACTTTCTTGTGGGTTTTTTGAGCCTTTGGGGTTTGTGCTTCCAGGTTCTTTCCAAAGCTTTGAGACCTCATGATTTAATAAAAGATAAGATTGTCACGTAACATCTTGGTTTCAGAAGCTTGAGCTTTAATAAAATACTACTACTGCCAGGCTAATAAAAGGATTGTACTAGTTGTCCCCTCTCAAATTTGGTACAAACACAACCTGTTGAGTGATTAGCAGATGCCTCAGACAGGAATTTGGGGAGTGCTCCTTTGCTATGAAGTCTCTTCCATTACACTTTTCATAAGAACAGCCCTTCAACTTATTATTATCTGCTTTCTGTCATTTGTTTGTTTTGGGTGGCTTTTTGTCACAATTTTACCGCCAAGACTGTCATCTCAAATTTGGCTGAAACCATAGCTTTTTGTGAAATAAGCTTTCCAAGCATATTAGAAGAGCCAACATAGTCCTCTTACTTAAAGCACAAATTCCAGAGGAAAAAGTTGTTTTGGAACAAATAGAGACTTCTGCAGTGGTTTCAGCTGAAGCACTGGAGAACTTGGATGTTGAGCTGATTATAGACAAAAACAAAACCCACTTCAACACCATGTTGAAAAGTAAACACCAGGGGAGTGGCAGTGGAAGAAAGGAGCAAAAGAAAAAGCTAACAGCATTCTAATTTTTCCTGATGTCTCAATTTAAAGCTTTTTATAAATAACACATTTTTAAAGATTCACTTTTCTTCACTGATGTCTAAGTCTCCAGAAAGTTTTCTGACATACTACAGAGTTTTCCTTTGTGATAAAGTAGTAGTGCAAAAACATCTGCCCCTAATGTTTTGGTTTTTTAAGTAGACTTAAAAGTATCATCATCCTCATTCCATAGGTGAGGAAATAGCTTAGGTCACTAACCAGTCAATAGTGCAGGCTCAAGGCTCTCTCTCCCCTCCACCCCACTTTTCAGGAACAGGAATTACAAAAAATTTCCAAATGAAAAATGCTATTTTTCCTTTTAAGTTCTGTCCTTAATATCTCACCCAGAGATCACCAATTCCACACTCTGATATATCTGAGAAAGGGGAGTGGGACCTAAATTGAATTAGCGAGCAGCAGCTCATATCAGTAATGAGTGCATGTAACCACTAAAAATACACTTTCCTTCTGGAAGTATGGTTGCTGAGGCTCTACTTGATTTTTAATTTTTTTTTCCTGCTTGATGTAGTTGGGCATATGTCAACTCATAAACATCCAGGCAGACTCTGTGCATCTTTGCTGAGCAGAAATTTACCACCACCAGTTTTCTCCTACCTTTATTTTTTACCAGTGCTGCAAAAAGTCTGAGATGGAACACTCTGCTCCCTGCCTTGATCAGAGTTAAAAGGGATCTCATACCTAGGGGATTCTCCTGCTGCAATGTGCCTTTTTATTGTCAGGATTAACATAAAAGGCATATTAAGTTCATGGAGCTTTGACCCTACAGTAGATACTTTGCAGAATCTTCATCTTCCACTCTCATCAGCTTTCCAGTCCAAACAACGAAAGAAAGGAGTGAGAGGTAATAAGGACAAGTTTGCTTCTGACAATGATGCTGCCAACCCTCAAATTAATATTGTGTTCTCCCAACAGCTTGGGCTTCCTTGTCAAGTAGTTGTCCTTTGTTCAAAGAAATGAGCCTTTTGCTCTTTCCTGTCTAGCCTGTTGAATCAGAATGTTCCTCTCCCCTTTCTAACAGCACATGGAGGAGCTCACAGTATTTACACAGCAGAGCTCACTGGCATGAGGAGACCACATGTGCTTATAATATCTACCTAACTGTCCTCGTTTGAGTGAGAACAGAACTAATGCTGTTCAGTGATTTTACTTTTCAGTTAATTTTTTCTAACTGCACTTTCTGTAGTTAGCAGCCTCTTTTCGCAGACAGTGTCTGCTTCTAACAGTGATAACACCCCATGTTTAGAGATACTACCAAGGATTCGTGTGCAACCAAGGCCATTACTGAATCTTGTGTACCACACTAGGCATTGCAGAAAGTAAAAGACCACACCTGCAGGGAGGAGCAGACAGGAGAGGTAACCCTAAACTGACCAGTGAGGTATTCCATCCCATAGATGTCATATTCAGTATAAAGCTGAGGAATCACAAGGGTCTTACCCCTCTCTTTTTGCCCTCTTGGCCCACTTTGGCAGCTTTGCTCAACTTGGCTTGGGTCCTCTTCCTTGGTTTCTTCCTTGGAGCCTCTGAGGAGGACTCTGTCAATTCTGCCTTCAATCCCAATTGGTGCGTTCCTGAATCCAGTACCAGAATCTAGCTCCTGAACGCAGCTCCCCTGTACTGTGGGGCTCAGTCTGGGACTCTCCTCGTGTCTGCTCCACAGCATCAGTGGTGACAGTGACATAATTACCATCAGGGGAGATTTAGTTCAATACTGGTTTTGTATATATTTGTATATATTCCATTGTTATTATTATTAATTTCATTTTCTTTAAAGCTGTTCTAGTTTCCTTTTCTAATCGCTAAGTCTCTCTCCCTTATTCTCTTTCTTTTCCCCCTTGGGGAGGGAGAGGGGTTAACAGAGAGCACCTGTTATAGGTTTAAGAGGCTGCCCTAACCTTAAACTGTGACACTAACACATCACCCCCTCCATGAAATGGAAGCTATGCAATTCAAACAGGTTCAGCTGGCTCTTAGAGACAAGTGATTTCCAGCAAAAAGTCTGCTTTTCCTCTAAACATCAAACATTTTAACCTGTCGGACAGGTCTCCTGCAGAGTCTTTGCAAATAAAGATTTAAACACCATCAGGTGTTGCCTGCTCATCTGAATTTAAAAAAAAAACAAACAAAAAAAAAACATAAAAAACCCAACCAAAAAAGAAACCCCAAAAAACCCTAAATTTAAAAAAAATCTCAGCTAGCAAGAGTTAGCTGAGCATTCACAAAACACCGCTGCTGGTGGCCCTGCAATCACAAAAACCTTACATGTTTAAGACATCCCAAAGTAGAATGCTGGAAACTCAGATCAGACAATTTCAAAAAGATGAGACTGACAAAATCTGACAAAACTTTTAGAGCATTTTCTAGGCAGAAAACCTATTGCCTTCGGCAGGACATAGGGATGCTAAGAGTGTAAAATGACTCTAAGGATTCATGCCTTGTAACTCAAGTGGATGCCCCCAAAATTTTCTAGTCTTAGTATCTACATAAAACAGGTCAGTGCTTCCTGAATTACTCTCTATCCATATTTCAATATAGCAGGTTTTCTGTTAGCAAGCTTCTTCCATTTTCATTGTACTCTGCCTAGGATTTTTATATCTATATATCTATTTATATATCTATACTCGGGTTACACCCAAAAAGGTCATTCAGTCTGAAGCCAACATTGCTGTACAGGATTGGACATTCCTGCATTCCACTGCAGCCAGGAACCAAGTAAAGGCAGCAATTTTCAAGATCTCTTCTCTGCGAACACCCTCAGGAAAACACACAGCACCTTAGTTGGAAAGAAGGGAACTAGCAGCTCATGCCAAGATGTGTTTTATATTTTATATACACTGATATAGAAATTTTAGGAAGTAGATTTGGGTTCCCGAGTACAAGAAATACATGGACACACTGGAGAGAGACCAGTGAAGAGCCATTAAAATGATCGAGGGACTGAAGCACCTGTCATGTGGGAGCAGGCTGAGACAGCTTGGCTTACTCAGCCTGGAGAAGGCTCAGGGTGGATCTTATCCATGTGTATAAAAATCTGATGGGGATTGTGAAGGGACTAAAGAAGATGGAGCCAGGCTCTTATCAGAGGTGCCCAATGACAGGAGAAGAGGTGATGGACATAATTTGAAAGATCCATTTAAACACAGGAAAAAAATTATTACTGTGATAGTGGTTAAGTAGTGACAAGAAATTTGTGCCATATCCATCCTTGGAGACATTAAAAAAAACCAACACTGTACTGTACATGGTCCTGGGGAACCTGCTTTAGCTGACCTTTCTTTGAGTAGGGTTTGTTGGATTAGACTAACTCCAGAGATTCCTTTCCCACCTCAACCATTCTGCAACTCTTACTTTTTAATTGGAAATAAGTAATTAACTATTATCACTCCTGACTGTTAACAGCCCCAAAGTACAAATGATTTATTTAGATTGGAAAACTCCTTTCAGTCACCTTGATAAAACCCCCTTGGCTGATTTACGAAGATCTGCCCCTCATCAGCAACTAGGGATGGAGATTTACCATAGCTTTTCCTACCCTGCTCACCTTGACTAGTACCAAATCAAGATGTCTCCTTTCATAGGCAAGCCATAACTTGTGGGCCTTGACATCAGGGCTTAGAGGTGGAATCTGTGACTCTGGTACAGAGCAGGCAAAAGGGACAAATACATCAGGAATTCAGTGAGTTATAGAAAGGCCAGGCCAGAATAGCCTCAAATTCAGCAAGACCCTGAGCTCTGAATACCATCTAGCCCATTCTGGAGTCCTGGACTACCCAGATCTCCAGTGCTTTAACACCACAGCAGCTAAATTAAATACAGATCAAGAAAACTTGTCTAGCGTATTGTTACAGTGTAGGAACACCTGGAGATGAAATTCCTTCTGTGAGGTTGTTTTAGAATTCCTGCCACACACACCACCACCAGCCGCCCCCCCACCCCAAGGTGAGCTTAAAAAGCTCTCATCTAAGAAGAAAAGCTGTCCTATTTTTTGCTATTTTATATTTTTTCAAACGTGGCTGTATCTGAAGTGCTTGTAAAACCAGGTTACAGTATAATCCAACAAAACAAGTAAAAATATAAGGTACACAGCTCCTGCCCTGATGAAGGTAATTACTAGGTCAGCCCCAAGAAAAAATGATGAACCTAACATAACACTCCCAAACAGACCAGAAGTCTTCGTATAAATTTTGGTCCTGGCTCCTATAAAACCACTAACATTTCCTAGTATTGTAATTTACAGCCTGATGATGCACTGAATCATATTTTAATTTACCTGGAAGATACAAACAAGTGTTATTGGGTGGAAATTAATACCTGATCTTTGGCTACTTCTTGTGGTATAAAAATCCAAAGAGAGGAATTGCATTTTAAAAAACAGGAAAAAAAGAATAATTGCCCATCTGATGAGCTTGTCAAACACTTCTAAGGTGAAAACCAGTTCTCAGGATTTTTTGCATGTAAGAAGCCTAGATCTTTCTGTGAAAATGCATGCCAGGGTGCATGCATAAGCAGGGTGAATATTTCTGTAAGTATGTGCCATGGATGGCATCTGTTTTCAAGAATAGTTCAAAAGGACTGCAAAGCAGCAGGGTATTTTTATGCCAGTAATCTCTTGTATCTGTAAATTTATCACAGAATGGATAGGGTTGGAAAGGACCTGTGGGGATCATCTCATTCAACCCCCCCTGCTAAAGCAGGTTAATCCAGAGCAGTTTGCACAGGAACATGTCCAGGTGGGTTTTGAAAGTCTCCAGAGAAGGAGACTCCACAACCTCTCTGGGCAGCCTGTTCCTGGGCTCTGTCACCATCACAGTAAAGAAGTTTTTCCTTATGTTTAGGTGGAACTTCCTGTGTTTCACTTTGTGCCAGTTGTCCCTTGTCCTATCTCTGGACACCACTGAAAAGAGACTGTCCCATCCTTTTAATCCCCACCCTTTAGATGTTTATAAGCGTTGATAAGATCCCCTCTCAGTCTTTTCTCCTCCAGGCTAAACAGCCCCAGTTCTCTCAGCCTCTCCTTATAAGTGAAATGTTCCAATCCCCTCATCATCTCTGTAGCCCTCTGTTGGAATCCCTCTGGTAGTTCCCTCTTTCTTGAACTGGAAAACTTTCTTTTCTGAAATAAATCAACACAGTTACATCCTCTAGACTTTTATCAGTTTTGTGTAGACCTCAGATGAAAATCATGTCTATGCGACTTATGAAATACAATACATGACTTATATAAAAGTGTTCATTCCATTTTTAAAGACAACAGAGGAAAACACAAGATAGAAAGCTAAAATGACCCAGAAGACTGTTTTCTTTTCTCTTTCAGGACAGTTCAAAAAGAACTAGCGTCAAGAAAAAGCCTGCCTTTGTACACAAGAGAGTGGCAAATAAAGAAATATATATTAAAAAAAGCCTCATCTTTTCCATTTTCCTAATGTCTACTGTTCGGCAAAACTTTTCATGCTATTGTATGATTTCATATTTGGAGAGAAAATTGTGAAGCATTACTATTCACCTAACCTAAGGAGAAAAAACCCAGGTAGTTGATAGGAGGACTCTGCTATGCAACAAGAGCTCTCCCATATAAAAATCAGACTCAACACATACAAGTAACTGCAAGTATACTAAAGGTACAAGATACACAGTTACGGAGTGGAGAATCCTAAATGTAGCTGGCCTGATGAGAGAACATCTGTAGACTTATTGTACCACAGTTCATCATTTTTTTACTTCAGCAAGTATCATACACAAAGCAGAAATCAGAAGAGTGTGAACACAAACCAGAATTTACTCAGATGTAAATCAGATGTAAATGTTATTTACTTTGGAAATCAGATGGTAGATCCATGGTCCAAGTTAAAGAAGAAAAGCAAAAAGATTCTCAAAATGAGACAGAAGGTCTAACTAGCCTCCAGCTGGAGTTAATCAGCATAGCCCCAACAAAGCTCATGGCTCTTGTTAGTTCTGATCTACACAGCATTGCATTAACCAGGTGAAAAAAATACACCAGTTAAAATAGTTTCTTTTCTGCACAACTAACTCAATACTGAACAGAGGCTTCTTTCTTTTTTTTTTTTTCTTTTTCCTGAGAATTTAGCATTCTCTAGCACTCAAGAAAATGTTCCTACCCATATTGCCAAAGTCACAGATTGTAGGACCACCACCCTATCAAAACAAGAGACACTAGTAAAACTCCAGTTTTGCCTGTAAGACTACCTCTATACTAGATGGTCTTTCAGTCTGAAATCTTCCCTTTCTGTAACCCTGAGCATCACAGACCTTTGAACAGTATACTTTACAGCACAGTAAGTGCATGGCTGGAGAAAGAACTGTGCCACATAAATACTTATTGATATATAAAAGGAATTAAGACAGAACACAGGAAAAACATAAAAACAAGAGGAAACAGTTCAGATGAAAACACCAGAGAGAAAACAGAGCAAGATTTCATAGTTCTCAGACTGGGGGGAGGAAAGCACATAGTAAAAGGTAATAAAACATACAAATCTATTTTGTGGACAGTGCCAATGTTTTCAGTAACCAAGATCACAAGAGATTTATTTTCACCCTACATCCTACACATTGTGCCATGGGATTAAAGCCAAATACAGAAGCATTTCTACTACACTGCTCAGCATGCTGCGGGTGGTAGGAAACAATCTCTTCAGAACAGACTGGAAAGTATCCAGTTGTGTATGAGCAGAAGCAATGACATCATTTGCTGGCAGCACAATGACAGAGCTCCAGAGCAGCTATGAAAGTCATTGTCAGAACTACTGTGAAAGGAGAAAGGTAATAGGAGACAGGCAAGCAAATGCTATGGCAAAGGAAATGGAATACTCTGATGGATGATAAGGAACTGAAAGGAGATGACTCCTGGACATCCTAAAGCAGGCAGCAAAGGAGATCTCCACATGAGATTTTTCAAGCAACTAAAGGTGGAAGAGAGGGGATTCTCATAAGAAGGGGTAGACCAGTAGAGAACAAAAATGCAGCTATGCCAAAGTTGTCCTTTCTACAACAACATCCTGCAGAAAAAGACACAATCTTTCCTTCCACACTAATCTCTTCATGGCTGGCACTCACATCCATATAGGGACAGATAGAGAAATAAGATTTCATCACCAACTCAAAAAGCCATTATAAAATTTGCTGAGGAAATTGCAAACTCAAAATGGAAGCCAGCTGAGACCACAGCCTGCAGGGTCATATATCATTAGCATCAAGTGAACCAAGTCCAAATGTCCAGCTTACTGTTCAGGAGGAAACAAAAGCACTACTATATATGTGAGCAAAGTATCATCTTTTTCTAATCAAACGTTTCTTAGGTCTGGGTTCAGAAAAGCATTCAAGCATGTGCTTAAGGCTCGCTTTTTTTTCCAGAAAACTGCTCAAAACACACATTTACCTGTAAGCACTTGCTAACGGCTGTGAATAAAGGTGAAGACCATAACTAAAAACTTCTGAGAAAGAGCGTTAAAAAAACAAAACAAAACACAGAAAAATGTGATGTGATTGTTCAATGCATTTCATTATCTTTCTGCTAGCAATACCATCGGGTAAACAATGAATAATACAAGGCTTCTTCCAGAATAAGTTGGCCACAGACATTAAACACAATACTCTAGTTGCGAAAAAAATATAAGCATCACACCAGCATACTCTTGGGTCGATTTATGATATTGCCACAGACCCAGGAACAAACTAATTAGAGTGGTTACAGGTTTGAGCCCCTTTTCAGACGTACAACTTTCAGAAGGTATATGTTGAAAAGTCTGAAGTGAAAGTTATGACCCCATTTAGTGCCATTCTCTAATGGCAGTAAAGATGATACATTTTTCACACCACAGCTCAGCCCTGATGCCTGCTTGCAGGACATTAATAATCCTGTCATAGCTGTCAAGGGGACACAACAGTTGCTGTTCTGATGACACTCTGTTCCTGTCTCCATGCAAATAATTAGTTTTTCATCACCAGCAGAATTGTTTTCTGGCATTTCTGTTTGACTCAGTGACTTTTGATCTCTGGCCTAATATTCCTTTCGTCCTTATCAAAAAAAAACACAGATCTGAATAATAAGCTAGAAAGTTGCTGGCTAACAAATCTAAAAGGCTGTAAAGGCAAACTGTCACTAATCATGTGATTAATACAAGTTGACTTACATCTTGAGGAGGCTACTGGGAAATACCCTTCTGCACCAGTTATTCTTAGGTGTTATTTCTGATTAATTATGCTCTTACTCCATTAGAAAACTGATGGCCAACTTTGCATCTACCTCTTTGCTTTGTACCTTACAAAGACAGTGACTGTAAAAAATTTATAGGGAATGAATTAATAGATGGTCAGTGTGTCCAAGGTGGTGCAGCAGCTCTGGTTTGCTATCCTAAGATTATATGCTATGTATAAAAATGAAAGCCACAGAAGCAACAGTTGATACAGCACCTAATCTTCCCAGGTAGAGGTGCAGTTTTTCACCCATAAACCTGCATCTGCACTTTTAACACAGCAGAATTATTAACAATCCCTTGAAAAATACCAGATGCATCCTCAGTTTTATGAATGCAAACAGCCCCATTGGAGCCAAGGCAAGTACTCACCTGTATTTAATTTAGATACATGCATAAGCAAAGGCAGGATCAGAGACCCAGATATCATTATTTATGTCTGCGGCACAACATGGTCTCAAAAATGCATTCACAAAACAGACTGTAATGCAAGATCCTGACAATGCAGGTTACTCCATAGAATTTCAATGCGAGGCTCTCCTTTTTTGGGTCACTTTGAAAACCCCATCCTCTATTATTTTAATAAAGCTAGCACTGTCATTTCAGCAACAATAGCAACCAAATAGCAACCAATAGCAACCAAAAGAAGTCAAAAGAAAATACAAGTTAAAAAAAAAATCATTTGTTACTACCAGTGTAAAAATCTTTTCAAATTATATTTTGTTTTATTTATTCATTATTAAAAAGGCTCCTAAAAGGATGTGACTTTGGAGACCTAACATAGATCTTCAACTAAGATGAGCACAAATCACACAATCTCCCACCACTCTCTTCCTTAGAGATTTAAAATTAGATTTGAGTGAATAATGTAGATAAAAATATTCATTCACTTCATCCATACAATCTGTTTTCCTGGCACAAATGTTTGCAGAAAACAAATGTCAAAGCAAATGGTGTTATTTACTTTGGAAGAATGTTTCTATACATCCAATCACATAATGGAAACACCAGCAGGTGACTTATGTGGCCAGTTAGAAGTAATATTACTCAGTTTTGAAACAGTCAGTTTACAGAGGAGGAACATGTGCAAAAAAAATTTATCAAATCCATTTGAACTCATAATACATAAACTAGAAACCAGAAAAGTACTGAAGGAGAAAAAAAAGATGGAAATAGTCAAAACAAATATCTCACTCTGAACCCAAGGCAACAGCAGGCTTTTTCTCTTCAATTCAGATTTGGGATCTGGCCCCTTCAGCTCAGTTCAATTTTAAAGGCTCATCCTTCAAGCAAATCCTAGGCACTTGGACTGTAATAGCACTGCAGGTTCAAGTCCTGTAGAGCATCAAATACAAGTTGTAATTAAAATAATTTACATGCTGCTAGCAAGTCAGCTAAAGCAAGCACATCAGGTTCCCAGCATGGATTTTAATTTGCTTCAAAATTACTCAAGGATAGGAACTCATATTTTTCAGCATCATCCTAGTTAGCCTAGGAAAAACACAAGACCCAACCAACAGCTGTTTGATTGGAAGAAGGTGGGGGTAACTATTACTTGGTAGGTATTTATCTTCACTCACTGCCTGGGTTCATCATGAAAGCAAACATCCATGCTGTGTGTACACTACCAGCAAACGCATCACTGGCTGCAAAAGAAACAGGCTGAGTTGCTTTTCCCATGCAGACATGTGCATGATGCTCTACAAGGAGAGCAGCTTGGTAATTCAGAGTAGGATTCAACCTAATGGGACAGAGTCCTGATAAAACACATGGCTCCTATTCTCACCCTCCCCTGCACTTCCTCAAGCGACTCAGTCCTGGAAGGAGCTGTGCTTCCCAGCTTCTCTCTACACCTTGATGTCATTTCTTCACAAGCTGCGATTGCTTGGCCAGCTTTAAAAGCCAATTAGTTGTTCACTCTAGAATGAACCACCAGCATGAATCTTTTGTCTACTGAAATACTGATATTAACTCCAGTAGTTTCTGGAGCAAGCACTTCTTACTCTACAAGACTACCCCACAAGTGACAGTGGAGATGGAAGAAGTTGTGTGACAATGAATCAGCATGTTAGAAATCCCTTTTCTCCCTAAACGGGCAAAGCACCTCCGAGAAAAATGGTTGCTGATGAAAAAGACCCCACAGAATACCACCAATGTGACATTAGCATTTCCTAATAGCCAGGCATATTACCTACATAATTAAAATTATTTCCTATTAGCACACTTTGTTTGAATGTTTATAAACCATCCTCAGCCATCTCAACTAATGCATGGACTCCTGTTTTAAGGACAGATGGAGACAATTGGTTTTTCTTTTTTCCTTGGGAGTTGTGCTGTTGCTGAAATATCTACATGATTTTGGGGGATTTTTGTCCATTGTGGAAATTGATATTTTAAGGTCATAAATAATTCCACAGCAAAATTCATCCTTGATAACATTATCATGCAGGTGGGTGGACGTTCAGGGTGACTTCTATGCACGCAAGCTGACTACATGAATTCCCTGAAAGACAAGTGATGGCGTGTTTAAGTGCAAACACTGAAGGAGTTACTCTATCCAGGAACCCAGCCACCAGAGGTAACTGTGCCCACTGCAGAGTCAACAGATCAGAGCATCTGACTCAAAGCCTGGAGTCTCCGTGTACAAGGACAGTTAAATTTTAGTTTTTAACACTGTATTGCAGAGACCAAAATTCTGCCTCCCTAGATCTTTTCCTGGAGCCTCTGATCCTGGACATTTCTAAAGAGCCCATACAAATCTTGATGGATCTCCCAGCTCATCTGCTATGACAACTCCTTTGTTTCTCACGTCAGTAACATAAAAGTTTGTATTTAAAATTTTGCAGCAAAGTGGCTGGCATATTGAATGTTCTGTGTGCTGTATTACTTACCTAGCTGACCAGGAATTTAATTATTGCATTTCTGAGAAAGCAAATGCCTAGATGTTGTCTAGAACATAATATGAATATTTCTTTTAAAATACCAATTTATAGGGTGGCATCTGAAATGACCAGATCAGGAATAAAAGTTATCAGTCTAGATTCAAGGCAGACTTTAGCTGGAATAGCATGTGTTTTTGATCTCCTTGAATTGTGCAGTCAGGAGAGAGATATCTGGCTAGGTGGGATTTTGCACATCTGTCAGCTACATCAGGGATCCAAACGCAGAAGTCAGCATGTAAGAACATGTAGATTTGTGACCCTCTCCTGAGGATTTGGGGATCCATAAACCAATGAATGGATTACAAAGAAATGTAGTATTTTCATCTGTGACAGATACTGCTGCAATTCTGGAGCACTTCACAATATTTAAAGGAAAACTGTGCCCATTCTCCACACACAGGATCTGCAAAAGCACAAAAGGCAAGCACTGCTTAGCAATGAAGAATTTGGAAAATGCATGTTGAAATTTGTTCAGCATCCGATCTGAAAACTCCAAATTTCTATGGTCAGAACCAGCACAGAATGGGAGTTTCTTTCCCTCATTCATATTTATTCTGTATAGGAATCCATGTAGAAGAGACATTGGTTGTGTATCCTGAACCATGTGTTAAGATGCTTGCAAAGAAGCTCACCAGATGGGCTAGAATTCCTCCTAATACAGAATCAGATGACATTTAATAAGCAAACTACATGACCCTATTCATGGACATTTTCTATCAATCCACTCCATACCTCCCAAACTCTACTTCAAGTGTCTTAGCATGATAACTGATAAGCTTCAGATCTATTTGGATGCTTTAAGGGAAACCCAACAAATCACAGAAGGGTGTGCATCAAGAGCAGATGAAACCGAACTGCTAGATGTGTTACAGAGCAGCATTTCAAAATGCCCACCCTCAAATGCAGCAAATTTGCTACTTTTACCTAGGGTAAAGCTGGGAAATTAAAATTCTAAGGGAATTTAAAATACCAAACAGTGCTCAAACAACAGTGCTCAACTGTGTCATTGAAAGATTTTATGCTTTTAAGTCATACATAGTAAATTACCTTCTCTTATAGGCATGTTTAAAACTACGGTCTTTTTCTGTAACCTTGATCCTCAGATACAATTTCATTCATTGAAGTCTAATCATTCTTCCTTTGTATGTTAATCTCAAACCAGATATACCATGTGAAACATTCAGTTTCTGGTTGAATAGAGATAACAAAAAGATAATCTGATACAAAGAGCATCCCCCCCGTTCATGCAAACCCATCTGTGCTCAGGCAGACGTGCATTGGTGGCCAACTTTCCTCGTGAAGTCCAGCCTCAAATCTCTTCAGCATTTTGGACACTGTATCTAGTTTACCATACTCTGTGCTTCAGAGAGTAAGCTGCTAAGCGTCATGTCTTCTATCAGTTTCTCCAACGTGGTAACTGTTAGTTCAGTTCTCCATAAACATACTGGAAAATCACATCCTTCCCACTGATCACCTGTCTGTTCTTTGGAAAGTCTATGCTTTCATGAAGGTCATATTTTGATCAAGTGGCACACTTCAGAGCATGTTCCTCACAATAATTTTTCCTTTGAAGCCTCATGGAACACACAGGCCGCAATGAAGTACAAGGCATAACAGACAAACAGCAGTTGTCTGGAGATCTCTGAGTTTTTACTCACCAGAGTGTCAAACACAGAGCTGTACACATAATTTACACTTAAAAAGCTAGAAAAGCAACACATGAACTCACTTATTTAGCCACACAATGTAAAAATTGCAAAAAAATGTAAAACGCCCATGCATAGTGGTACTCTGTGCACATCCTCAGTCAGAGGCGTCTTTGTTTCTGCAGCTTCAGGAGGGTAGCGCCATTAGAAGGAGTACTATTTGTTTCCTTCAGATCTTGCTTGAAAAGGCAACCATTTTAATTTGAAGCTAGGACTGACATTATTTGAACCATGGAAAGATATTATCTGTTGGTTTGTTTTTTTTTTTTTTTTCCCCTGAGTTCACCTGTTTATATTTAATAAAAGTGCTCTTTTGTAACTCATGATGGGCTAGAGAATTCCCAAACCATTCAAAATACTTTAAAGTTCTTCTGGGACATAGCCAGATACTTAATATTGTATTACATTTTATAGTTGTCACTTAATCAAGCTATTTAATATTATAGTACATTTTAAAACTGTCACTTAATCACATTTTCTTGACCCTTTTATGTGAATTAAAGATCACTGTAGATAAAAAATGGCATGCTTTAGTTTAAATAGATTCAGTATGTCCAGTTTGACAGTTACTTCTGAGACATTAAAAGAATTTTCTGTGATTAATGTGACCCCCACACATTACATAGTATAATGTTCCATTTCTTCAACCAATAAAGGAAACAACATTAGACAGAAAGAGCCAAAACTTATCCAACTGTACGTAAAGCTAAGAAAGTCTAAAGCTAAGCATGGTGTGCTGTGAAACTGAGTTAAATCAACTATTTTCTATTTCCTTACAACTCAAAAAAAAAAAAAAGTTCAGTAATAACACAGTAAGCTCATATTCCACAACAACAGAAACTATCTTACCGCAGCTTGCTCAGAAAGGAATAAATGCACTTTATGCCATGACAGGTGATCAGGACTATCTGTGCTAAGTATAAATAATTGATAGCCATGCAGTCTAATTTTGGAAGAAATTTTACATATGCATTTACACACAAAAGCAAAGAAATACATAAGACATCCATCTTCAGAACCATTTATAATGGCAATCATCATCATTTTATGCAATTGTTCCAGAACTGCGTCATTGAAAGATTTTATGCTTTTAAGTCATACATAGTAAATTACCTTCTCTTATAGGCTTGTTTAAAACTATGGTCTTTTTCCGTAACCTTGGTCCTCAGATCCTATTTCTTTCACTGAAGTCTAATCATTCTTCCTTTGTATGTTAATCTCAAACCAGATATACCATGTTTGTTAATGGTTGTGCCTAAGTGCTGCCCATTCTTAAAGCACTCTGTATGCTTTTCTTGATAGTTTAATGATAATAAATACTCTTTTTGGTCCATGAAGTAGGACATAGTACAATAGCATTGATCTTTCATTTGACAGCAAATTTGTTTGACAACAGAATAGGATTTAGTGTAACCAAATAATCAATAGTAATTCATTTGGGATAGTCAATCAAAAATAGTGTGTATACAGTACCTTTGCAAACAACGAATAGTGAACTAAAATAATGGAGACATGAAAAGATCCTGCACAGAAATCAGACTGTTGATGAAGAAGAATAGTTCAAAATTATTTACAAGAGCTGCCAAAAAGATGCATATGGGCATCTCAAAAAAAATGTGGGCACACTGGGAGAAGAAGTCAATTAACAGGATCTACTCAACAAAACTGATGCCTCCTACTCATTTACTCCAGAAGGATATCTTGTTAACCTAAATTTTGCACACAGGAGAGTGTTTGCCTGAATCAGCTTCTGTACTGGACTATCAACAGCTTGAAAAGAAGAAGACTATCCCTTCATCCAAGAGCAGGCTTTGTCTCAGACAGTTCCACCTGCCCCTTCCTACCAGCCATACTGGCACTTTGCAGTAGAGCCTCAACAAGTTGGGCTACAGCTTACCTATGGTAAGCTGAATATAGCATCTAAATATTGAATATACTGAATATAGCATCTAAAAAGTAAGTTACAAAGATAAAGAGCAGCAGAAAATTATAGATACATGCTTTCCCCTCCATTCAAAATAAATGATAGCTATCTAGACTAATTGAAGAGATTAGCGAACACAAGCTACAGAACCTCCAAATGAATACACCTTGTTGCTGAAGTGTGGATATCGCAGGTATCACCTCACCATTGTACTGTGCTTGAATGTAAGCACAGTAGTAATGAAGATAGGTATTGCTACTACCAGTAGGTAAATGGATATTCACATTTTCCCTTTATCCTTTCTTTCCCTTCCTGTTTATCATCAGCATTCTTGGATCTTTTCTTCCATTAAATTGTAAGTTTCCGGGGACGTAAACGAGGTCATTATTGTGTCTTCAAAAGGGGATCATTGCAAGGGGCCAAAACTGTGTCAATGCTACTTGGAGCCTTTGGGCACAATATTACTAAATTGCCCATCAACTATAACCCAAAATTATAGGCATGCTGTGTGCAGTATTTTGTAAGCCATTGTTTTGCAACGTGGAAATATGCAAGTGAACATGATACTTGAACAACATAATTCATTTTCCATTCATTAGCCACAATGGGTATCTCATGGTACTGTTTGCTCTTCAGTTTCAAATATGAACTTGCATACAAAGTCAAGCAAATGAGCTTTCCTTCATGTTGTTTTATTAAGCTCTTGGACTACACTTTAAGCCCTAGAAGAAAGAATTACAATTGCTGTTGTCTCACAAAAGCAGTGAAATTCCCAAAGAACTGAAGAACTCAGTCCTAGACTGTGGATGAAAATGGCTGTAAGGTCCCTGCACGACCCCTTGCTATGTCCTCTGATGCTTTTCTTATACCTCCTCACGCCAGCACTGCACTTGTATTCTAAAGCGAAAATTAAGTTTTACGGCAACATCCTATAAAAGCCCTCGTCTTAACTTTTGGAGAATATCCTTAATGATCTCACTTGTCTGTAAAGTTTAAAGATAGCTTTGTTTTAATTTCTCTTTAGCTTTTCACTCAAATATCCCATGTATGACATTATTATAATTCTACCAGCTTTATACTTGCCAATTCCTCTCCTACTCTTTTGTTCTTGGGCTAATCTTTCTTTTTGTATTAATGAAGTCCTTTGAAGTATCTCTTCAAATCTTCATCTCGATTCCTTTGTGATTCCCCCCTCCCTGTCCCAAACCTGATAGAGTCTTTTTATCTTGAAAATTATTAATACTTCCCCCGCTCCTGGCATTGTACCATCACCTCTAAAATGTTCTATTATTATTTCTGCTCTTAGGCCGCTTTCTTCTCACCCAGGAATATTGGCAAATTACTGACCTCTAGGCAAGCTTTTATAGGCAAGGTCTTGCATCAAGTGGTAGCCTTTCAAGTGCTTAACTACCTAGTAATAATCTTGATAACAAATGGCCTCCTGGTTTGCAGTTATGCCTAGCTTGCTGTGCATGGTGCTAAGAGAGCATCTCTTTAAGTGGTCAACGACTTTTTACTCAACTATACCTTGACTATCTTGTCAGCTCCTATCCACTGTGCTATTAGCACACTGGATGCTTCAGATTATGGTAACACTTTCTGACCAGACACCAAATTATAAAACACAGGGTGCCTCGTTCAGTATAACTTGTCAACTTGTCACTCTGTAACATCAGTCTTCTACGTTGAGCAATGTGCATCATTTTCTTGTGATGGATGCAGGGACCACTGCTCCTGAACGTTACTGCAGCTAATCGTTAAGACCAATTTAATTGGTAAGAATATTAACACTTTTTTCACACACTTAATGCAAATAATTAATTCCTATACTATTTATTCTTAATTTGGCATTTTGATGTGAATCAGTCTTTTTTTTCCTCTTTCTGCTCCTTTATCACTTTGCCCTAGGTGCAATGCAGTGGCTTAAAATTATACTTTTAGCAACAGGAAATGTTTGCGAGTAGCAATTTTCCAGATCTTTTCTTTTTAAGGTCACCTCCTTTAATCAAGAGCATGCCTAAAATTACTGTAAACTAGAACTCAAGACTAGAAGTGATGAAGAAACATGAAGCAAAGTGTTCCTTAACTGGTTCTTTCCTGGTCACCCAGCTGAGTAGAAATTCCACAGGCAAACAACTTTTCACCTCACAATCACAATTCACTACTTTTAAAAATGGCCTCATCATGACCAGAGATTTTGTCATGGCTTTCATCGGAAAAACAAATTCAGAAACAAACACAGATGACAAGGACTGTGACAGATGCCTCTGTTCGATGCAATGATACTCCCCATGCAGATAAAGAACCATAGTGAAAAATGGTGAGTATTATCAAATTTTTGACAAATTTCATTTTGCTGAAATTGGAATATTGAGGGAGGAGATGGTTGACTAACCTTGTTCTCTTAATTAGAATATCTTTAGCTAGTCCACAGACAATGATATCCTGATTTTCTCTAACCTGGCCTCTAATTATCAATAAGAATTTTTACCAAAAATATAAAATAATCAAGCTTACAAAATTACTTTTTCATGTTCAGTTATATTTACCTCCATTGAGGCTATTTGCTGGGCTTAATCTAAAAGATGAGAAACATCACACATAAATGACAAACATATGGCAGGTTCCCTCTTTAAATAATTCTGTTCTCTCATATGCCCACAAGCAAAAGACCCTTTGGACATCCTCAGCATTCCCCAACACAACCTAATTCAAGCCAAATAGCAACTCTTTCTGGTCTCAAACTAACTCCTACTCTCATCTCACAAAAAAAAACAAATTAAAAGGCAGTCTGTAGACTTCTCTCAGGCAGAACCAGGAGTGCAACACAGAAATCTGCTGGCTCCAACAAAACCAGCATGAGTCAGGTGAAAGCTCCTAAGGGATGATCAAACTTGTAGGTTAGACTGATGGCCACTCCATTGCTTTAGGCCATAGTCACCAAGACACTGTCACTACAGGTGACAGTTTCATTTGCACATTCAACATTATTCTGAACATGCTCTCTTGAAGCTGGCAGGGGCTTCACAATTGAAATACATTTGAAAACACACATGTGCAATTTTGATGCTTCAAAGATGAATTTTGAAATTTAAATGGATATGCTGATGGACTCCAATCAAAACCAACATTTGTTCATGGCAAAAAGCAATCCACTGCTGAACTGGGGGTTTGCCTCTAACCTTGTACACAGTGTTGATGAGGGAAGGGAGCAAGATGAATATTAAAAACTTCTGCCTCACAAATAATATCATGTACAGATTTAATCATAATAAAAAATGATCTGCAAGTAATTGTAGTCATTACTACATCTGCTGAGAGCTGTGGGTAATCATTATGTATGAATGAATTAAATCAAATTCAGTATCATAGGCCTGATCCTAGAATTTCTTGAGTAAACTTGTCTCATATTAATAATCTCCTTGAGTGCAGGGAGTCTCACTCATTTCACAGGTATGTTTCTTGCATGACAACTCTTTCGACCCTTCCACACTTTAACTTTAAATGCTAATTAAAACAGAACTCTAAAAACTTAAGCAGTGAAACATAGATTTCTAAAGGTGGGAAATTAATTTGCTTCAGGCTGCTCTTCTGTCTGTAAAGATACCAAAGTAGCAGACAGAAAGGTGTCTTGGTGTTGAACTTCAGTAACAGAAAAGACAAAGCCTTCCAGGATAAAAAGTGGAGCTCAAATTCCTTCCTTTTGTCATTAAATCCCAGGCATTAGTGTGGCACTGGAGAAACAGGTGTAATTTATAGCACAGAATGGGGAAATCAAACCCTGACTTGTGTAGATATGAAAAAAACTGTTTACCAAAACTGCTGAAGGGCAGAGTTGGAGCCAAACTCAAACTAGATCAATAGCCAGATGAATTGTTATTAAATTAAAAAAAATAAATTACTGGTGAAATTTCTTCTGTCATCTGTGCCAAACACTAGAGACTGCATTTTAACCTATCATCATGAAAACCTATCCAAAAGTCAAAGCTTTTACTCCAGTAGTCTTTTGCTGGCCTTTGTGTATATTTGAAATAAGAAGTAAGAACTGAGGTCCCAGATGTACCCTCTGTGTGAAGGGCAAGTTTTACTCTTCACACAGGCAAGGGTCCAAGGAAGGCATCACACTCTTCCAAAGGTGAAGAAGAGAAATGGAAGTAGGTCTGAATTCTTCCTCGCGAGCCCTTGATGAGTTCACAAGAACATATGCTACAACCTGAGTTTAGCTGAGTTTTTCCATGGTGGATATTTCACCAAAAAGAGATCTTGAAGGCAGCTGGAGCAAGGATAAATAGTAGTAGTTTGTCTCTGCGCAGCTGGACTGTCAGAGAGCAAAGCTGGAGCCCTGGACTTGTGGCAAAGGCACAGTACAAGTGTGGTTGGGGACACACTCAAGCAGTGGGAGGGCTGCTGATTCCACACTGATAAGGGAATCTGGATTTACCTCTCCTGTCTTCTTTCACAGGGAGTATACCACAACAAAGGTACTTGCACTTCGCTTTTTAAGTAGTTCTGTATTTTGCTCTCCTGTCCAAGGTCAGCAATATGTCTGGATGGGTTGTTCACAGAACTTACACTGACCGTGGCGGAAATAAATAAAAGAGGCAAAATACATGTGGGTGCATTCGTCACATGTGTGCAGATAATATATATATATATATTCACTCCCACACATATGAATCTACCCATCACCCACATCTACACACATATACTCTTGCTACTAACATAGGTAACTGAGTGCAGTAACACAAACGATCATATTTTTTTCTCCTGAAACAGAAATAAGTTGCCAAGTTTAATCAAAAGATGAGGATCATTTTTCCAAAGAGTGACAGCAAGGACAACAAAAAATCCGCTGAGAATTGTGACAACAATGTAAGAAAGCAATCATTAGAGAAATCCAGATAAATGAGGAACTGACATTTTTAAATGCTTTCAAAACAGTAGAAATAAATGTAAATTTGAACAGAATTCAATGCACAATTGAATTAGAAGGGAAAAAAATCAACCAGATTGTTAAACTTCTACTATAGAACTTATAAGTAGTTTATCTAGATAAAGCTATAAAATTAATAAACTAGCAGCAAAAGGGATTGAACCTCTGCCATCATTAAGAAATCCAAATCATGGATAAGAGTATTATGAATGCTGCATAAAGAGCTCTGCAAAATATCCTCCAGTGAACAGGAACTAATGATAGATGAATGTGCACATGTAATTGAATACACAGAAAAGAAAAGCAACATCCCAAGAAGGGAAACAGAAAAGCTATCAGGAGTACTTGCTCATGCTAACATCCACACGACTGAGACACGTACAAGGAGAAAAGGCAAATTACTGAAAATGCAGCCTTCTATGTAAAATAAAATACATGTTTGGGTCTAAAGCATATTCTTCATTGGATTATCAAGGGAGCATGTGTCACATCCACAGTCATGAGGAATGCTGGCAGGAACATTCAGCCACATAAAGCTCACCTGATTTGGGGTTTTATTACCAACATTGGGCCCCATGTTGTTCTCATCTTAACTGATGGCAAATGTCCCTTTGACTTCACAGAAAACATGAGCTTACTTGGCAAAAGGTTAAAAAATAAAGTGTAGCAAAACCCTTGAGGTGCACCTCAGTTCAGAGCGAAGACACTCCAAAGAACTGATCCCTTTTGCATCTCACACCATAGGAAATAGGATTTCCTAGCTGTGTCTTGTGTTAAGTTGTTGGGCTCAGATAAATCAAAACTCAAGCAAAGCAAAGCCACATAAACTAAAAAATCAAGTGAAATTTCACACTCCCCCTGCAAACAAAAGCAGCCCTACGCAAAGGTGCTTTCAGCAGGCAAAGCCAGTGCACCTTTTAAGATTAAGGAGAAAGTCAAGCATATTTGTAACAGATGAATTAGAAGTGCATCAAGGTACTGGATGAAAACATTTTTTGAACATAAGCCAAGTACACAGTAGGAATACATTAGAAGGCTAAATCATTTCTAACCACAACTTAAAGAAGACTTCATTGTAAAAAACATTGGGTTTTTTTTAAACTCTTCTCTTCTAAGCACACATCACAACTTTTGTTTCTGTTGGTTTTAGTCCCTATTTCAAAAGCACCATTTGCTGTAACAGCTCATTTTTTCATGCTAAATACTGAATCTAATTGCGGAAATATGTCATTCCCTCCTCTCCGCCACATGGCATGAGTTAATGATGATGAATGAAAGTAATAAAACCCAAATCTTTTTCAAACTAAAGCTCCTGTTAAATTACTGGAAATTATATGCATGCGTCTACAATGAGGACACTGCAGAAGGTCAAAGATCTTGCTTCCTGCATTTGGCCAAACTATTCAACAGGCAGTGTGGCTGAACCTGCACAGACACATTTTTGCTGAGATCTGGGGGAACCACCTAAGAAAAGCAGCCTAGTTTAAGGCTGGTGATTTCATTACAGTGTTTCTCCCCTTCCCCATGGAACACTAAATACCATTGATCAGACCCTAGGACCTGATCCACATGTCCATGCAAGCTATTTTTTGGATGTTTGAGACTGAGGGTTGGAACAGTAATATATCATCTAATATGATAAACATTCTTAGTGAAGGTCCAAATTTCCCTAATATAAAACCTTATTCTCTGGCATTGATATGAATCAGAAGGCATACAGGCAATTTAGAGCCTCCCACTTACTCTGAATCACACCTGATTACTCCAGTGGGTCCACTGAGAAGACAGGAAAAGCATTTAGAGATTAAGGTCCTACTCAATACAAACACAAGTGGCAAAATGTATTCCTCTCCTTTCTGAAAACTCTGTTTCAAATTTTGCACACTGCAAACTGCATCAGCTTGGTGCTGTTTTCCCCATTCATTCATTTCCTCATTTTTGCTTAACTGGGTGATGGTGCAGAGGCCCCTTCTTTTATTTGGGCATTCGGACACTATATTCTCTCTTCTTTCCCCATAGCTCATCAAAAGCACTCTTCAGAGTATTTTTGTCTCCCTGCCTTGCATCATCAGTTCATTAAGGTTTCATTGTTTTTGTCTTCCCACTATGCTGACTTCCCACTCACTATGCTTCCCTCTTACGGTCCATTTCACAGATGCACCACAGAAGACATGGAAGGAAAATGTAAGGACAGGAATTCATACTAATTTTTCTTAATGTATTTCCTTCCCACAGATGAGTTGGAATGCTTTGAATCTTGGACTGGTGTAAATCAAGGTGTTACTTCACACAACTCAGCATGGGTTATTTTTGCAAAGAAAAAAGAGTATTTGTAGTAGCAGGCTTACCAGCAGCAAAACAAAACTTACCATCCTTGCAAGTTTTATTTCCCTCTCTTCCCATGAAAAACAGTTTGTGAAGCAGAATTGAAATGCATAGAATTAGAAACATCAGTTTTCAGAAACTAAAAACCTAAATTCTGCTACTCATGTTCACGGTAAGGATAACTTTCTTTCTAAGTAGTACTGATTTCATCTTGTTGGAGCCATCAAGAAATAATGTGTAATTCAACTCTCCATTCCACTCATTGCTTCACCATGCAGCACAGAATACAGAAGTGCAACACAGCTCTAAGAGCAAAGCATAGCAGGAAGGTTCCCCATGTGAGAAGTCAGTGAAGGGGTGTCTGCAGTTAATCACTGTGAATACTCACTTAGAACAAAAGAAAATGAACTAAGGTCCAGCAAAGAAGCAGAATTGGTTTTAATCTGTATGTTGACACCAGTGAGGGATAGCACAAGGGTCAACAAACAAATAGATCTAATTTTTTTACCTTTGTTTTTGCATTGCCAAAATACCTTATCTGATGTCACACTGTAGGATGCACACATACATCCCAGCAAGTTTCGCTGTATAGGCAAGAACACAGATTTTAGCAGCAAGTAAACAACATAAGGGTACAACTGAAACTGAAAACTTCCATCTGTTTCAGACCTGGACAGCTCACACTTGTCTTTCAGATACTGCCTTTGGGACAATTCTACAGAGCTCCCATGATACCACTACACTATTGGTGATTACTAAACTAACTTCTCACTGTGAGTAAGGAGCTTAATTTTGATCCTAAGCACACACAAAATCTCACAGAGCCACTCAGGACAGTCATTCACCAACTATGTTTGAATGCAATGGACCCCCAGAAGTTTCAACAAGCTCCATTATCTTTGAAAAAGAAAATCTCTGAGGGATGAAACTATATAACACCTCTGCAAGAACAATCCTGATCTTAATTGTTTAAGACTAGTTTTTTTTTGGTTCAGCAGTTCTGCATGGAGTTTACAAACATCATACAGAATACATTGTGGTTTTCTGGCATCCTATGCCCACAAACAGAGCCATGTGTTGGAGTGGGATTAAACCCATTTGCAAGGCTGCACATCTGTTTTAAAAGCAGACAACTCTAAGCTCTAGTATTTTGTGGGTTGAGAGGAATATCCTTGTCCTAAAACTAGGGGCACCTCTTCTGAACAGAGGCCTTCTAGGGCATAAATGACACCAAATTAAAGGATTAGGTTTCATAATCAAAGCTGGGCTATGTGTGCTTTAACATATTAGATGACATTTGTAAGAACATGTCCTCATTTACTGAGCTTCTGGGAACATTTCCACAATTAAAAAACAAAACAAAACAAATTGAATATAATTGTCAACATACTGACAACAATTGACAGTTTTCAAAACAACTCACAATGCCATCTTCAGGCCTTCAAAATCTCCCCCACAGTGACACTCCATTACCATCCTACCTGGATGTTCATGTTAACTTTTGGAGGTCTCCTCCATTCCCATGCCCCCATCTATTGAAATGATGTCCTAAGGAGGAGTCAATACACAAACCCCATGCCACATTTGGTGTGATGGTGTGATAGTGAGGACTCTTGCTCTGACATCTCAGTGGAGACAAAGGATAGGAATGCAATGAGAAATTAAGATGTAGGGCCAGTTGTTGATGTTTTAGAAGTCAGGGAAGTATCTGAGAAGCGTCTGTTAGAAAATGGGACCCACACTCACAAAAAGGTGCTGGGATCATTATCTCATCTGAAGTGCATCTATACCAATGCATGGAGTATGAGCAACAAACAGGATGAGCTTGAAGCCATGATGAAACAGGAATACTATGACATAGTGGCCATCACAGAAACATGGTGGGATGGCTCACACAACTAGAGTGCCACAGTTGATGACTACAAGCTCTTTAGAAGGGATAGACAGGAAAGGAGAAGTGGTGGGGTGGCCCTGTATGTTAGGGATTGTTATGAATGTTCAGAACTTAAGTATAGTGACAACAAGGTTGAATGTGTTTGGATCAGGTTAAAGGGCAAGACCAATATACCTGATATCGCTGTGGGTGTCTGCTATAGACCTCCCAACCAGAGCAAAGAGGTAGACGAAATATTCTATAAGCACTTACGAGAAATCTCAAGGTCACATGCTGTTGTTCTTATGGGGGACTTCAACTTTTCAGGTATCTGCTGGAAATGCAACATAGCAGAGAAGGAACAATCCAGGAGGTTCCTAGAATGTGTAGGGGACAACTTCCTCACACAGTTGGCAAGTGAACTGACCAGGGAAGGTGCCCTGCTGGACCTCTTGTTTGCAAGCAGAGAAGGACTGGTGGAGGACGTGGTAGTTGGAGGACATCTAGGGAATAGTGACCATGAAATTATTAAGTTCTCCCTTCTTAGAGACGTTAGGAGGGGGGGTCAGCAATACTGACACTCTGGACTTTCGAAGGGCAAACTTTGACTTGTTTCAGAGGTTACCTGATAGAGTCCCTTGGGAATCAGTTTTGAGGGATATAGGAGTCCAGGAAGGCTGGACATTTTTTAGGAAGGAGGTCTTGAAGGTGCAGGAGTGGGCCATCCCCACATGCTGCAAGTCAAGTTAGAAGCAAAGAAGACAGGCCTGGCTGAATAGGGAGCTATGGATTAAAATCAGGGAAAAAAGGAGGGTTTATGGCCTCTGGAAGATGGGGCAGATGACTCACAATGAATATAAGAATGTTGTCAGGTCATGCAGAGAAATAATTCCAAGGTTGAAAGCAGAAATAGAAGTTAATCTGGCTTCAGAGGTGGAGAGCAATAAGAAAAAATGTTATAAATACATTAATAATAAAAGAAAAGCCAGGGAGGGCCTCCATCCCCTACTAGATTCTGAAGGAAATATGTTAATAAAAGACATGGAGAAGGCTGAGGTGCTTAATGCCTTCTTTGCCTCAGTCTTTAGTAATGGAAACCCTTGCATGAGGGAAAGTCACTCCCCGAAGCCAAGAGACAGGGGCCAGGAACACAGTGCTGCCCCTACAATTCAGGGAGAGATGGTCCATGACATGCTCCTCAATATCAATGTAAATAAATCTATGGGGCCAGGTGGGTTACACCCTAGAGTGCTGAGAGAACTGGCAGGGGTGCTCACCAGGCCACTGTCCATTATTTATCAGCAGTCCTGTCTGACTGAGGAGGTACCAGCAGATTGGAAGTCAGCCAACATAACACCCATATATAAGAAGGGATAGAAGGATGATCTGGGAAACTACAGGCCTGTCAGTTTGACTTCGGTACCAGGAAAGCTGATGGAACAGATAACCCTGGGTTCTATTTTGCAGCACATGAACAACAACCAGGTGATCAGGCCCAGTCAGCATGGGTTTGTGAAGGGCAGGTCCTGTTTAACAAACCTGATCTCCTTCTGTGACAGGGTGACCCACTTGTTGGCTGAAGGCAAGGCTGTGGATGTTGTCTGTCTTGAATTTAGCAAGGCATTTGACACCGTTTCCCACAGTGTTCTATTAGAGAAATTGACTGCTCTTGGATTGGATGGGCATACACTTTCCTGGGTGAAAAACTGGTTAGATGGACAAGTCTAAATAGTTGTGGTCAATGGAGTTAAATACAGTTGGTGTCCCCCAGGGCTCAGTACTGGGGCCACTCCTGTTTTAACATCTTCATCAATGATTTGGATAAGGGGATAGAGTGCACCCTTGGTGAATTTGCAGATGACACCAAAATAAGTGGAAGTGTTGATCTGCTTGAGGGTAGGGAAGCTCTACAGAGGAATCTAGATAGACTGGATTGCTGAGACAAGGCCAATTTTATGAGCTTCAATAAGGACAAATACAGGGTCATGCATTTGGGCCACAACAACCCCCAGCAGTGCTACAGGCTTGGGGAAGAGTGGCTGGAGAGCTGCCAGGTGGAGAAGGACCTGGGGGTGTTGATTGACAGCCAGCTGAACATGAGCCAGCAGTGTGCCCAGGTGGCCAAGAAGGCCAATGGCATCCTGGCCTGGATCAGGAATAGTATGGCCAGCAAGAGCAGGGAGGTGATCACTCCTCTGTACTCAGCTTTCGTGAGGCTGCACCTCAAATACTGTGTCCAGTTTTGGGCCCCTCTCTACAAGAAGGACATTGAGGTGCTGGAGAGGGTACAGAGGCAGGCTACAAAGCTAGTAAAGGGTTTGGAGCATGTGTCTTATGAGGCAAGGCTGAAGGATCTGGGGCTGTTTATCCTTGAGAAAAGAAGGCTGAGGGGAGACCTTACTGCCCTTCCTGAAGGTAAGTTGTAGTGAAGCAGGAGTTGGTCTGTTCTCCCTGGTAACAAGTGATAGAACAAGAGGAAATGGCCTGAAGTTGAACCAGGCTAGGTTCAGGATGGATATTAGGAAGCATTTCTTTACAGAAAGGATTGTCAGGCATTGGAATGGCTTGCCCAGGGGGGTGGTGGAGTCACCATCCCTGAAATGTTTAAGAGCTGGTTAGATGTTGTTCTTAGGGACATGGTTTAGTGGTTTTTGATAGGGCTAGGAGTAAGATTGGACTTGACGATCTTGAAGGTGTCTTCCAGCTGCAACTGTTCTATGACTCTGTGATTTAAGAGTCACACTGAGGCAGTAAAAGGACAGTATTACAGTTCTTCAACCCACTTCAGCCACACAGTATGGGTTATTAGCATTGTCATGGCAAGAGGAGATGCAACAATTCACATTAAGGTAAAACAGATTTATGCAGAAATCGTATCTGTGTCCACTGCTGTCAAAAAAGAATCTACCATAAGCTTTCCTGATGAAGCTGTTACTTGCCATGAAAAAATGCAGAGGATCATCTCTAAGGGCAGAATATAACACCAAAACATTCTGCAACTTCATCTTATTCATACAGATACTGGAGACAGTTCCTGAGAATGAGGAACCTCAAATCATGAAACCATCTCCCCTAGCCCCTCTGAAAAATGAAGATGAGAAGCTGCCACATAAACATGATTCAGCTTTGGCAATTTCTACAGGAACATCTGTGAACTAGGACCTTCTGGATGTACTGTCTCAAATCTGCCAGCTTGCCCCTCTCTGCTTATACAAGACTGCCAGCTGCAGTCACCACATTGTCTTGATATTAGCTGGGCACAGGCACAGACTAAAGAAGGTCTAGTAGGAAATTCTTCCTAGATTTGAGATCTGCTGCTCTGTGATCTTCCTGGTGGAGAAAGCAGGGAGAGAAAGTCAAAGAAGGGGCTAAGAAGAACATGCATTTTTTACAGAGCAGATCTAGCTGCTGAGAATGATGCAGTAACTCTCCAAGCATGAATGAGATGTGTCAAGAAAAGGGAAGAGAGCATCTTCTCTGTCCTATAGAGCATTCAGATGTGGTTCCATGACTTTTTTCACCTCTCTCTTCTCATTTGATGTTTCTCGCTTTATTTTTGTTTTTAGCTCAGCATCTACCACTTCTCAACTAAGCACCCTCCCATCTCTCTTTCCAGTTACAGAAACCACCAGCAGTCTTCATAATGGAGGGAGGAAAGGAGCAGCAACTTTTCACAAGAAAAGCAGGATGATTATCTCTTCTCTAGCATTACTCAGCACCTCTAGGCTTCCTCCATACAGATGTATATTCTCCTCAGTCTCCATCCTGTCCTTCTTTGTTCCCTTCCTTTCACAAACTTCCTCTATGGCTTCTGCTTCTCCTACTGACACCTCTGTGGTAGTATAAGGATGTGGCGATGCGGAAGATCATGTGCTGTAACGGAAACATAGAAACCAGGTAAGATACCACCCACGAAGGGCTGGGTCTGTTACTGGTATATAAGTGCCTGTAGCCTTTAATAAAATGCCATTTTGCCTTCCTCTCTATGAGAATCTGAGTCTGACAATGGACCTCGGTGTCTCCCGGCATTTCGGCACTGAGGATAGGACACGTTAATCACAACACACCTATGAAGTACTATGTGGTACAGAATACTTCTCGTTCTGCATTTGGGCAAAGCTCGTTGACTGGAGAAGGGTTTGAGAAATCACAGAATATTTGTGATTAGATGTTTTGTCTTCACCATGAACTCTGTGCTTAGGGACATTTCTTTCTAGGACCAGAGTTACAACATCTGCAGTCTCAGGCATCTCCTGCTCTGAGTCTGAAAAGGACTCAGAATACCAGCACAGGGAAGTTGAGATTTAATCTGAGATGACAGGGAAGCTAAGATCTCATTTGAGGTGATGGAAAGGCAGCAAGCCTGACCAACCTATTTCACATTCCTGAAAGATAAGTACAGTCCAGCAAACAATGCAGCCCTCTCACAGTAGAGGCTGCTTAATGGAGGAAAAGTAAAACAAGAATACCTGCACCCAGAATAGTGCCCTGTACAGACAAAAAAAAAAAAAAGCTATTTGTAAAACCACAAGCAGACAAATTTCACCTGGTTCACAACATTCTCACTTTGTGCAAAAGTTTTGCATAGCTGCAATATCATGATAGCCAGCTCACCATGGGAAAGGAGGAGGGAGAAATGCATGGGGCAGAAGGCTCGTTTTTGGCTTCTGCATGGACATCATCGTGAAAATGTGGAGGCATGAATCACCAGTCAGCTCCAGGAGTGCTGAGGTGTGGAGTCTCTGTGACTGGCACCTGCAGAGATGAATAGATTCTCTGAGAAGGACTGCAGTGAATGACATAACACTTATGCAGATGGCACAGTCATAACCATTAAACAGTTATGACCAACCTGAGTGAGAGAGTGAAGAATGTGTGCCCAGGGTGATAAAATACACACACAAAGCTGAGAAAAATACACATATTCTGATGGTAGATGCATAGGTTATCAAAGATAAATGAGCCTTCACCACAATATGATCTGCTATCAGAGACCTAAGGCAGTTGGTTGGTTTCTGAACTTTGACTCACAGATTCCCATATAGTCCCAGTTAGCTGGAGAGAGAGGTGGAAAAACAAAGCCATAAGCTCTTTTAGCACAGTGAGTGTAGTCCAGCAAATGGTTTCTCCTCCTCTCCATCCCTGACCCCATTTAAAAGCTATCTTAAATATTCCTAGGGACCCACTGGTCCATAAAGAAAAAAAAGCTAAAGAAAACATAATCTTTCAAGGGCTGACATTACCTAGTTCCCAGCACAACTACAGACTAGTTGCAATGAAATGCAACAACCTGATGGGAATTAGAAAGCTGTCTTTTAACTGCCATTATTATCTCTAAAGCTTCTCTAATAGCAATCCCAGAATACAAGTTTAAAGAAAAATCATTTTAATGGAGGACCCAGTACTACATTTTTATATTGCACCAAGTCAAGCTATTGATTAGCTTTACATTCATTTTAAAAGCACAAAGAATTTGTCATGACTTTTCTCCCTTTGATATCTGTGTCCATCAGCAATTGCATCAGTTTTCTGCTGAGCTGCTGAGCAAAGTTAAATGATAATGTGCTTTCTCTCCCTTACTTTTGATTCCAGCTCACTTCAGCAATCTCAACCAGCCACTTCCTGCCTCCCCCATTGCACTGTCTGGCACTGACTTCAGACAAGTCAATATGTTGAAATTATATCTGTATCAGGCATAATTAATCATATAGCTTTCTGCTTTGTAATGTTATTTGAACTTCTGCTTGGTGTTTGCAAGTAGAAAGTAAAACAAAAGTACATTTAAAACTGCAACACTTGCCTCCCACCCTCCTTGTCAAGTTGGAGCTCCTTGGATTTCAGAGTATGAAATGATTATTTGGGAAGTCATTGCTCTTCAACGGTCCAGAACTAGGTCATTGAACTCTAGTAAGCTGATAATAGGTGGAGAGAAAACTCCAAGGGAAATACATGGTTTTAGAATCAGCTACATGCAGAGACACTTTGTATAGAGTCAGCCTGGAAACACACAGGTAGTTTTTTCAGCATCAGGCAGAGCCTGGTGCTCCGTGCATAAGTGAAAATACCTTAGAGGTGGTGCACATGGAACCCAACTCTGAGTCGCAGCTCTGCCTCTATGGCTGCTGTTCTCTAGGGCACATAGTAATTTATAGCCATTAGAGGCCAGCAGTAAATTACTACCCTGGCTTTGAGTCAAGCTCTCTGACCAGCCACTGGAGACTCAGTGGGAGGGGAGCGTGGAGAGCAAGAAGTGGTTTGCATCCATCCCTTGTCCATTCCACCCTCATCTACTTCTAGAAAGCAAACAAATACACAAGTAATGTTTTTTTTCTTACTGGGCACTAGTCTCAAAGCTCTGAACTACCCTCCCACAGTGGGAGAATGGGAGCTTTTTTCCCTTGTGCAGGAGTACAGAACAAATGCAAAAAGGATACTGTGTGCCATCACCATCTCCTTGGGTGAGGTATCTCCTACCTTTGAGCCGGCACCAAAGGAGCTCAAGGAGTTCAGGATGCAATGATGATGTGGCACCCCAATGAATGAAACTGTTCAGAAACCCACCAACACTTGTTCCTCTCGCACAGGGTCTCTGCTGAACTCAGCGCAGCAGTACACTCAAGAGTACAGCCCACAAAATCCACTTCGAACCACTGGGATTGTCCTTCAGCTCAGTGGGTTACAGGGATCTGAATAGTACTGTTCCCACCTGGTATGGGGCTCCAGCTAGCACCCATCTCAATCCTTCCATTGTAAATCTGTCCAAAACCTATGGGAGAGAATCCTTACCAAGGGCTCAGGCAGCTGCTTGGGTGCTTCTTGTAGGTGTTTTAGGAAAAAAAGGTGTCATTCAGCAGAAATCAATCTTTCATATAATCCATAACACAGGAGCCTCTAAAACACTGCAAACAAAAAATAAAGCAACAACAAAACCTCATTTTTTTTAAAGCATCCCAAACAATTTTACAGAGATTAATTACCCTTATTCATTTTTGCCTTTCCATATATTTCAGCTGTCCCTCAGAAACTAATCCACTGGATTTCAAATTATGGCACAATTAGCATGAAATTAATTAGCACCTGACCTATCCCCTATTTTTCCTCCAGCTGAGACCACCAACTTTTAATACAAGCCTAAAGCAAGAACTCTAAGACTAATGCAGCAAATGGGACAAAGAACTTTTAAATTAAAGAGAGTTTTTTTAAAATGCAGTTTACAGCCATAAACATTTTCCTGACAACAACCCCAAAAACTCAAGTCCTTGAACAAATTGTAGAGAAATATTTCACATCCCCGCAACACACAGAGAGTTCATTTGTAAGGACTGCAATCATCCCTCCCATCTTTTAAAATACTCATGTCCTTTCAAAAGTGGAGTGTCTCATTATCAATTAGCAATGCCTTTTAATCTCATCATGCAATGTTTCTGTTCCATGTAACCTTTCCAGACACCTGTAAGGATTTTTAAGTCCATCATATATATATAATCAGTCCCCCAACTGTATCTTAACCTTCACAATTCCTGCATCATTTATAGAGCTCTGCAGTCTCTCTTTGCCACTGTACATATTTTCCACATTCCTTCAGGCTCCTATTCACTATCTAGTACTCAAACTTCTTCCCCCTCTTCCTCTTCAGAAGAGTTCAGCCATCATTAACCAAATGCTCCTGCTATTTTTTTTTCACAATTGCTTCTATCACTGCCATCTCTGTTTCCCATATGGAGCCTGTGATTCACAGATGTCCCATGAAGTCTTTTGTTTACCCTGGCTGAAGTGGCATACGGCAGCCTCACAGAATCATCTCCTCCCACAGAACACAAGTTTTAAATTGGAAAACAAGACCTGTGCTCAAAGAATTAGTCAAAAGGAACCTTATCTCTTGACCTGACATGATCAGTGGTTGTTACTGCCTCTGCAAAATCTAGTAACACACTCTCCCCTACCTTGAAATGACACAAATACCTGACGCAAATATCACTGCCTGTACACTAGAAAGCAACATGAGAGACACAGCTTCAACAGGAGGATTTTACAGACTTGAAAAAGAACCATCTGGATGATACCACCATCACAGCAGCAAAACAAGCAGCTTAGATAAAGCTTACAGTAGAAATGGGACTTAAATAAAAAAGGTCATGTGAAGGCACCACAGAGAAAACAAGAAGACTTAAAATATGGAAGGTTATAGAAGATGCATACAGAGCAGCTCTTAGAGAACCTACATACGCCCATATAGATTCAATATATACCATACAGAGAGTTCATACAGAACAGTTCATTCTCTCATCAGGGAGACTACATTTGATCAACAAAGCTGCAATGCTGTTAGCCTTCAAGAACACTAAAACTCACCGTGAAACCACAGAGAAGAAAAAACAGAAAGAGATAAGAAAAAAAGTGTTCTATACAAACTAAATATATTTTCAAGATTAGATTTTCACTTCACAATTCTTTGGTTCACCTGGACATTTACTGGTGTTATGGACTGACAACTCTGGTTTTATAGACTACACTGACTGTTCTTTCACTCTGTGGTTGCCAATACTGTTTTCACATCTTTTGGTTTCTTTTTCTCCAACATGACATGAGAGCACTCTGCATTTTTGTGAGGTGGCAACAACAGGTGCCCCAATTCACAGCCCTCCAAATCTTATCTCCTGCTATTTGTCTTCCTTTTGGTAAAAGAGAATCAAAATAATTTGTTTGTTCCCTTCCAAACTCAGAGAGATGAGGTGTCCAGGGAAAATCAGAGAAGGAAAACAACATCAGTAGGCTCAGCCTAGTCCAACAGTGGAAGAAACCTGCCTTATGCCCATGTGCGTTTTGGCCAGAGAAGGATGGAAGCACAGTTCTCTACCTGCTGAGGTTGCCTGTCACGCACACAGATGTCATCTGCTGTTCAGGATCAGGTACAAGAAGAGGGGAAACAGCAGGACCTGTTACAAAACAATAGTGCCCCAAACAGGTACTGCAGTTACACATGTTGACACAACACAGACTGTCAATGCATTTCTGCTGTTCACATCTCCATGTTGTTTGCCCAGTTCCCAGAAAAAGTAGGCAATTTCACAGGCTTTATTTAGCAAGATGTCAAACTGATGAACCAAAATGAAGTGTCCTTTAAATTCATTTCTCTTCTCCTACCCTAAATATTTCTCTCAGAATGGAAGAGTTTATGATAACCCAACTCACACTAACCCTTCACCTCTCCAGAATCAACAATATTAATTCTTATTAATAAAGTCTATTTTAAATATTTTTTTTCATCTCCTAAGAAAACAAATTTCATCCTTGAATGTTCCACTGATCTACAGTAAGTAAATAGGCATTAGGGAGAAACATTTTTTATTTATTTACTTGCCACTTAGAATTTAATCCTGGGATTCTAAAGGGATGATTATAAATTTCTTTATCAGTCCCTAGGGTATATTTTGAATGTAGGACTTTTTGAAGATAGGACTCTTGCACTCCAGGATGCTCGTGCATTATGGCTTTAGAAAGATTGTAGCTAAATAGCACTCATTTATTATAAAGAGTGATAAGTAGTAATTCCAGGGCACACACTAGATGAGATTTCATCACTTTCTAGTCTCTGTGGAGTGCAGAATTTATCTGAGAGCTTTCCAAAGCCTGCTTACATACAGCACATGCTCATTAAGGGAGTTCCTGGCAAAACCTTGCTGGTTTTGGTGCTTCTTTGATGGAATACAAGCTTCCATAAAGTCGAGTCAAGATTTATGGCCACATAGGATTGTGGACAATCTGACCTCTTACACTGGAAAAACTCATATCAGTGGTTGATTCATTCAAACTTTCATTCCTCTTGAAAATCAAAGAATAGGGTTTTAGTGGAAGATGGCTTAAGGTTGCCATGCTGGAAAGGACCACAGAGACTACTGCAGTCAGTTATATACAATTGCAAGCATTAAGTCTGTTTGAACATCAGCTTCTATCACCATAGGCCATAAAACTCCCTCCTGACTACAGAAATAAAAAGTTTAAATCTTAAAAGGCTGAAAATGTTGAAGACCTCATCAAATATCCAGAAAAGCAGTGGTTAATCTGTCTTCCAACTTAAAAAAATAAAAATAAAAAAAATATATATACAATTAAGCCTCATTTCCTGCCAGCCCTTTTCCTAGGAGAGGAAGAAGCCAACTACTGAACAGAAACCTCTTCATTGACAGTACATCTAGGATATTGTTAGGTCATGGTGTTGGATAAACTAGACATAGGTTTTCCAGATCTCTGATCATTGGCCTAATGTCCTTTTCTAAGCCCTTCATGATCTGACAGCATAACTTCAGCAGAAATAGACAGCAAGGAACTGGAATAAAATAAGTAAGCTCTTAAAGAAACATATTTCTACTATATTACCAAGGAGTAGGAGGATGTGATCCAATGTGAAGAAGTAAAAGAAATGGCTGCACCGTGATACAATCTTGCCTAAATGCTTTGGAGACTCCAGGTCCCCAGTGCATATCAACACACAGCCTGAAAGAGTAGCTAGGCCAGAACACTAGGTTGCTTACAGGATATCAAAATGTGTCACTGGAAAACATTAGGCTGATATCTAACAGATGACATTTGACAGTAAAAATGATTGTTGACATGGTGTTTGCCTTCTGGGAGATGTTACTGGTCTGACATGCATCTGCAATACATGCAGGTATGGAGTGTAACCTTGCTGTGGATGGCCTCCAACCTGCTATGCAGGTACTTCCAGGATACAAAGCCTTTGAATAACAGTCTTTTTCATTTAATTTATTAATCATTTTCATGCTCATATTAATTAATGACTAATCACATTCATTGGAGCCAGGTGCTGAACAAATGTCAAATGTCTCAGCAGTGCAGAGCACCATGGGCCCTTGCCACGTGTAGAGAAACGCAGGAGTAGAGACCACTTCTGTCTCTTCATTATGTTATTTCTGGATTCCTATGGCTCAATTTGAAGTACAACTTCGGTGCTCAGAGTTACAGACTACAGTCTTACTGCATAAGGAGTCCTGCAAACACAGGACGCTACAGCAGTCTCTGTCCCAAAAATATCTATTATACTTTGCCATGAAGGTAAAATAGAGTCACCCTGTTTGCACTACCACTGTTCTTTCAGTGTTTTGATATGGAGGCCCTGAACTGCATTTGCAATCACAGTAACATAATGTTCACCATGTAAACCAGTTAGAACTATCAATTCTTGTTTAATGTGGGGTTAATGAAGAAGAGAAAGATCAGTGACTTTTCGCAAAACACTGTGGAAAATGATAGCATAACTGGGAATAGAATCCTCATCTGCAGAGTCCTGCATGGCATCTTCACTATACTGTCAAAATTGCTTAAACTGAGAATTTCTCTGCTGACACCTGATTGCACACAGGAGCACATGGGCTCAGTTTTCTTTATCTCATTTGCAAACCAGAATTTGGAGACTAAATTCCTGTCCCTAGGTAAACAGAGACTCAGTTAATGCTTTGAATCCCATGGTATGGAGCAGGAAACTCCCGTCTCTTCTAGAACCTATTTAAGATGGACACAAAGAGTTCAGCCAGGCAGATCATGCACACAACAAATACTTAAAGCCTATGAGAAAACCCTCCAAAGGCTCATCTTGTTTCTTGAAGAGCCAATGCACAGAGTTCCCTGCGATGCCTTTCATGATCTCTATTGTTCACAGTGCACTAAAGTAATGAATAGCCTTTATTTTTCCAAGTTTCAGTCACAGAATTCACATGCTAGCATTAAAAGGAAAACAAAAGTGCAAAAATGCCAAGATACTATGTAACACACAGCCCTTCATCACTTGCATTGATGCACAGTGTTACAAATTTTATCTAATCAACTGACATTTTAAGTAGTGGAGAATTTAACAAGAATAACAATGTGGTGACAATTTAGTCTTTCTTCCCCCTCCATAAAAAACACTGTCTTCTGTTTGGTCTAGATTCAGGTCAAGACATTTCACTAATTTGCTAGTCATTAAAAAGATATTTTTATACCCAGCCTGTAATATTATACTCTTCAGTGATTATGATAGTTCCCAACAGAATTCCAGACTTGAAAATTAAGGCTGGGAAGCTGAGCTGCAATTATGATTCTTTAAATAATTCCACAAAAGTAGAACCACTGTTAAATTATTTATAGTCTTTGATCTTGTCACTGATCTACTGAAATCTTCACATCACTGAAGCTAAATATTTTCAAACAGAAATGGGATAGGTTACTTCCCCCGCCCTTCTGTCACTGCAAGAGCCGAGGAAAATAACGGTGCCAGGGGCCAAATTCTTAGTCACTTTGGTGTAAGCTCCTTCAGACAAACTTGTGTGAAAATTTTTCCTCTGGGGCTTAAACACATTCAGAGATAAGTCTTTCATCGCAGCACCTTGAAAGGTTAATAAAGTAGCAGTTATTTTTAAAATGGATTTCCTTCCAAAGTAACATTATTCCCAGTATTTTACAAAACAGAAAAAGTTCCTTCAATTCTGCATCTTGCACAGCTACAGGCAAGCAGAGATTTGAGACACTCCACACAGGACACCGGCCCTCATGAAGCTTTGTGGATCTGCACCAGGAAGGTGAGCGAGCCTTGCACAAGCAGTTCAACCACTCTGCCAAACCTTGGACAATGCCATAGGACATAGAGAGGCACCAAATGTGGCACCTCAAGTGAGGCCAGGGGCATACATGAAAATGCAGTCTGTGCTAAACTGTGTGGTTAAAAACAAAGCAACAAAACCCCTGTAATTTGTGGTCTAATCAGTCAAAATCTGCCAGTCATGGATATGGACTATTCACAGTTACTATCAAGAGCCCTGACCAAAAAACTACTCTTCAGTGAAAACTGTGCTTCTCAGTTAAAAACATCTTACAAAGTCAGATTCAGAAGCTTGGTGTAAATTAGAGGCTCAGGTGCAGGATAAAGCTATGCTGTTTGGGAAAAAAAAAAAAAAGAAAAAAAAAAAAGTTACCTCTAATTAGCTGAGCCCTGGTATTTTAGACAAGACAACAAAGCTTAAATGCCCTTCACTGGAGGCAAAAACCAGGTTGCATCATGTTGCCACCCAGGAAGCCTACCTAACTGCATGTATACAATTACAACAGCTCTGCTGACTGATAACTTGTTAAATTGACATCATTTGACTGTGTCAGGGTCCTAAGACTAATGAAACATGTAAAGCATGGCAGAAGTAAATAGCAGCTTTCCAGGAAACCCTTAATTTGCATTCTAATTCATGCAATGTGGGGCAGAAGTCACAAATAAAGGATTCAATCACAACTCACTGTATAATAGGCAGACTGGTTTCACATACCTGATCTGACAGGAAAGTGATAATGTGGGGTTATGGAAGATGCCAGATCTAAACAAGCGAGTGACAAAGAGGCACATCACCAAAAGAAAAAAAAAAAAAAAATCATGATGCAATTTGTCTCTGAAATTTTCCTTCCCCCAAAATAAAACATATTATTTTTAGCAGATGACAAGTGCAAAGAAAATTTCATCTAAAGGTGTCCTAGCAGGTGTGACAAACAAACAGGATTTGAACATTCCACCTTCAGGATTTTTACCCCTGGAGATGAGGAGAGTAGTTCTCATACATATCCTGAATACCACAGTAAAGATTCAAATCACACTTTTCCAATGGCTTGCAGAAGTCTTCCCAGAATAGCTGCCACCACCAAGGAACTCCAAATGCCCAAAATGACCCTTACAGCGCATTCAACTGAGAGACTGAATAGGGAAAAAGAGAATCTGGAAGACCTCAATAGCATGTCAGGGTATGTGAACAATACCGAAACACCTGAGCACCGTGTCTGAATCCTGCTATTATATTTGTCAGCTCTGTCACAGAGAGCATATCATCTGCAAAAGTCTTTTTTTTTTTTTTTTTTTTTTGATCAGGCAAAGTTTGAGGATGGATTCCTGGTTTCCTCTCACCTGTAGCCTTATTATATATCTCCATTACAGCATTTCAGGGACCATATTTGCGCAGTCAATGTTGACTGGTAAGCTCTGAACATGATGGGGCAGCAGAAAAGGGGGCTGGTTGCATTTAGCCACAGTAAACTAATCTACATAAAACCATTCAGAAATTCAATTTTGATTTCCTTTCTGTGTGGGATAATACATGTGGTTTATGTTACTTCGAGAACACTTTGGTAACTGGTCTGTCATATTTATTAAATGTAATCAAGTCAAGAAAAGAACAAGCAATTAAGTTACTTGTTTTCTAATTAAAAATAAACAAAATTATTTAAAATATCCTGCTTTTCCTCCCTGCTGAAACTACAGTAGAAAAACTAGCCTATATAAGTGACAGAAGTTTGTTGCAAACCGAGCTGATGGAATGAAAGGGGACAGTAAGCATAAGTACCTTAATTAAAATAAAGTCCATCATTGCTTTTAACTACTTTGCTGCATTTGCTTTATGTTTCCCCACTACCCTACCAACAAGCAGGAAGACTTTCCGTGGCACCCTCTGAGCTTGTTCCTTTTTGTGAAAAATACTTCTTTAGTGGCTCTTTGTTTTTGCAACCATAGTGATATACTGGTGGAAGTCTCAGTATTAGAAATAAGTATCAGTCTTTGTTTAATTTCTGTAAGCCAGGACAAAATCACTGATGTTTCTGCACACATAACTTTCATTAGGAGCAATATACAACGGAAAATACATGAGACTAATGCCTTTTATTGTTCTTATTATGTCTTCATGTAATTAGAAGGCTGAAAGCTTTGGAGGTGTTTAGCAAAGATCCCAGGGAAAAAACACTGATGACTATGAAAAAGACAAATTTGTGCATACCAGGACAATAACTACCAGTCTGTTTGGAAAAGCAAAAGTATTATATTTTGAGGTTTTTGTCTGTATCCATTTTGTTAAATTGCTTAAGATGTGTTACTTTGGTAACTATCCATCTAACTAATCAACACTGTGAGGGAAGAAAGCCTATTCTGGAAATTTAATACATTAATCCAGAAAGCTTCAATCTAAACAGACAGTAACTAGCTGCCCAAGCACCCAGTGTCTCTCACCAAAGCTACTGGAGACTAGAGATAACATTCCAAAGCCAGACAAGCAGTGCCAAAAATACCTGTAAAAAAGAAGTGCAAGCTCTTCTTTGGACCAAATATTTCAAGGATTTTCCTTAAAATTCATACAAATTATTTTTACATAGGACTTCGAGATTTCCTTTAGGGCTTGTAAGCACTCCGTATTAAGAAAAAAAACCTTAATAACACAGAATTGATATAAATAAAGTTCCACCACATCACTTTTGCGATTCAAGGATATAATGATATTTTACAGCAAACAGGTAGAAGCAACAGTTAGTCCAGGTGCTGAATTGAAATCAGACCAAATCTTCCCTCTCCATGAGCGATGCTGCACCTCATCCTTGGGGAAGGGCAGACAGAAGGCAACCCGCTCCTCCTCCTCTACACAAGGACACAGGAGCTGTTTCCTCTCCAGGAGACCAGTCTGGGCCATCATCCAGATTACTTTTAAGCAATGCTCTCCTGGGGTTTGCTGGAGAGCACGTGGAAAATGCAAAGATGTGCTCAATGCTGGCTCTGGCAGCCTCAGCTGGCAGCCACATCCAGCTGCATTAACACTGTAGCAGAGGCCAGACCCAGGAACACTGGTGCTGAACCCCAACACTGGGGCAATCCACCCATGCCCCATCTCACCACCATGGCCACAAATAGAGGACCCATCACCAGGATTAGTAGACCACAAAGGGTTAACCAGCTGAGTATGTTGAGGCATATTCCAGATTAGCAGAGGAGCACACAGTATTCACAAGAGGGGAGCTAAAATGATTTGCTGTTTAGGAGCCATTTCATGCCACCCTCAGACAAGTCTCTTGTTGAAGTCAGAAGGACACGCCTCTGGTTATGGACTGCAGCAGGATTTGGCTTTGGCTCTGAAGAAAAGAGATTCATAGAGGAAGCTTCTGGTAGCAGCATGTACACAAGGGAAGTTGGGCACAGCAGCATTTTTCTTTCAAAATCTCCATGCTCCTGAAAGGCCACCCATGGGACATGGCCATCTCTTGTGTAGCTATTGTTTTCTGTGGATGTGTGCCATGTATTAACAGCCAGGGTGGAGCAGAGTGAGCTCCTAGGCCTTTCACAGAGAAGATGAAGACTGCCCTCTGCCTTTCTGTCTTCAGAGGCCACTCGTAGTACAAACAAGGCAAAAAGCAGAGGACGGCAAGGGCGCAAAAATACAGCTACAGTATTACCATCCCAAAATAGGCTCCAACAGCACCCAAGCTAATTCCTACAGCTGGCATGTCAGCAACAGAAGGAGCCTTCCTGAAAGAGCTGGAGGGCACCTGGAGCAGACTGCCCTAGAATGCTGGTTTAGGAACCACATTCTCCAAGTTAAGAAGCAGAGGCTGTACCCTAGCGAATCAGGAAATAAAAAAAGGGAGAGTTTCACATCCATGTTGTATTAACTGCATCACTGCCAAGTTGAGCTTCTCCATGACAGAGAGGATGCAAAAAGGTAGAAGCTGAAATGAGGTGTCTTGAGCATCTGGGAAAAGCCATCAGCTGAGGATGGAGGTGCAGCAAAGCTTGCTCCCCTTACTTACCATAAATGCCCACAGAAGCAATAGTAGGACTAACTCCAGCTATCCCACCTTTGAAAAGGTAGAGATTTTACAGTGTCCCCAAGGCTCAAAAGCCCTTCCTTAGAGCAGTGTTTTAAGAAATGCAGTTTGGATTTGTTTGCAACTTTGCACTTTGTTTCCCCCTTGGCTTTCTTTTTGGCGTAGGGTAAGCATTCCCCACAGAAGCAGAATGAGATTTAGCAACAGCAGGGTTATCAGAAGCCTTGTGTATCAAATAAACACATTTCTTGCAAATAGAAAACATACCACTCATAAATCAAGGGCCCAGCTCCAAGAGGCTCATTCCTGGAAAGGTTTCAGCACCCATGCATTTGGATGGCTGCTGCCCTCAGCCTGCCTGAAGGAAGTTTTGACCTAGGATATTAATACAGCTTATTTGATAGAAAGCTAACCAGGCTGAGACTCAAAGGTCTGTTTACATTGCAAGACTGCATGCCTTTGGGAGATTAACACCTACAGAAAAGGCATCTGTGTTTGTTTTGGGTGAGGCTACAATTTAAATTCTTATTTTATCACACAAACTAGATGTGATAAATAATCAATGCCCTGTGATAGCTGGTACCAAGGAACTTGACTAGTTTTGTTTCATAGAATCATTATTCAGCACATCATTCTTTCCATGTTCATTTATATTTAAAGTCTGATCAGGCATTTATTTTCCTGAGACTTTTCTGCATTCATACATATGTTTTCATCTCTCATCATAAAGCAAAACTGCCTGGATTATGTCAGTTCTGTGCTTTCTTTGTACTGACATAAAATTATATTATATTGTTGCAAAACATCATGTCACAGAAATCATACATGTGGCAGACTAGAAGGAATCTTAAGAGGGCAATCAGTCTATCTTCTTACTGAGAAGCAGTGTCAAGTTTACTTCTAGCCATGACAGATGTCTATCAAACTTCTTAAAACCTTCAGAAGAGAGTCTACAGCATCCCTGGGTAACCTATTCCACTGATTAACAATAGAGATAAATGCTTTTTAAACAACATAAGGTCTTGTTTTGCTACCAGTGAAGCCAAGCTCTGAATTTATTTTTACATCTTTAATCCACACCTTAGGTAACTCCACCACTTTGAAAACACCAACATATGAACATAAGACTACAGATATATCTCACCTTTAGATATTAAATTAGAGAATTGATGGTGATCTGGGGATAGAGAGCAACTTGCATAGATTGGGGTCAGTAGCATTACTGAGAGGTAGGTGTGTGATACACTTTTCACATGCCTGAGCAAGTAAAGCACTGATCTTCTAAATCTGAGTTCAGCTTGGTTTTTACAGACAGTCTTCTATTAAACATGTGTGAAAGTATAGTAGTTTCTCATCCTATGCTCAACAGACACAGCGACTGATCTGCATCCTCTTTCTAACAACATTTGCCTAGAAAGTTTATTATACCCTCCCTCAGACATAGCTTGTCTAGCCAAACACACACAAATATTTCAACTTTTCAGGACAGATCATATTTTCTAAGTCTTGAATCATTTGGGTCAGTTTTCTAGATAACATCCCATTTTTCTGCAACACATTCCAAAAAAAGTCAAAAAACAGACACAAAAATACAGCTTCTGATTTCTCAGCACTCAACAGGGGTGTCTTGCACAGAACAGCTTTGCTCACATGCTGCAAGCTAAGAGTTTCTCTTTTAATGCAATTTTCACATTTTTTATTCCTGTCCACTTGCCAGGCACTAAAACTCCACATCTTCTGCTGACAAGTCACTGTGAAATTTACAGATTGTCTGACACATGCAACTTTGCAGTTTGATAATCTGAGTGCCATCACGTTGGTAACGTTTCCCCCCAACATTATCATGTTTATTTGTTTTTCTAATCCTGTCTTCTAAAGCACATCTGCCCACTCTCAGCTTACTGCCCTCCTTACATTTTACATGTTCACTTTCTGTTCCATCACTCAAGTCAGTAATGAAACTACTTACTGGAAGCAGGTCCACAATGAAGCCTCTTCTGAAAGCACAAGTGAATTCTCTTTTTAGCAGGGCACCATTAATAACCACTTTCTCAGTGTGGGTGTTTAACAATCAGGCCCTCCCCTGTTACTCAGGCCACATTTCTCCAGTTTACATATGAGCATATAATGTGCCATAGTGTCAAAAGCTTGGCTTAAATCAAGATGTATCAAATTCATCACTTTCTCCTTATCCACTAAGCCAATTTCCCTGCAAAGGAAGGAAATTAGATTCGTTTTACATGATTTGTTCTCAACACATATGTGTTGACTCTTTTTTATCACCTTATTATCTAGATGGTGCTTACACATTGACTGCTTAATAATTTGTTCTAGTATCTTTTGAGATATCAAGGTTATACTGACTGGTGCATAAATCCCGAAAACTTCTCCTTCCCTCTTTTTAAAGATAAATACTGTAGCCTGTTAAAAATTTGGTGCAGAAAAAGATGTATGCCTGCAAGAGAAGCAAGGGTTTGTGTGCATTGTGGTGGTCACAAGCACAAGTTTAGACAAAAACCACTTAACTATTTTCTAGAAATCTTGGGAAAAATCAGTAAGCTGAATTTATCTGTTGCATTATCTTAGGATGAGACAAAAATAAGTGAAGTCTAGGGTACATGACCAGAAATGAATATTATATAAACAGAATATTTCACTGTCACAGAAATATGAACACTATTATGTAACCTCTTCCAACCTCCTGCCGGTGGATGATTATTTCCTACAGAGTATTTTCCACTGCTTTGTTCAAAAGAGATTTAAGCAAATCAGTGCATAGCTTCCCCCTGCTTCCCCTGGGAAGCTGTTGCATGGCTATATAACAGTCAGTTTAGGCTCAATGAAAACAATAATACAGTACTGAAACACATCTTTAATAGCAGGTAATTGCAACAACAAATATGGAGCACTAACATTACCTATCCTTTCTTTGTCCCATTCAAACAACTGTTTCCATCCACAGGTATTACAGTTCCTTATTTCTTCTACTGTCTCCCCTCTGATTTCTGAATAGTTTGTGCTTTTCTTGTTTCCCATTGTACACAATCACAAACACACATCAGCATCTCCAGAGATACCTGCAGAGGTTAGGAATGTTTTGTCTTCTATTTTTTGGGTGCAGTTAAACCAAGTGCCTCTTATACTCTTGCTGGTCTCTACCATGGTTCCTGGTGTAGAGATAAGCCTTCACCAAAGAGATGATCTTTCAGACAGAAAGAAAACAAGAGCACCGTTACATCTACCTCCATCATAATTCCATATATAATGCCTTCACTTATGTATAAAGGAACAGAAATGTCTTCCCTTACCATCACTGATGTGTATGATACACACACACACACACAAGCATACAAGCAGCTGAGTCCAGCAAAAGTCAATCTGAACATTATCTAGACACTGCCTAGATCCTTCAGTATATCTATACCGAAATGCCTAAAATACAGACTGTCAGGGAAAGTTGGGCACTCATTGATTCTAACCTGTCACTTCTCTACATTACTCCTGATTTACTAATTTAATCCAATCCATTTCCATTCAAATAATTCTGGTAAACTGATGGGTCTGGATCAGAATAGGCTCCCAAGCTGCATACAAGCCAGCAAATACTCTGCATCTACCACTAATCCAGCTATTTCATATATGTTTGGTCTATTTCTATTTGTAACATGTTTGGAGACTCAGCAATGTTTGTGACCAGCTGAGAAGGCATCAAGTTCTCATCATCACAGTGGCTGCTGAGATTTATTTCTTTATTTCAATAGATGCAAAGGTTGGTATAACGTGGGATTAGTTTTCATGTTGACTTCATATATCCTGTATCATGCTCTTCCTTTCAGATAGTGGCTGGGAGCGAAGTATGGATGCACTATCCCACAATAAACCCACTGCATGGAATAAATGCTGTTTCCCATTCTCCATGCATTTAAATAAGAGGTAGTTGACCTGTTTAGGATATGATCTATTCACATAATAAAACCCACATGGCACATAGTAAAACGTTTTAATCCATGATCCACACATATACTTCTCTAGAAACAAAGATGGTTACAGACTGTAGCATATAAAATTTGCCCTAAGCTAGAGAGACAAAGCCCTCTAGCACAGAGACATTTTTGAATCATGAACTTTATAAAACCCAAGCCATAAGTTCTGCAGATGAAGCTCCTTGTGGAGAAAAATCTAAGATGCTGACTGTCAGTGTTAACTCATATAAGCTGGTATTTGTAAGAAGTGTGCTGTGTAACTTGTATTGCTTTTCTCACCTTTCCCATATAGTAAAATCCAGATATTGTGAATTAAGGCTTTATTTTTTTTTGCAGTGTATTTGTTTGGAGGTTTAACAGGGCTAAGGATGTGGTTTTGTCCTCTGCCATTTCTAAAAATGGTACAAATTGAAGTGTATTTTGTAAAGGAATTTTAGTAACTGCTTAATAGCTTTTTAAAATGTTCTAGTATTGCATCATGGGACTACATCTATAGTAGGTCTTTTCCTTCACAGATGAACAAAGAACATAACCAAGAAATGCTTAATAACATTAATAGTAGTTACCATCCAAAAATCCCTTGTGTATTTTACGCAAAGGGATCCAGAAAAGCCAGTCTGCTTGAAAGATTAAAGACAAGGGGTTTGGACACACACCCACACAAGCTGTTTAGCAGCACATTATTCAGACTGTATCAGTTTTCCTTAACCTTATGGCTGCCTGTGACGAATTTTAAATTGTTTTTATAGGACAGCAGAAAGCAAATCAAGATCATGTACGGAAGGATGCCTTAGACTGACTGCTGTTGGCTCTTTCCTTCACCTGGCTGCAGACAGACACCACTCATATCCAAGTATCCATGGCAGGACTTAGTCTGAGGCTGTTCCTTTTGGCATTTTGTGCTTTGGAGAAGCTTTTTTTTTTCCTTTGCATGCTAATAAAGATTCCAGGAAGACCAGCTACTCCTAAACAGTTTGCAAGGAGGCAGGTATAATTAATTCAAAAGTTGGAAGCACATTTGACAGAGAGAATTGTTTTGTTACCCCCAAAGAATCGAGAAGCTCATGTGTGGAATGTATGTGCAAGTATATCTGCTCTCACTTAAATTCCATACATTGATGCTATCCTAACTGAACACACTGTAGTCAACTCTCATAGCTGGCCACGAAGCTGATTTTCAGAATAACCTAAAATACTGCTGTGCAAGGAAAAGCTTGATCAATAGGCCTCATAACTTAGAAGGTATGAATTTATGTTACTTTAACAGTATGTCCAAGAACATTAAGACCAATCAAAGTCTACGCAGCTGGCCATGTTTATCAGGGTCTTGGCCTTCTTTGGGTCATCATGACTTCCACCAAACTCAATGCCCAAGAATCACAGCAATAAGAACAGAAGTTTTTGGGGTTTTTTTTCCAACCATATTCACATAAACTTGTCACCCATTTTCATCCATTAGAACAGTCTGCCTGATTATAAGGCATCTGCACTTTTATGTTCATTTCCCTGACATCTGGAGTGTGATAAATTCAATGCTTGCTGTAGTTTTTAATTCTTTTCTCTCCCCCTCTCCCCCAAAGAAATACTGGCAGTAGCACAGATCAATCTAGTCACATTTGGATCCAAACTCATTGGAGATTTACAAACTTGAATGACTCAAAATGGACTAAAAAGTTAGAGTGGTGGAAAAAAGGACCACCAGCTGTGTCTCTAAGCATTACCATTTCTCTACAAGATTCAAAGGAAAATACTAACAACAAAAAAACCTCAAGATAAATGTCTAGAATTACCTAAGGACACTTTGAAAGAGAACACCAGGGCAGGTATGACCAGCTCTCACCCACTTCTGCTGCCTCCCTGCTGTGAGTAAGTAGCAGTTCACACTAGCACCCCAGGGAAAATTATGCCCCCTGACATCTCTGGGCTGACCAACAGAGCAATTTGGCCTCCTTCTGTATCTCTCTTTTGACTGCTAGACAGGTAAGGGCCTACCGTGCCAGTGAGCATGGGGATACTGAACATCATACAACGAGCATGAAAACTGTACATTCATTTAATGGGAATGTTTGGGGTAACCGAGAACCCCAAAGGGACATATGAGAACCACTTTGAAAGCCTCCAAGGTATTGCAACATACAATGCAAATGTACAATTAAGCTTTGCAAATCTGGCCAGACACCAAAGGCTTTGGAAGTTGGCTGAACACAAAGTTCCGTGATTCTTGCCCCGCCTCTCAGCTTTCCCTGCAGAGCAAATCAAAAAGTACAGATAATATTCAGCTGCTCATTCTTCTGCTGCCCATACAATGATATATTTTTCTTGCTCTGTTGGGACCAGTGAAATAAGAGAAACAAAAACAGGGCCAGTCTGGTGTCTGTTGAGGGATCATTTCTTACTAACCAAGAAATGGCAAAAAATCCTCATAAAGGTTCTTTGGGGAATATTGATCTTGTCCTGCGCTTTTACTGTAATTGTGATAATCCAATAGATTTGCTAAGCAGGAAAGCGTTAACTTGTGTGTCTGAGGAATGCCTACAGAGTAATGTGTCTGCATGGGAAGAGGACTTAAAATGCCATTTACAGAAGGGTGCAGAACATATGCGACAATGAATACATTATAGTATATGTTTCCTTCATGGTAAAATACAATGAGTTAATAGGGAGCAGGGTTAAAAGCTGAAGAGACTATATTTATGTGTCAAGTTCAAGGGATCATTTTAATTTCTAGAGCAAATCAATGATGACAAACTTGAGCTCTGCTTCTGTACATGCTCAAATAGCCTTGGAGGAGTAGCTACTGTGTGTCCACAGCAAGCACACAGTTTTGTGTTGGACTGCTTTTATTTACTTAAATTGGACTTTTGAGTGGAAAGCGTGGTGCCAAGCATGATAGAAAAGACGAGTAGGGAAAAGAGTGAATTATGTGGAATAGATCTTAATGAAAAATTTGAGGACTAAATCAAATGTGCAGTTGTTTTGCCTATCACTCACCTACACATCTTTCTTCCATCTAAGAAATCACTCATTTGGTCTGGTGATGATTGCCTTTACAAGCTGCAGAGAGCATCAGAGGAATGTTTTAAGTTGCATTTCATTTCCTATGAACTGACACTACTCACATCTTCTAAGATTACACAGGATACAGAGCCCACAGCTTTTTTTTTTTTTCCTGTTGTTTCCTCTTTCACTGCTAGGGCTCAAGTCCTGTCAGCAGAAGCTTTGCAGCAAATGCACAGAGAACCTGCTTAACATGTTATGAACTGACACAATTCTAGCAGTAGCGAGTGGTCTCGCGTAATGCAGTTATTTTTTCCAGGCCTGTTTTCTTCTTCCAGCCGAGTTCCCTAAAGGCAGCAATATTTTAATGACCCACACAGTGAAAAAATGAGCAACAGCAGCATCCAAAAGGCTTTTTGTTTGTTATTGCATCCAGCCCTTCTGGAGTGCTCAGACAAACCAGAGTGAGCTTGGCTTAACATTTCCTGACTGAATTATTGAGAATGCCTGACTCAAAGATTTCATGTGCCAGAGCTACCCTGTTTTCCACTACGGTACTTAAAACCTATTAAGAAACAAGCGTATAAAAGTATGTGAGGTCTCTCAAATGCTTTCCTCTTCCTTCTTTTGCCTGAGTCACCCCCAAAAATGAGAGGATGTGTCTCTAGACTATCATACACATACAAGGGCATTTGTAAAGCATGAGGAAAATTTGTGCCAGTAGTACAGCATGATGCAGCTTTGAAACTCTGAGTGAGGAGATAATCCAGGACTCAGGACTGACTGTTGGGATTTTTTTGAAGCAACCTACAAGGCTTTCATTTTCAGTAGGATCTAAGCTTCCGAAAGCCCTAGCTGAATCAGGAAATCTCTGCCAACAGGTTTTCAAGTCCACACTGACCAATGTTACAGTAAGTAATTTCAACCACCTACTGAGCTCTCTGCCTTCCAATAGAGCCATCAGCTCAGGACAAAACCTGGTCCATGGTAGATACAATAGGCAACCTGAGACACAGCCAAGGTGAGAGCTTGCTTGATCCACATGAAGCCTCGTCAAATGCAAAGTCAGTAATGGAGATGCCAACAGTTCACACTGGCACGATTATACTGATAGGCTGCCCATTCCATCCCTTTTTCCTTCTCACTATAAAAAGCAATGCTGAAAAAAAATCCCTTAATTCCTTTGACACTCCATATATGTAGTTATCTAGTTTCACAACCATGTGTACACTCTCCCTCATTGTCCCCTTCTGCCTCCCCCAGCTAAGGCACAAAGCTCTAGATAAGCAGTTTCAATTACTTGAACAATGATTTTAGAAGTAAAATATTTCCCTCCTTGCCACAAATCTTTATAAGTAGTGAAATAAGCACCACGATGTGCCTTCTTCCAACAGCTGGAAAATTATGGTCTGACTGAAATGACATCATTGTGTTTTCCTGTGGAATTTCTATGCTGCGAGATTACAGGGAAAAAACATGTGGTAGCTGGAGGTGGGGTGGGATACAGCATTGTGGTGAAGTGGGTAAACAAAACAAGGTGAAACAATCTTAAATAGGGCTTACTATCAATTAAATATTTACACAAAACTCAGAAAGATTCCTTAAAAACTGATCAGACAGGCTGTTCTTTGGCTTATAGCCATCCCTCAGCTCCAGACTTCAACAGCCCTGTCCTACATATGATATTATGTTTCTCAACATCTTGTATTGTTCTTCACATCTGTCTTATCACATCACTGAAAAAAAAAGATATGGAAAATATACCCCAATGAGGAAATACCTCATCAGAGCAACACTGCAATCCTATGGGCTTTTCATAGAAGAGAGCACTAAACCTACACCTTTAATTGCATACTGAGTTGTGGATGTCATCAGAAAGTGTGTGACCACAGTGGGTATACTGCCATCCCCTTTATTGCACAGAGGTCATGTGGAAAAGAAAGATTTGGTCCTAGCAAGCTAGAGTCAAGTGTCAAAATGTGACTGGACCAGAAAAGACAGGCTGCAAAACAGTTGGTGGTAACAGTCAAAACCTGAATTTGGCTAGCTGGTGAGAAGAGACACAACTGCCACCTTCTATCAAGAACTGGCAAGATCAGTTTTTCATTGTCATGGTATTTTAGAACTGTAAGCTTTGGCTAATTTCTATGCTCAGCTTTGGTCAACAGTTTGCAAAGAACAACAAAAAATACACTTCTTTTTCCTGATTTGCTTTTCAATTCCTTACCATGCCAGGGCATCAAGCAGAGCAAGATAACCAGAGCTATCTGATTTTCACTCTCCAACATGCTGCAGTACCATTAAAGGTTTGGTCACCTTCAAGGTAACTTTCTAGAGCACAATTCTCAGTCCTACTCAGTGTAATTTAGCAGTGCAACTTGGCACTCAATAGATGGGGAAAAAAAAAAAAAAAAAAAGATAAAAATCACTGAAACCAAAGAGGAATTCTGAATTGTCCTTGGTGATCACTGTTTCATTATAAACTACCTACTCACTCCAAATCATAGCTGTGAGAAACCGTAAACAGCATTGGTGTTGACTTCATGTAGTAATCAGGCTGAACATGAAAAATCAGAAATGAAAAAGAGCACACAAAAAACAGAAAGGCAGAAGACATCTCTGCTGAAATTCCTCTTCTGTTGTAATGCTTATAGAAGGCTTGAAAAAAAAATCTTCTCAGTGCTCCGAAAAGCCCACAAACATCTTCAATAGTTCTGGTTTCTATACACTCTTTTTTTCCCCCTGCCTCTCCTAATTTTTCCTATTCTGTTGAATAATTGCATAAAACCAGGATGGCTGTGCTAGTTTTGGCTGGGGTAGAGTTAATTTTCATCCCAGTAGATAGTACAGAACTATGTTTTGGATTTGTACTGGAAACACTGCTGATAATTAAGGGATGTTTTCCTTACTGCTGAGCAGTAAGTAGTCCAGGGGTGCACAAGAATTTGGGAGGGGACACAGACAGGACAGCTGAGTAAAGGGACAATCCATACCATATGACATCATGCTCAGCATATAAAGCTGGGGGAAGAAGACAGAAGCAGGGGTCATTCAGAGCAATTGTGTTTGTCTTCCTAAGTCACCATTATGCATGATGAAACTCTGCTTTCCTGGAGATGTCTGAACACTTGCATGCAGATGGGAAGTGGTGCTGGAATTCCTTATTTTGCTTTTCTTGTGCATGTGACTTTTGCTTTACCTATTAAACTGTATCTCACCCCAAGAGTTTTCTCACTTTTACCTTTTTGACTCTTTTCCTCATTTCACCAGAAGGGAGTGAGTGAGTGAGTGGCAGAGGAGTGCTCCTTTGCCAGCTGGGGTTAAACAATGACAACAACATGGATAAAAAGTCAAGGTGTACATTAATCCTTCCCCCAAACCAGGGATAACACTCACTCACTTTGCATAGTTTTTTCTGCATTCTTTTTTTTTGTTATGGAAATGAGTGAACATAATCTATTCAAACCTGAAAATTGATACTTCATTTGTTAACTTTTCTTGCTGTTGTTATTTATAAGGAATTCCACCAAACTATTAACTTTAAATCACTGTAGTGATTTAGTGGTGTCAAGAAGAAAGAGCAACGAAGATCTATCTTCACTACTTTGACAATGAAGAACAAAATTGATGCATAAATGTGCATAGCAATTTCATGTATCCAGACCTATATATAAATATAATTTTGTGTGATTTATATCCCTAATTAGATTCCCATGGCAACATTCTTCAGCTAACAATGTGTATCATAATCACCTTTTCTTCATACAAATTATTTCCTTAACTTCGCATGCATAACTTAGCAGCTTTTATTTTTAAAACTCATGTTAACAGTTTCTTTCTTGTTACCAGTAGGGGTACTATGATAAGAAACTAATTTGCTGTAAAAATTACTCATTTGTCAAATAAGCATTAAAATAATTGTTCCCCTTTTGACTGTTACCCTGCTGTTTCCAGACATTTTCAAAAACTAAATTATTTACTCATTTGAAAGTTCAGCTGCGCATATTTTAATTGATATTCCCTCATAGGAGTCATATTGTTAATGACAATAATTAACCCGAAATGGCTGCTAAATAATTATGCTGAAAAGATACAAAGTATTTGTGCAGAAAGTAAAATCAGCATTTGAGAAACCATCAAATCATACAACTTTCCTATTTTATGGCAAAGCATGGTAATAGTTCATAATCAAATTAAGGATGAAAAGGAAAATGTAGATTACATGCTTTGATGCAGAATACTTTATGTTTCCAATATAGTCTGGTATTGTAGATACCAATGAGTACTCAGTCATTTTAATAAATCCCTAGTATTGCTGTTTCAGATAGTAATATAAAGTATTTTCATGAAGTCAGATAAGTTTGGAATGTAGCAAACTATCCATTAATAATATTTCTCTGCCATCTATCTATTGTGTTTCATTCCAAGATTCAGATCCCTGTAACAATTTATAGTTTATAGAATGAATGCTGAAGGCTTTCTTCTGGCAAGTGTTGTTGATTTCAGTGATGAGAGTTAAAAGCTATTCATGCCCAGCTTCTTTCTCTGGACATATCACAAGTCAGATACCTTATGGACCTATTGTTTGTGTAACATTCATACCAGTACAAAACCAGTATCATCTTTGATTTAGCTGCTTCCCTTGTTGATAGCATGAGGTATGGATGAAGCAAGCTCTCTGTGTGCTGCTAAATAAAGAGACAGGGTAGGTTTGTCTACACGGGAAACAATCTGAGTTAACTAAGGATGTGATTTAATGTGGGTTTCTATATACAGCTAGATTAAGCCCATGTGGACTCACTCATTCAAAATTAAAATAGCTCTAATTCACTTAATCTAATTCACTTCCAAGGACCACAGAGGGGTTTAAAGTTGTTTAATCTATTTGAACAGCTCATTTGAACCCACATGCCTGAGTGTCCCCACAGACACCCACACAGACAAACAAAAACCCAATAAAGCAGTAGAGAGGTTAAGAGTAAGATGAGAGAAAGTTTTATGTCATGGCTTTTTGATGGAAAATTTGGGTTTCAACTACATAGTCTCTTTGAAGAAGTTGTTGACATCAAGTGCTCCTTAGTTTTAGCTGGAAACTAAAGTCCTTTTCTAAAAGGCACCTTTAAATGCTGCTGCAGTGCTCCTTGGCTGAATACCATATATCCCCATTTTCTGCTGTCCAATCAATTGGACCAGCACACTGTGGTCATGGACAACCACTGTGTCAGATAAACCCATGTACACCAGGCAACACGTATTCTGACTCCAAATCAATTTTACTGTACTAGACTAAATGACTTTTGGCCTTTAACCTGTTATTGAAAATTTAAGATTTTGAATAGGGGAATAACATTCTCCCTTTGTACCCTACTCCAAATCAATTCTACCTGAAAAGGTTTTTCCAATAGCTTGTAGCAACAGAGCATCCTCAGATTGACAGGTAGGTGCGTATTTGCCATAAAAACGAAACACTTGTCATCTATTTGGAGAACATCCACTGTAGCATCTGTGTGCTAAGCTCTTCTAAGAATAAGGCTGCATCTAACTCACAGTTTAAGAGTCACCAACTCCTGACATTTTGCTCTTGTTAGAGGAAAGTGTAGGCTTGAAGGAGCCAGACTCTCTGCTTGCAGGTCTGGGTGGGTATTGGCAACAAGCAGAGTTCTGCAGCTGATACACATCAGTGAAGGTTGGTCATGTTCCTACTTTTGGAAAAGTGTCAGGTTTTGTAAGAGGAATTGATTTTATATGGGTACTTATTTTTAAGACTTGAAGAGCAAGTAGATTGCCCATGTCACAGGAATTGCATGGGTTAAGCATAGATGTGTTATCAACCCTCACAATTTTGAGTGTGATCACTGCAAAGCTCCCCCTCTTGAAATCAAAGGAATATGCAAGACTTTTAAAGCAAGTGATTTTCTATTCTTTGCTGTAAAGGAAAGCACATAATTCTCAACCGAGTGAACTCCAAAGGTTTTTTTAAAAAAAAACAAAACAAAATGCAAGCATATATAAAAAAAACCCTCTGGTGCTTTTGAAGAAGTAATTTTTAATTTTTGAATGCTTTTAGTTCATAAAATGCTTCATTAAGGCAATTTAAATGTTTCTGGTCAGAGAATGTTAATATGAATGTATCCATCTTATTCACTTAAATTGTCTCTGCAATTCTTAGATGTTTTCACAGCGTCTCTGGGGGTCTGCATGTGTAATCAGCAGCATTCAGAACTCAAGTATGCCTCTGTGAAAATTTGGCTCAGTTAAACCTACCTTCCACAGCCACTAAGATACACTTTGGATTTTGAAATTGAAGACAAATAGACAAAAGGTGAAGAGCATATTTATGGGAAAAAAGAAAACCAACCCAAAACCCAAACACATTCTTTTAATTGCTCAATCTAGTGCTATCTGAAAAATAAGTGCAAGCTATTACTGGCACCAGATGACTCCCCATTTTCACTGACCAGCAAAGACACATCTGCAAGTTCAATATGAGATCAGTAAACAGTGTAGGTTAAGTAACTGGTTACTAATATTTTCCTTGAGCTACAAAACTTTTAAACAAACAACAACAACTGTAATCACAGTAGCCTTCCAGAGGTTAACAGCATGCAGGTGGTCAATTTCAATTAAATGCAAACCAGACGGCTGCAGCATTATAAACTGAAAATCTTGGGTAAGTTTGTTTTGGGACTTGGGTCTTCTTTCTCAAAAACCTCAATGATACAACACACAAATGTCAAAATGACAAAAATAAGGAAGTACGTCATAGACTAAGCATTTTAATGCCTTTTCTGGCTCCCTTTTGCAGGCTGAACTGTGTTGAGCACATTTGATGGCATTAGGACTTAGAATGGCTGTGTGCGTAAGTATTTAATTGCTGAAATAAATGGAGACAGCCGAATAACTAACTGAACTGTGATGTGGGTTTGTATTTTAAACCACCAGTGTGATACATTTTATACTATATTTACGATGCCACTTTGCTGACCTTATGAAATAGCTCAAAGCTTTGGTACTAAACTGGAAACAGGTTCAAATCCAGCTGGTGATGGTATAAGTAGTGATCAGAAAATATAATTCATATCCTTCCAGACGCCTTTTTAAAAGCTAGTCTCTCAATCTATTCCTAAGCAGACAAGTGTACCTAATACCACTGGTGACCACCAAGAAACCTATTTGCAAGGTGCGCCAAAATAAGCACAGGTTAAAGAGTGATAGGAGTTGAGAACTCTCTTGTCCAAGATAAATGTTTTCTCCAATGTCATCAAGAGATGCTGTTAAGGGAGTCCTCTCAGGAGACTAAATAAAAGTTCCCAGTAAGTAACTGGGAACAGATTTAAACTGAGCACCTGTGAAATATAACATAAGTTTGGTTCACAGTGGACATAACCTGGCAGAGAAGTTGTTACTGGAATGGAAAATAAAAACAGAGGAGAAACACTGAAAAGTCCTTCATGCCCCATCAAGTTTTAGGTAGTACAGTGCACAAAGCATTTGCTTTAAGACCTCTTGGCAAAATGTTTTCCTAAGCCAAGCACTTCCTTTTGGGATCCCCTGCTCACTTACAAGTCTATCTGAGCAACAGATCTATGATCCAACACTCAAAGCCCAGAGGAACACAGTAGCTGCCGCAAAGAGTGAAGGGCAAAAGTAGAAAATGTAGGACTGTGACTTGCCTTGTCCATATGCACCAGTTGGCACTTGGACTCCATGGAAAAGCACCAGCCGTTCTGAAATGTGACACTACTCAGAGATCCACATTCAAGTTCAGCGGCTGCCAGTAAATAAATACTAATCCATTGTCAGTGTGTTTTGTAATGACTAGCTCCTTAAATCTAGTAACACTCATCCCCCCTAATGAAGCAATATCCCTCTAGGTACAATTGTTTCTTGGGCTGCAATATCACCTTGTGAACTCCTGTACTACATCTTAACTGACATGAGTCAACAGCAGCTCAGGCACACTGCTGTACAGCCATGTGGTGCCAGTAAGGTCAGAGCAAACAACATCTAGACATCTTCCAGCTACTGTTTAAACAAGTCAGTGGAAATTGTGAGGTTGAAGAGATCTTTTAAGCCTATCATCACATTGCCATTTATGTAAGATTCACATCCAGTGTGTTAAAACACAAAGTTTTTCCTTAGTTGTTCTGCTTATGAAAGACATGTTTCCTCTGCACATGTCCTACACCCTCACAGATGATTCCTCCTTTGTGCCCCCTGCACAGACAGGTATATGCTGGAACTAGATCAGAGCTGTATATACATGTCACATAGATGTGTTTTTCCCACGTAGCCAAGCTGGGTGGCCAAACCTAAGCCTGGGACAACTAAGTTCCAGCTGTAGCCTTTCCATTACTGGTAGCACCAGTCTCACCTTTCATCTCAGCTTTAAGTTTTCAGAAAACTTATAGGAACTTCCTTACCTCCATAAAATCTGCTTTAAATTTACCAGTTGAGAAGATATTAGGGGAAATGAACACTCTAACACACTTGTGAGGTCTTCTACTTCAACAAATAGCCTATTGAGTGAACAATTAAATGCTCTGAAAATTCTGAACCTCCTAAAAATGCAGATTTACCTGTGCGACAATGAATGCCAAGCATTACCCCCTTCTAAAAACATTCCTGTTCTCCTTGCCATTTATTTGCTCTGTGTGCCTATAACTTCATCTGGAAAAAACAGGGAACTGAGATGTTCCTCCAAAAATCAGCAGCATTCCTATCACTGAGAAACTGCAGGAATAAGGGCCTAATGTGATGGAGCCTCGATTCCTTAACAATACGATGGTTCCATCACAAACAGCAACTTTGGCTTCAAGTCCAAGGATAGAACATGTAGCAATGGACTATATGATGGAAAGGAGTATTTTTCAGCTGCTTCAGCCTCACCCTGCATTACCTGCAAGTGATATATTACAGAACTGAATGCCAGAAAAGTGCATTTTAGAATAAAAAGTATAGTGTTTCATAATTTGATTTAAATCAATTATATCATCTCTCACTGGAATGCTCATGAGCTTCAGAAATTAAATATATAAATGAAACCAGCTGCTCTGGATACTCTTTCCTTGGGATACGTTTCACTTGAATTCAATCAGCTTTCTTCTGCAGCACATTATTGTCATGCAACATCAGAGTGGAGAGCACGCAGTGCTGTATCAGTTATTGGAAGGTAACCAGCTATGGTTTAAAAAAAAAAGGGGGGTGGGGGGAAATCAGAAGATTAAAATTCTTTACTGCAGGGATGGGTAAATTCTAAGGAATTAATTAATTACTATGAGGCTTACAGAGAAATTGAGGTAGTTACTGTCATCCCAGCAAAATCCATTAATTTATGGCTATTTACTACATCACATGATATTTCTGACTGGTCTCAGTCTGGAGCTCCTCTCTGCCCAACATCATGGAGGACTGCAGTGTTTGGGATGAAGAAGAATTACAACTGAAGAAGCACATGCAACCAAAGATTTGTGTTCTTTAATTTCCAAGTATAATGCATGCATAGATCTTGGCATCACTCATAAAATGATTGTTCATAATTAAATACCGTATCTCAGTGCTTGGATTCCAGAATGACTTATCTTTTCATAAATCAGAATAAATATATAAGGCAAAAATCTGTCTGTACTGAACTTAACAGGAGCACTGCCTGCCACTTTAAGGGAGACAGGATTTTGGCACGAGGTTTTCAGCAGCCCAAGCTGTCCAGTGATTTGGTTGCAGCATTTTCATCTCCATTTCTCATCAAGTCCTCTTCCAAACAGCATCTGCAATACTGTTGTGCAGAGGACATTAAGTACCACTACTGCAAATTCTAATATTGTTTTCAGGATTAACATTATTTCAGGGTTCATTTTGAAAACTACATAGAGACAAAGGAAAAGAGAAGTCTACCTCTCCGCCTTTTTGGATCTTCTATTAAAGAAACAATTTTCCGATAGAGCTACTCCTGTATCTTCTTGATATATTATCCAAGTGTCTTACAAGCTTCTATAGACCTGCATATGTGAGCTCCCTTCAAGGCAAGCAAATGCATCATTTTACAGCCAGAGTATTTAAAGAGAAGCAAAGAACCTTCCTTTTTAAAGATATAGTGTCACCTGTAGCTGAAAATAAGACAATTTTTATAGGTATGACATGATTACCTTTCACTGACTCCAGTAATTCAGAGCACAAAAGTGGGCATCATAGGCAATAAGTAGTGACTAAGGAGAGTCAAGCGAAATAATGACTTATTCACCAACCAGCTAACAAATTCAGCTTGTATTACTGTAAAGACTTGTATACTTAAGGAGACAGTACCATAAATGTGTTTTAACAATGTAAAATTAATATGTATGACAAGACAGAAGCTTCTGTAATTTGACAACAAAAACTAAAATTAAGACATACATTCAAATGATCTTTTGAATGAAGAGAGAAAAGAAGACAATAGAAAAAAGACAGGTGAGGAAAAAAGAAGTAAAATAAGTGAAAAATGTGATTCTCTTCCTTTGCCTGAAAGTATTGAAAATGCAGATCTTCTTGCTAGAATATTCAAAGTAATCACTAACAGGCAAAAGTATTTTGTACAAGAACAGATTTTTACTACAAGCCCTGACTAAAGAACAAGAAGTTATTTAAAGACTTAAAAAGTGAGGAATTGGAGGAGAACTGTCAACAGGTGAAATCTTAACACCAGGAAACAACTCACTTGTGAGCAGTCTCCCATTCACATTCTTTGGCATGTTCACCTATGTCCCACATGGCACAGGGATGTCAGCATTCCTCACTTTTTTACCACTATTAAAAAAAATAAAATCTTAGAAAAAGGGTTTCAGGTGAAGTGGGTGGAGGAAGAAGATGTTATGGTATATTTTAAATAACATTTTCTTCAAGGAAAAATGGAAGCATGAGGTTGACCCCTGAAAGCATCATCAGGGAGAGGGGATGGGAAGGTTTTAAAGTTTGAAGCATAACTCTCCTGAAATGCACATCAGACCCTGTAAGACAAGGCAGAGTTGGATTAAAGCAAAAGAGGATTCAAAGAAAGAAGCTTGAGGTTTTCAGAAAAAAAGACAAATATAGTCAAATATATCCTGGAAACTACCTTAAATGTAACTGGAGGGATCTACAAACTCTCTGTTGTTAAAGCAACAGTTTCAACAGCTGGGAGCACTACTCCATCTAAAACATATTAATTAAAAAAAAAAAAATCTTTGGAGAGATAGGGATCTCTTCCTCCAAAATCCCATCTTACTCCAAATTTCAGCACTGAAAGACTTTGTCTTTTACAGTCTCTAAGTTAAATACCCTTCTGGCTTGACTGAGCTGTGTTTTTGAAGACATTCTTTCTTTCAGTTGTGGAGATAGTATTCAAAGACCACATGGTACTAGGTCATGGCCACTGAAAATATTGCATTTCCGTAGAAAACACCAGCAGAGGGCAAAGGACCATGGTCAAGAGCCAACTTGCTGAGGAATAATCACTACTAAAATTACCACATGGATGTCACATCTCATCAGCTTCCATAAATGTAATATGAGATACGGAACTTCTGCTTCTTCTGGACTGGGAAATACTGGGAATTAAACTTTAACCCATTTTGCCAAAGGACCTGCAAGGCTGTTTGTCCGACTGCAAAGGCAAACCCCCTCTCTCTCAGCAGACGGAGCATTACAGAAATTAAATACGATAAAGGTGCTTTCATCATGCCTCTTAAAAACATACTAAAAAATAATACAGTGAATAAAAATAATACAGGTGAATACTGGTAAATGAAGTCAAGTTGACAGGACTACTCTCTTCTCTTACCAAAGAAGGTACTAAAGCTAATGCTTAAAGCTGATCTGTGACCTATTAAAAGGGCCATAAAAAAAAAAAATAACACAGATGCAAGAACCCTGAATTCCTCTTTTTCCTCAATTTTTTTTTTTTTTAATTTACACTTTTCTTTTCTCAGCCTCAGAAATACAGAGAAGCAGATGCACTCCTTTGAACCCCACACTTCAATATTCACCAGCCACCAAGGAAAGCTGTTCAAAACACTTCTTGTGCCATCAGGAAGCTGATGAAATTTGAAAAGAGAAAAAGCACATAACTTTATTGAGGCCGGCGCAAGCCCAGAGATTTGCAAGTTGCATGTCTTTTTTAATCAAAGTGACTGTGCCAACATGATTAGAATACCCACAAAGCCAAGCCAATCGAGCAGCTAAACAAGGGAGACCACAGAGAAGATAGCAAATACCACTGGAGTTGTACATTGTCTCAAAAGATTATCACTGCAGTTGTTCAAACTCTTGTAACCAACAAGGGATTCCAGTGACTCATTGCTATTGTGTTTCCACAGCTCAACATCATGTCCCATGCATATTCTGGAGTTCCACAGCACCACATGTGTGTAACAATGTGCTGCACTTAATAAAATATCTTTGTGGTAAAAGAAGTAACAAAAAATATTTGCACAATAGCAGAATGCCAACCAAGTGCTGGACTGCATTAGAACAACTCATTGGGTGTCATTCCAAAACAGCATCTTCCATGTCCCCAAGAAGCAGCTTTAAAAAAAAAAAAAATTAAATTAAATTAAAACAAAATTAGAGATTTTCTGAAAGATCACAGCTTTTAACATATCAACAAAACTTCAAGAATAAATTAACATATGACTCACCTCCCTGAGGTCTATCCCATGGTTTCATTATCAGTCAAGCGGAAGCCATTGTTGCAAAAGCAGTTCAAAGCAGCCGCTCCATCCATGTGCCATGCAGCAAGTCTTCATGTATATACAGTTTTGTTAAAAAAGGAGGAAGGGAGGATAACACTTGAAGAGAAAATAAACAGCTCCTTCCACCTTGGAGAAAGAAAGGCCAGGGAAAACCCGTACACTTTAGTAAGGTCTAGGAAAGTCACTTTTCAGATGCTCTTAAAACTTTCCCAAGAATATTATGGCCTGCAGCTGGGGCACACCAATCAGCTGCTCTGGCAAAGGTCACAGGAGGAAAGATCCCGTGCTAGTTCAACAGCAGTGGTTTCTTCAATAATCTCAAAACAATGAATAGCATGCAAATGCTTCTTCCCCTGCAGGATTCTGACAAGAAAATAGAGCCTGCATCTTAATACTTTCAGGAAAATAACAGCAGTTGCTTCAGACTAGAGGAACAGGCATGCTGAAATGAAAACAACAGGCTTAACTGGAAAGGAATCATGGAGGAATCCCATCCAAGAGACATGATTTTGTCTCCTGCCACAACTGAAGAGGCAGGTGTAAATTCTGACATTGACAAGTGCTGAGTGTAATATCAGATGAACACAAGAGATAACAGGGAAACCCTCTATACATCAATCACGTCATCAAAAGAAGGCACTATGCACAGTAAGAATCTAGGCTGAGCTAAAGATTAAAAAAGAAGGACCCATGACATTAGGTTTTTCCTTGGATGACTGGGTGGAGGGAGGGGGTCTGTATCTTCTAACTAAAAAAAGTCCTAATAGAAAACAGCACAAACAGTACTCTAACAGCTGTTTTGGTCTGCTGAAGTGTGGGCGGGCAGCAAGTGGGAGCCCCACAGAGAAAGGACATGTTTTTAGGGATGCTGGTCCTTCATCTGTTTTCTTCCAGCTGATGGGTATGACACAAAGGAGCTTCTACATGTCAGGTAGGGACTGCACTAAAAATATTCACACTCTTCTCTCCCCTGTTTTCTTTTTCCTTTTCAGAGTCCTGCACTGGGCTAGCAAACAAGATACAAGTAGCCTCATGGACCAGATGCACAGCACACACAGGCACCAAGCCATAACAGAGTACCATCTTACATGTGGGCCTTCCCCTCAACAAATAGTCCTTTCTCTGACAAGCACCAATGGAAGACAGTGGTTTATGACATCCACATCCCTGGTGTGGTAACTACTTGTCATCACTGCACTATCAAAAAGCCTAAAATCTGGCACAAGTTTTATGGTGAGAATACTGTTCTCCATAGTAGGTCTTGAAAAAAAGCATATAGCTAAAAGGATGGATATAATAGAGTGGAACTTCAGAGGCTCTTTATTGTGCCCCACTATCATCCTGCTCATAATGCTCCACAAAAGCATCCACAAAATAAAAATCTTGAAGTGAACTTCACAAACTTTGAAGCATCACTGGAGTTTACCCTGAAAGGTGCACTATGCATATATATAGAAGAGAAACCCTGCAACACACCAAGCTTTCTACAGATATTCAAGATAGCCTTTCAACTTTGATTCACTTAAGCAAAACATCACTGAAGCAATGTTAATTCTTTTGTTTACAGTTACACCTATGACAGAAAGGTAATTCACAGCTCAGGATCAAACAGATACACTAAAGGGAGCTATTTAACATCACTAAGGATAGCACCCTATAATTACTGTATCAGATCTTTCAACACAAGATTTGCTTTAAGAAAAAAGAAGTAGAGAACTGGATTCATCTCTGTTTCTGCCTCAGCCCCATATCTAGTTTCAAGTTAAAACTAAACAATAGCAGCAAGTACCAATTTACCAACCATTGTTTCAGGTGCTCAGATAATCATAAAACTATACAGAAAAGGCAACACAGCTAAAATGTCATCAAAAATACAGAGCACCCAAATGCAGCTGCACACTCAAACAAAAATATTTTTACCTTTGCATCTGCAAATCACAACTATTATCAAGGACATGCTGAAAACTGGAGAAGAATTCTTGAGGAGCTCAGTTCAAATGTAACCCTTGATGGTACGACCCTGAATATGCTAGTCTACATGAGAGGTCTTATTAAACTCCAAGGAGTATTTCTGGGGCAATATGGGTGCCTGCTTTTCTGAGGCTGCATTCACAGTACCATCAGGAGGTGGGGTTTCCAGGCAGCCTTAGCTCCAGGGCCTAAAGCATCTTAGCTATATAAAGTGGATGTCCAGAAATTAAGACAGTCCAAAATTGTGACCTTTGGAACATCGACAGCATTTCAATAGAAGATAGGCTTTGTACTTCAGTTCTTGGTGGCAGTTCTAGGTTCAAAGTGTATACCAGACAAAGTGAATTCCAAAGGCAAATCCTCATAACTAATTAAAAAGGAGAAAATCTCTGACTTCTAACTTAGTTAAAATTCCCACTGAAATTTGCACTTAATCATCTGCTTTACCAGAAGTCACCACAAAGTCCACAAGATGTGAAGGTCTCATGAGCTCCTTCAATACCAACAGTCTAACTACAACTGTAGGATTCATGGTAATAGAAGATCTCTTGCGTCTTGATAACCTTCTCTAGGAACAAGAGAAAAGAAGGAAGCCTGCTCCTATGAAAAACAACTTCACTCAACCCCTGTTGCATTAAATTCACAGTGATGCAACTACTCTGTGCCCTTGAGAAACCTCATTCACTTTTAGCAACTGAAGAATTCAAGATCTACAACATAAAGCAACTGGCTGTTGAATGCAGTTTCCTTCATTTTAAAATATTACTGCTCTTTGATGTTTATCTGTTTAAAAAAGCTTATTGCAGCTAATTCACAGCAGGAGTGCCCTGTGGCATCCTTAAAATTATATTAAAAATATAAAAGATAAGAAAGGAAAACATAATTATATAATCTAATTTTTTATGGCTACACAACAAAAATTAAATCCTAATTTTGTAATGCATATGCATAGAAGTATTTCTGACATATATCAAAAGCATGAAGACATCATACACAGGACTTTTTCTTGGAAAGTCTGACAAAGTGAAACAGCAAGAGGCCCAATACCATATTAGTTAGCTTTCAACTTTATTCAGAAAATGACCTGCAAGGACAAGTCAGAAACATATGGATGGAAGGTTGTTATCCACAGAGTCAATGTACAAATGGCATTTTTTCATTTACTAGAAATAATACTACAACTGCTGCAGTCACTCCCCCTCACCATTTGTATTCAATTCATTAGTGACTAAAAATTGCACTTTTTAAAAATAATTGCATGTTGTACCATTGCCTTACGCCATCTGATAGATGTCAGCTGCAACTGCGTCCCTAGACCTAAAGTTCCATACGAGCTCTTCTGGGATCCATTGAGACATGGCAGTAATGTGATTCACTCCAAGGGTGGCATTTGGTAGAACTCCCTCCTAACAATTTAAGATGCTGGTGGTATAGAGTGGTCTCATGCATGCCCTGATTTGCTCCAAGTACTATAGAGGGTGGTCATAATACTCCTGAAAATGTATTCAGAATCAAACCAAAGCCTCAACTAACAGATCTTCCTCTGAGTCATCCCTCTCAAAACAACCCCTCAAAAGAGTCCTTCCGAGATGCTTTCTAGAAGTCTGTGGATTAGACTGGATTTTCTTAAAACCTTAAAGTTCTTTGGGGGTTGGCACCTTCATAATGCATCCCCAACTCAATCCACGTGAAAAAGGTTAGAAAGCACAAACAGGTTAGATCTGTATTCATGCTATTCCACAGGCACGGCAAACCTCAAGATGGAGCATTCTTCCACCAAAGGGAAGGATTTTAAGATTATCTGTCCCAGAGGCAATGGCTGGAAAAAGGGTAATTGCACAGGCAAATCAGAACAGACGTCCAAGGCCCTGTTTGTGCTAAAATGAATGAGGATGAATCCACTAGATATTCAAAGGCCAGCTCTGAGCTCCTAAGTTTCACGCTTTGTGATCCACATGTTGGGACCAATGCAAAAATCTTCCCAGCTCAAGGAGGCTTAAGAATAAAGACTAACACTGAGAAAATACAAACAAAATCAAAAGTACTCTTTCACAGTGAATTCAGAAATTATAGATAGTAAGGTAGTTCAACAGAAAAAGGTGATGTGTATCAAGACCCCTGAATGTGATTAGGTATATTCACTAGCAATCAAGTTCCTTGAAAACAAAGACAAAACAACCTTGATTTAAACAGCTCAAGAATGTTGGAGCCCACCTAAGAATCTGGTATTTTCTTATTTGATAAACAACCTAAAAAAACCCAAAACTTTTGAGTAGTACTTCTTTGGAGAGAAACTGTGTCATAGACTTCATTACATTCTCAGCATGTCCTTGTGTTCCAGCACTAAAGACTTCTGATAGAGTAAATCCTGCTTTCTCAACAGAAAAAGCCAACAGACAGGTACCTTTCAAACAGGGGATGTATAGACTGAGGACCCTTGGAGGAAAGAATCCTTGCTCCAGCTATTGCAGGCAACCCATCTGCCTCAGTTACTATCTGTTACTATCTATTCTACCTATAGATCAAGAAAAACTGAAGTATTTTGCAAAGTCTCATGTGTAAGTCCTCTTCATTTTCAGAGCCACCAACCAAAAATGAGATGCTCCACATTTCTAGACACACTGAAAATATTGCTTTTGGCAAAAATTAACCCATTAATACAAGATTTTATTTCCAAATATTCTCTTCACCAAAATGATGCACACTGGGACAAAACAAACCAGCCTAAATTCTCTCTAAAACTCTGCGTAGTGTTTCCTACAGCAAAAGGGGGGGGAATAAAGAAACCCCAAACCTGTATTTGCCATTCTTATGCAGCTTCTATTTCATTACCATCACTAAGGTACTCCTCACACATGAGAGAGGGAGGGAAGAGAGAGGAAAGAAAAGATTTAATAAATAACAGAGAAGAAAATCCTGATGACGTTAATCTCAACCACAGTAAAACAATAGTTTGAAACCATGCCAAGTCTCTTTCTACAGTCTCAGGCTCAAGCCCAGCATCTACTTCATTAAAGTAAATAAAATATAACGGTGAAGAAAAATAATAAGAAAGACTGCATGAATAATAGAGAGAATCTGAGTACAAGTCCAACCAAATGATGTCAACTATTATTTCATTTTACTTTGCTCTCTCTGAGAAAACACCAGAGAGAGCAGGGGGAGGGGGAGCTGAGGAAATAGTGCACTGAGAATAAAGAGGCAAGAATATCCCACAGGGGTTTTGATAACAAAAGCACTAACATTATATATATATATATATTTCAAAAAGCCTTTCAACTTTATTAATTCCCTTACAAATATAATACAATGGAGAGTCAAGAGTAAAAAAAAAATAGTGATCAAAATTGCAGGGACATTTACAATGAACAGCTCTGGGCCATTATGTCCCAAACTTGTCTTCATTCAGGAATGGAATTTAGTCCAGTGTGGACATTTGTTTGTATAATTATGATGTCTGATTAAAGCTGTTATTAGCAGTATTCAAACAGGAATTCAAATTTGTATGGAAAAAAGATGCTGCATCTTTTCTTCTGACTTAGTAGGAAGCTAATCAGAGTCACTGTGAGAAATCTTTTACTCACACATCCCTGAGCTCTTTTCCTAACACCTGGGACAATTTTTAATACACCTCCTCTTCCTAACAAATCTCAGGAAAACATACTGGCTTCTGAACGATCCGCTACAACTGTGATTTTGTTTGGAGACATTCAAAGTCCAAGGAGATTTTGTGTCATAGACAGAAGAAAATCCTCTCCAAAAGCTCAGAATGGCCAAGTTTTGACATATCCTGGATGTAAGCATATATTTTAAAAAAAACCAAAACCAATCCAAATAAAATGTATTAAGCAGTATTTGAGTTAAACATTTTGGGTTTTCAGAATTCAGATTGCTCATGTTACGAAAATGTAATGATTATACTACCTAGATAATCAGTGAGAATTCTTAAACTTAAACCCAAAAGAAAACAAAAAGCACGATTGCTGCCAGATTTTCATCTTGAGACATGTAAAAGATACTACAAAACCAAAATGTTACCAAGTACATCTTCAGTCCTAAGCATTGAGAAAAAACCCAGTCACCTTTATCATTATCCTGTGAATTAATGACAAATAAAGACTTTTACACTGACCTAAGGATGATTCTTGTAGAGCTCAATGGACAGTGGAGGGAACCTGTTCAAGACTATGCATTCAAAAGCAGATTTTATTTTTTTTGGCTGCCTTTGCTGTCATTTTGGAGTTTTGTTTGACTGACCTTTTGTATCATCCATCCTCAGTGTAATACGCAAATGGAAATCAGGTTCGAATGCCTACTCATACACTCAACCTTTGATCCTTGGACACAGATAGCCCAAGTTATCAGATATTGAAAGTATTATATTTTAAGTAAAAAAAAAAACCAAACAAAACAAAAACAAACAACAAAACCCCACAGAAAAGTAATCATCTCTACTTCAACCTGAAAAGAGAAATGCAATATACACAAGTTACAATTATAAGATAGGAAAGCTGATTGTCCAACAAGGTAACAGGATAAAAAAGACTAACAATGCTAAATGATAAAAAAAGAATAACAGTGATATGAATTGTGAATCATAAGTGCACAAAACCAAGTATTTATGAGCTATCTTCCAACAATGGCTTATTAATTGAAGAACTTTGTGAGTAACTTCCTATTGCAAATAAAACAAATCTGCAATTTGCACAAAAAATTTATTGAATAAATTATTCATTGTGAATCAACTGTTCACACAGATCTGGGTGTTCTGCTTTAGGTTTCTCTTTTGGTTAATCACGATGAAGATTACACTCTGCCTAATTTTATTGCCGCAGTGTAAATTCAAATGTATCAGTTAACTATAGATTTGTTAGAAGTAGTCAAGCACAGGACAGAATGAGATTGAAGTCATCTAATCCAAATTTGTTTTACTGCAAAGTGAAGTTTGAGGCACTTTAGAAGCACAATGGTATGTGAGAAGGATTTCAGATACCTACTGTTAATGGACTGCCTCAGAAAAGTCTAACTATAACTGCATACCTTTACAACACTTACTCATGGAAACAAATGCAAAACAGATTTGGAACAAAATCAGCTTTTTGTTCTTTTTAAGAGATGGATAAGAAAGAGGTGTTTTGCACTGTTGTGTGTAGCATGTCCTACAAGGCATGGCCTCCTCTACAAGACTTTCTGTGTGAACCTGGCAACTGGGAGATAACTTGTTTTCAGTCTGCAAGAAGATAACTTCTCTGAGCAGGAAAATAAACACAGTAGGTGGATCAGGACTTAAGATGGACAGCAAATAGTAAGTTTGAATTTCAGGGGAAGAGACTGACTTCTAGGAATGAATAGCATGTTTATAAAACAAGATCACAAAGAGCAGCTTTTAACTGCCCTTCTTGATAAACCTCCACTTTCTGTCTTTGCAGCTAATATTTACAATTACTACACTGGATTAGAAATACCACTTTAAACTTCAGCAAACCCTCAATATGTTGGATAATAACATAGTGGAATAATTCAGAAAAATCAGAACAGGGTAAACTGCATGATCCATTATTTGGGACATAGAACAAGCACACAACAGAGAGAGAACATCTGCAATGCTGTTGAATATGGAGCATGGAGATCCCAAACCCACACAGCAACCCGCAAAATGTGGCTCTGCTGCTTCCAGACCACAGGCAGGGAAAGAATCTATGTCCATGCTTATAACATAACTGGCATTCCCAATAATCAAAGGTTGACTAACATTTTTTTTTATTATTATTTATTCTTTTTTTAATAACAAACTGGTGTATTCAGTGTGGTTATTTCCCAATACAGTAATTTCTCACTCAGCAAGAAAATGTTTTACAAACATTAACAGAGCATCAGAGCTCTGTAAGAATTCCTCTATAAAAGAACATTTTTCCTTTTTCTAACCTAAAGAATACTTTCTGATGAGCAGCCTCCCCGAAACTCAGTACTATTCTGAACAACACAGGAAGTCAGTAAAATAGATCAGACTGGGTATGACTGTTTAAATTAAAGTGGTGTAGGAGAGAGTTATAATATTCAAATGTTCTGAAGAGAAGCTGGCAGATACCACAGACAGTAAAACATCAGTAGTACCTGTTGAGTCACTGCACTCTACACTCTAGTTAGAATTTACAGACCATGTATTCAAAGATAGTATTTTCTCACAATTCCAATCCCATGGGTATATACAGACACATATATAACCCTAAGTTGGTAAAATGTAACATTTTTTCCAGCTATAGAGAAGTTCACACTGTAAACATTACTGCAAAGAGAGCTTTCAAAACCTAAAAACAATGCAGAGATTTGTATGTAGTTTTGCATCACTGGGTTTTCCCACCTTCCTTCATCTTTCTGCTCTCTTCCTCTTCTCATCCTTCCTTCATGATTTTTGCCTTCTCTTTTGCTCTTCCTTTGGTTTTGGCATGATTGTATCCTCTCTGCTTTCCACTCTCCCACCCCTAAACACTTTCCAATATAAAGCATTTGCCAAAAAAAATTTGTCTGTTTCTAGCTGCTCCAGGAGAGTGCAATCTGTATCTACCCTGCTCAGAGCAGCCAGAGGAAAGGCTGTGGTCAGGAGTTGCATTTTTCCTGCAAAACTCCTAACGAAGACTACCATTTTTGGAAGTGCTGAAGGCAGCCAGCTACTAATAAGTGACATATCTGACACTGGTAAGACATAGAAACTGGTACACAAAGTCATTTCCTTTATACTTTCAGATTAATTTAGTAATAAGAGGAAGGAGTTTAATTATGTTGATAATAATTTATTATTTATTGAACAATGACATGCTCAGCCATGTACAACACAGAGCATGTGCTTACAACATCAGCTAGATGGGTCATACAGTTTATACACAACACCAAAACCCTGTAACATTTAATATGGTAACATCTGAACAAGTAACATGTGAATGTGAAATTCAGCTGGGCAAACCCCTTCTGTTTAAGGACAAACACATTCACAGCCCCCTCTTCAAAACTCCTGCACCATGTGTCAGGGCAAATTTTGATTTCAAAGGCTCAGTTTCCTTCCACATACAGCAAGCTTGGGAAGGGGAAAAAATACCTTATTACCCTGATGCCGTTGTATTATCTTTCCTGGAGCAACACTTAACACTGGTCCATTGGTTGAGTAGGGGAGAACAACAGTACCCTTTCTTCTCTTGGATTATCTATAAACACAACATCACTACCTCCAGCTTCCCTTGAGGCTGGCTCTTGATGTGTCCAAACACAGTGGGGTTTAATGACACAACTTCCCATCAGGAGCACAGACAAACATGTCCTAAAGGGGCTTAGGGAAACCAGGAAACTAGGCAGGCACCGACAGTGGCATGGGATTGCTCTTTTCACTTCACACAGCAAGACAAACTCCTGAATTGTCCTCTTTTACATGAAGGGGGATCTTGAGATAGAGATATGAGAAAGGCACACTATTTTGTAATCTCACTTTATCAAAACAACCAACCAAACAAAAATAGATTTTCTTAGATTCTGTATCTTCATTTATGAACTCTTGGGACTAGCAATGCTATTCCTGTACAAGGTGCCCTCCATTCCTGTTATATATATTCCAGTATTGCTGTTATCCATTTAATTAATCACTGATGTCTATTCTAATAAGCACAAGAGTCTATTTTGAACAAAAGCTTTCTTGACCCACCTAGATGAATGTCACTTAAAGCATTATTTGCCCAAATTGGCTTAAATATATTATAGGGCAAATACAAAGCAAACTGTAAACTTGATTTGATAGCACAAACTAGAAAGCAGAATTTTAGCTATATTGCTGTTTGGCCACCAGAACATATTACTCAGTAACCCATGATTTTTAAATAAGGCTTTTAAAAGTAGTATTTACATCAGATCATATTATGATCTTGCTAAAAGTTTCCCCAAGAATTACTAATTTTACTGAAGTCAGTGGAAGTAACTCTGGATTTATGCAAGTGCAATTGTGGCAATAGTCTGCTCACTGGCTGTTAGGGGTTGGGTTTGGTTTAAACAGTAGAGTATGAATATTTTCATTAGTCATCATGGGAAATGCAGTACAACATATCTGAGAACATATCCAAGAATCTTCCTGCATTGATTGCAAACACTCACAAGTTCCTTATCATAGAATTGTCAGGGTTGGAAGGGACCTTAAAGATCATCTAGTTCCAACCCTCCTGCCATGGGCAGGGACACCTCCCACTAGAGCAGGTTGCTCAGAGCCCCATCCAGCCTAGTCTTAAAAACTTCCCAGGGTGGGGCTTCCAGCACCTCTCTGGGCAACCTGTTCCAGAGTCTCACTACCCTCATGGTGAAGAAATTCTTCCTAATGTCCAACCTGAATCAACCTATCTCTAGCTTTAATCCATTCCTTCTAGTCCTATCACTGCCCAACAGCCTAAAAAGTCCCTCACCAGCTTTCTTGTAGGCCCTCTTCAGATACTGGAAGGCGACAATAAGGTCTCCCCGGAGCCTTCTTTTTTCTAGACTGAACAACCCCAACTCTCTCAGTCTGTCCCCATAGGAGAGGTGCTCCAGCCCTCTGATCATCCTTGTGGCCTTTCTCTGGACACACTCCAGCACTTCCATATCCCTCCTGTAATAGGGACTCCAGAACTGGATGCAGTACTCCAGGTGAGGCCTCATGAGAGTGGAGTAGAGGGGAAGAATCACCTCCCTTGACCTGCTAGCCATGCTTCTCTTGATGCAGCCCAGGATATGATTGGCCCTCTGGGCTGCGAGAGCACACTGATGGCTCATGTTGAGCTTCTCATCCACCAGCACTCCCAGGTCCTTTTCTTCATATACCTTTATTTCACTATCTTCATCTAACAGGATTAGATAACAAATCATAGATTGCTGTGTATCTACAGCATCGAGAAGACACAAGGCATCAACAATTTAAGGTTCATTGTATTTGTCAGCACCTCAGAATAATCCATTCAATTAAATCATGCTGAGGCTAGAAGGAATAGAGATGGCCCATGAAACTCACTTCGTCAGATTTGTCATACAGTTCCCCAGAGAAGCTGGTATCCCACTCACAAAGCTTCTCAGCTTACTGAGGTGAAATCCCATGAAGTAGGTGCTGCTTTCTGCTTAATGTGGGGCCAAGGATCCCCTTGGCAAGGCAGAGTCTTACTCCAACAACTCACTGCCTGTGGATGCTCTCAGCAGCTGTACCAAACCTGACTAAATGGCCTTTTTTATCCCATGCACAATATCTGATCTTTATTCACCTGAACCTGCCTTCTTTCTGCAGCTAAAAGTTCAGCAAAGGGTTTCAATAGACGTTCTAGAGCAAATGCAATCCAGTGCTGGTTACGAAAGATACCTCAGCATAGAAGAGCTTCAGAAGGATACCTAAGAGATTCCTGCAAGAGGAGGAAATCCAGCACTGCTACAATGCAAAATAACTACATATTCTTGCTAAATAGGGATAAGATTAACTATGTTGACTAAGTGTAATCTTGATAACAATCAGGTTTCAGTTATATTAATACAAGTGAATGCTATAAACTAAACCTCTGTGAGAAGTAGAGAACACATAACTTATGGCACTGATGGCACTTAAGAAAGTAATACCCACTAGTCTACAAATACATCTTTTGAAAGCCAAGTGAGATACAGCAACAAATCTTTTCAGACCTCCCCGTGCATTTCTTTTTGGCATCAGCAAAAGCAAACAATACATCAGTATTCTCTTCTTAAGCACATAAAAAGAAGTATGTTTATTGAAAAGTTAATATTGCCATATTACAGTAGAACTGTTTTCTTACAGGATTAAAGGGGAAAAAACAAAAAAAACAAAAAAAACCAAACAACAAAACACAATAATTTAAGTAAAAATAACCAATTTTTTTTTTTTAGTGTCTGTCTCCAGAACCAAATCTGCCTCAGTCAGAAATTACATTAATTCACACTTTCTACTGATAGTGCCATGTTGCACTGAATGCCATATGCACTGAAATAGGCACTCACGGTGTGGATGCAGTGATGAATAAAACCTCAGTTTAATCTCACTATGTAAGTGAATGGCTTTGTCTTAGGCCAGGTATTAAGCAATGCTAAAAATTAGCAGATACTCTTAAAGACTTTCAGCTTCAGTGACCTGCCATCATGTCTGATTTTTCTGTCTGTACTGTAGCAAGATTAGATTCAGCAAAAGCTCAAGTAGAGATTAAATTGTGCAATTCTAACACAAATTTAAACTCACACCCCTCATTGAACATCCCAGAGCTTTGGTTGGAGATAGTCAGTGGATGGGAAATCAAGCTGGACTGGTGGTTAATTCGACTGCCACACAATATTTTTGCATTCAACAGACATGCCAAATAACTCCCTTTGGAGGCGATGTCTGGGTTGCAGCAGTAGCTTGCACTGATGACTTGAACTGACATCCACAGCAAGAAGGTTGCTTTGACAAACAGCATCTTCTCTGACCTCAGTTTGCCTGGGTTTCCCACCATCAAACATTTCAAGCCTGCCTTGACTCCACCAAAGCACATCTCTCTCTTCCACTTCTCATAGGAAAACACCCTCAAGCTGTCTGAACAATCCTCCATTGACACTCTTTTTGTTTCCCCCTTCCCTCCTGCTCCATAAAGCTGGTTTTTGGCATATTAAAGCTTAATTTGTTTAAGAACAAACAGTTGGGGGGTCTTCATCTTACAGATGAGAGTGACAGATCACATGAGGAGACCAAAGACTTCAGGGGCTGAAGATCTGGCAGGTTTGTGTCTCAGCGGAGATAGAGAACTCATTGTCATGTTTCCAAAAGGCATTACACAGGACTCCAAGGTGGAGCTGTTTACCCATACAGTGATCTCTCCCCAGATGCAGTTGCTACTGCAGCTAATTAAGAGAACAATTAAGACTAAGGCAATCAGTCAAGTACACAGATCCAAGTCATTTTCTCCACTCTCTGATGCTGCACTGGCTCCCAGAGGGATAAACCTTATTCACTCATTCAGAAAATGACAGGAAGAAGCTATTAAATATCTGAAAACCATAAAAATGCAATCATACTGTTCCTGAGCTAAGCCACTCACCAGAGACCAATGCCAGGCAACTTAAGAAACTTGCTGGCCTCCAGAATTCACATACTTACAAATAAGAAAATTAATCAAAAGCAGTCCAGATCAAAATTTAATTAAAAAGAAAAGGATTGCCGAGGACTTCCTGAGATTTCTCTGTTTTATGTTTATGACTGATCAATATTATGTGTTATCAGCTCAGTGTATGACAAATTCCACTGGGCATCTTTAAAGAGGAAGTAACAGATTAAATATTGAGCTAAACAATTTAATCTCAGCTTTAAAAGGTTTTCAGATATTTGTAAAGGTAAATCCTATTAGAGTATAAATGTCTCCATGTACTAGTGCTGTAGGCTCGTCACAGAGGAATTTGTAAACACCAGGAGACAGGCGCTCATTAAATATAAATTTCCTTCTTTTGTAGAGCTATTGATGAAAAAAGAGAAAGCATTTATGTCTTCAGCAGAACGGGGAAAAAAGTCTTAGGAGTGAGATTTAAATGTATCTCTAGGTGCAAGTAAATACGTATCACACTTCAAGACCTGGCAATAGCAACTGTCTCCTTAAATCCATTTAAACAAAACCCAGAGATACTGATCCTTCATACCTCACAGTGACAGTGAAAAAAAAGACTCACCTATTGGCAATAAAAACATGGCCAGCTGTGCCAAGCATATACAAGAACAGTTATGTATGACAAAGAAACAAATTAAGGGAAAGACTAAATCAAAACCATACTTTATGTTGGCTATTACATATATGCACTACATATGTATAGACACATGCATGCATAAACATGGTGGGTCATACACGCATAGGTCATACTGACAATAAAGGTGTTAAAACCAAGCAACATTAAGGAAGCACACCAAACATCATGTACTAAGCTGAATGTGTGTAGAAGGTCTTCAGGCATACTGTACGATCTCATCCTCTCTGTACTGGGGGAATAGCTTACCCCTCCCCTCCCCCCCACCTCCCAACCAATATCTGTTCCTCAACATTTGCACAGGTCTATCATCACTGGGACTTACAGCACACATGGCAGCAGTGGGAAGTGTTGTTTCGACCACTGTTGCAGCTTCTCAGGTAATCTTCAACATAGGACACAGCACAGAAACTGTGCTTATCTATTTGTATTCACCTGCCTGAAGTATCAAACCCATTTCTAATAAATACATGTCCATCAGTAAGAGATTAGCAGGAACACCACCAACTCACCAAAAGAGCTACCACCTGGGGCCACCCCACTACACCAGTGGTAGAGCACCAGGATGAGCCAGCCTCCTGCATCCATCCACCCACCCAGAGCCTTACAGACAGGTTCTGTTTCTAAGCCAGCAGCTATCTTCATTTTACATTTTAGAATTAGTTTCATTTTTGACAATTTTATGTGAAAAGCAATGAAAGTAATTAGAAGCTTCATACGGTCCCTTCTCCTATCCCTGCCCCCTCTCCACACCATTAATCAGCTCTATTCAGTTTCTATCCAAGCCAGATAGAGAGAGAGGAGGAAGAGAAATGTATTGTGGAATTTGACATTTGTTATGGTAGTCTGGGTAACCTACCAAGCAGAAATACAAAACATATACAAACAAATCTATTATATATTATTTCACCGGGACGAATAAGAACATTCATAAAATAGGATGATCTTTCTAACAGATGAGAAGAAAATAACAGTAGTACAGCACATTGATTTCTCAATCAAAACTAAATAAACTCCAAGAACTAAATTTCAAACACAAATGGGCTTCAAGCTACAGGAAACTTCTTTAGTACAAAAGTAGAAGCTAATAATACACAGTTATTACTGATTTCTGTAAATGGAATCACTAATATTTCAAAAAAATGGCTCAGTTTCAGAATAAGCTTACATATAAATATAAAAGTGTTCAACTTCATTCTTCCAATTCCCACTTTCTGACATGCAGAGATTTAGAAAGAGAGATGACATTTTGTCATGAAGACAGTGACTGAGATGGTCAGTCTTTTCCAAGCCTGAGCTGAGGGATGTCAAATGAACTTTAAAGGAAGTGGTATAAGATGAAAAGGAGATGCTCACCTTGGTGATCCTGCCCCAGGACAGCATCAACCCTAATAGCTGAAAAAGGAATGGAAAAGTTATGAGAGGGGAAACAAAGGGACAAAAACTCCCCACTGGTAAGTTTTAAATAGAAGTTGTCACTTCAGTAAGCCCCATCGAAACAAATTTCTGTAGGCTAAGAGAACTTTTACAGGAAATATCTGCCCACCCAGTGCTTATATTCTGCCCTGCCACACAGTTACCTGCTGCCTGAGACAAAAGACTGCACTAGGAGGAACTGAATTATGGCCTTGTCTATTATGTACAACATACATCTATAATTTATTTCTACATATTACATAACTGATTTCTAGAAAATTATCACTACTGAGCATTTGCTTCTAACATTAGCCTTAGAATCCCATATCACCTAAACACCAGGATCCAGAGGTTTGGGGATCTTCATTACATATTTTCATTAGTAGAGAAAAGGGGAAAAAATCCATGGCCCTGTGCAGTTGTGTTTCATTATCGATCAACTACTGGAGTGATAAACCAGGGGGCTTTAACTCTGTGTTGATTAAATCATCGCTGCACCCAATTAATTATAGCATTACTACCAACAGCATTACAAACAAAATATGCATTTAACATTTGGGATAAGACACAAGTAAACATTTCTAAAAAAAAGGTGCTCTGACCTCAGCTGCATTACTGGCGTTGAACCTGAGCAATGCCTGCAAGGAAAAACCTGACAGAACTCCTTGTAAACACAGAAATCTGGCTTTAGGCAGCAGCTACACTTCTGCTGCCATTGACTCCACACAAAGCTTGCCAGAGAGCTGCCTTGACAGGAATGTGTATGAGAGCTGCCAGGAACAGAATGGGCCCAAGCATCTTTACTGAGATTAAAGTTGTGTCCAAATTAGGATTTTTACCTTAATACTTTTACCCTCTAAGGGTAGTGTACACATAGAATCATAGAATCATAGAATGGTAGGGGTTGGAAGGGACCTCTGAAGATCATTCAGTCCAAGCCCCCTGCCAACACAGGAACACATAGGGCAGGCCACACAGGAATAGATCCAGGCGGGTCTTGAAAGTCTCTAGAGAAGCAGACTCCATAACTTCACTAGACAAACTGTTCCAGGGCTATGTCACTCTCACAGTGAAGAAGGATTTTCCTCATGCTGAGGTAGAACTTCCTGTGTTTCACCTTGCTATCATTACCTCTCATCCTATCACAGGGCACAACTGAAAAGAGACTGGCTCCTTCTGCATGACACCCACCCTTCAGGTATTTGTAAACATTCATAAGATCCCCTCTCAGTCTTCTCTTTTCCAGGCTAAACAGCCCCGGGGCTCTCAGCCTTTCCTCATAAGAGAGAAGTTCCAGTCCCTTCATCATCTTTGTAGCTCTCCAATGGACTCTCTCTAGTATTTCCCTGTCCATCTTGAACCAGGGAGACCAGATCTGGACACAGTACTACAGATGTGTCTCACTATTGCAGAGTAGACGGGGAGGAGAACCTCCCTCAACCTGCTGGCCACACTCTTCTTTATGCACCCCAGGATATGATTGGACTTCCTGGACACAAGGGCACATTGCTGTTCCATGGATAACTTATTGTCCACCAAGGATGCCAAGGTCCCTCTTCATGGGGCTGCTTTCCAGCAGGTCTACCCCTGACCTGTACCAGTATATGGTGGTGTTCCTTCCCAGGTTTAGGACCCTACACTTATCCTTGTTGAAGCTGACTAGGTTCCCATTTGCCCAGCTCTTCAGTCTGTCCAGGTCTTGCTAGATGGCAGCATAGCCTTCCGGTGTATCAGCCATTCCTCCCAGTTTAGTATCATCAGCAAACTTGCTGAGGGTACTCTCTGGTACACTCTGTCCTTTCATCCAGGTCATTGATGAAGATGTTGAATAAGACTGGACCCGGAAGTGACCACCACTTGTAGTGGGTCTGGCTGAGCTGCTTTTTCCCATACAGCCCTCATGCCACAGTACTGGGAGCTAGAGGGTGTTGATAACACACCCATGTTATGACTGCCAGTGCTCACACAGCACCAGAGGATGGGGAGGGCAAGACGGGGGAGGGGATACAGCTGACCTGAGCTGATCAGTGGGATATTCCATACCATATGACATCAGCTCAGCTATAAATGGAGAGGGCAGGAGGAGGATGGGGGGCATTCGTCTTTGTCCTCCAAGTGGCTGCTACGTGTTCTGGAGCCCTGCTTCCTGGACTTGGCCAGACATTGCCTGTGGATGGGAAGTAGAGAATAGTATCTTTATCTATCATAACCCATGGATCTTTTCTTTTCATCATATTCTCTCCCTGCGGGCTGTGCTGACAGAGGTTGGGAGGAGTGATAGAAGGGCTTGGTGGGCACCTGGTACCCAGCCATAGTAAACCCACCACAGTTCCTTTTTTGTCACCCAACGTGGGGCACGAGCAGCAGTTTTTCTACTGCTTGCTTTAGATATTAGTAGCAAACTCCTGTGCAGGCCATGGAGTTTGCTTGCACTACTTATTTGGTGTTTTGTTAACATGATGATCGAAACACTGTCTCTTTGCTTTAATTCTGTACTGATAGCGTCAATGTACTGGGGAAGCTTCTGTCTCGGGAGGATGAAGGGACTCAGAAGCACCCTGGTACAAATAGTAACAATGTGTTTCATGCTGGCGTGGGTGGCTTTGCTGTGTTGGGGGGGCTACCTTGGGGAGAAAATGACTGAATACATCCCCCTCTCTCTCCTAGAAATTGATGTAGATAATTTCATTGTGCATGCTCCCAAGGTCCTCGTCCACCCTTATGTGAGCTTTTTAATAATACTAATCAATATCGTTGGCCTAATCCAGGTTGTGAGTAGTCTGATCCCAGTTTGGTGTGAGAGGAGACAAGTTGTGGGTGGGGTGACACCAAAATGTACCCTGAGATGGCCTGTTCCTGGGTGACAAGGGGTCTGGCAGGATTTGGACAGGTTCCTACGACTGTTGTCACCTCTTGTAGCCCGAGACTTTACCCCTGAACAGGCAAGCAATCCTGCCAAACTGACTCAACATCTAATAGAAGGGTGCCTTGTATACCCTGATGAAAACCAGCAGCTCTTAGCACTGTACTGGGGCCTGACCTGTGCCTATTGAGCCACAATTCAGTACTCTCAGAAGACTGGAGTTGAGGTAGGGACCCAAACTACACCTGAAGACACCCAGGTTGAGATAGGGACTGAAACAACTACAACCACCACAATTGCACCAGTAGTAAAAAAGAAGCTGTGGACAAGGAGAACATCAGGCCCCTACCCTCAATTAGTGAGGGATGAGGAAGAAGAGGAAATGCTCAACCAACAGGCTGGACCCTCAACAGGGAGACTGGAGGAGGGAGTGACAGAATTGAAGCAGGAGGCAGAAACCACACAGTCCCTGACTTCATCAGAACTTCAAGACCTGAGGAAAGATTACAGCTGCCAGATAAGGGAACAGATTGTTACCTGGATGCTTCAATCCTGGGATAATGGGGCTGACACCCAACAGCTGGAAGGTAAGGAAGCCCAACAGCTGGTCTCCCTCAACAGGAATCATGGCATTGAAAGAGGAATTGGAAAAGAGGCAACAATTTTCAGACTCTGGAAACAGCTCCTTTCAAACGTTAAAGCAAGATATCCATTTAAGGAATACTTAACGAACTCCACCTCCTCAGGAAAGTGGTCTACTGCTGATGAAGGTATCCAGTACTTGAGGGAACTAGTAGTACTGAAGTCATCTATGGGGATTTAGATAATGATGAGCATCCTAAAGATACAGAGGATGTTCAATGTACAAGGGCCATGTGGAGGAAAGTGATCAAGAACGCACCAGCATCATATTCTGCCAGCTTGGAAGCAATGTACTATCCCCAAATGGATAACCCAACTGTGGAAACTGTGTCTTCCTAGCTTCAGAACTTTGAAGAGAGTCTTGGCACCTCCATGTCCCTAAGGGCTAGTGCCATGGATATCAGGAGTCCCCCAAGGAATCAGTCAGTAAGAGGAAAAGGGAGCCCCAGGTTTATGTCACGTGGTGCACTCTGGTTCTTTCTGAGTGACCAGGGGGAGGATATGAGGAAGTGGGATGGTGAACCTACCTTTAAGCTGGAAGCACGTGAACAGAAATTGAAAGGGAAGACAACCATTAAAAAGGGGCCATCCAAGAAGTCCATTAATGTAGTCAGTGTTGAAACACAAGAAGGCAATAGATGATATCGCAGATATGGGAATACTAAAATCACCTCCACTGAGCCTGATGAGAGGACTTCTGGTTTGACACAGCAAGGGTCAGACAGTGAATATTCTGACCTGGAACAGGAATAGAGAAGCCCTGCTTCCAGGCAGGTGGAGGAAAGGAACAATCGGATCTATTGGACTGTGTGGATCTGATGGCCTGGCATGTCAGATCGACAAAGGTACAAGGCCTTGGTAGATACAGGTGCACACTGCACTTTAAAATTCAATAACTCTGCCTTCTCTGCATCCCCTGTCACCAGGTCTCCTGCATCATCCAGCAGCGGGCCCACAATTTCCCTATTCTTCCTCTGTAAGAGCCTGGCTGTTGTTTGCCTCAAACCTTGTGTGGTGATAAGGTCTGGAAAGACCCTCTGGAAGGGAGAGGTGTTGATTGCTTTTAATGTCTCTGTGCCCCCCTTTGGCTCCTTGCAGACATGATTTAACAAAAGGAAGAGATAGGTTCTGCATAGGTGGGAATCTGTCTTTTCTTTAGTTAAGTACTCCTGCTGACTGGGTCATGGGGGAGGTGGATGGCAGGTGCCACACTACTTCTAGCTCATGGAGCTCATGCAAATCAACACCACTTCCTGTGGAAGTTGGGAATGCCACCCAGATACCTCAAGGGTATAAAAGGGACAGAAAAATATTGACTGGTGTGCACCCACAACCGAAGAACTGAAGACTTGGATTGATCGAGTGAGACGTCACTGGATCCACGGGTGGTGATAACCTTTTCTCTTTATCTTACTCTTTATCTCTCTTACTTACTCCCTCACCCCTCCTCTCTTTTCCTCTTCTCTAATAACTTTCTTCCTCTTCCTCAAAATTTGGTTGCGCCGTAAAATAATTGCCTACAAAGATTAAATTTTTTATCCGTACTGTTTGTTGATTGTTCTATTAGGGGGAGCTAATAAACTGTTTTGTTATTGTTCCTCGGAGTCAGTGTTGTGACTCTGCTGCCCCAGCTGCCCTGCCGTGCAGGGACAGCCTCTTTCAGGAAATCACAAAGATTCACCTCCCTCGTTGTCCACTGAGGGGGATGAGACATCCTCTTACCATTGATGTATTTGAAGATGCCCTTCTTGTTCTCCTTTAGTTCCTTTGCCAGAGTTTATTCCAAGAGGGCCTTGGCCTTCCTTGTTGCATCCCTACAAACCCTGACAGCATTCCTATAATTGTCCCGAGAGACCAGTCCCTTTTTTCACATGCTATGAACTTCATTCTTCCACTTGAATTTTTCCAGCAGCTCCTTGCTCATCCATGCTGATCTCCTGCTTCCTCTACTTTATTTTTTACTCAAAACAATGCACCTGTCTTGGGCTTGGAAGAAGTAATGTCTGACTATCAACCAGCTCTCTTGGGCCCCCTTACCTTCTAGAGTCTTAGCTCAAGGGATTCCTCCAAGTAGGTCTTTGAAGAGCTCAAAGTTAGCCCTCATGAAGTCCAGTCTTACCTATTGTTTTGCTTCTTCCTTGTATGATACACTACCATGTCATGATCACTACCGCCAAGGCTGCGTCCAGCCTTCAGATCCCCAACCAGACCTTCTTTGTTCGTTAATATGAGGTCCAGCAGCACTCCCTTCTGTGTTGGCATTTCCAACACCTGCATCAGGAAGTTATCATCGATGCATTGCAAGAGCCTTCTGGACTGAGTATGCCTCATTGTGTGGCCTTTCCAACAAATACCAGTGTGATTGAAGTCACCCATGATCACCAGGGCATGTGATCTTGAGGCTACTTCCAGCTGCCTGTAGACAGTCTTGTCAACATCTTCTTCCTGGATTGTAGTAGACACCCACAACAGTTTCACCTATATTTGCATACCCCTTAATTCTCACCCATAAGCTTTCAATACATTCTTCACACCACCCTGGGAAGAGCTCAATGCATTCCAGTTGCTCACACACATAAAGAGCGACTCCACCTCTTCATCTTGCTGTTCTGTCTTTCCTAAGAAGTACATAACCATCCATGACAACATTCCAGTCATGTGAGCTATTCCACCATGTCTCAGTAACTGCAATGAGATCGTGGCCTTGCGACTGAACATAGATCTTCAATTCCTCCTGCTTATTCCCCATGCTGTGTGCATTGGTATAAAAGCATTTCAGAAAGGGGGTTGAATGGACTGCCTGTCATTATGAATGTATCTTCATAGTAGACTTCAGTAAATACTGAACATGTATGCAGTGGTATAGACATGAAATCAGAGTGACAGAGGACTTGTGTCACTATACACTGTGGAAATGTAGACCTGGAAGAAGCAGTTACTACGCTGGATTACCCCCTTCCCCAATTTTCTTCCCTCAAAATGATCTTTTTTCTAACTTCTGTAAGATTTCTTGTTTTCAAGCTGCTGAGCAGAGCACCATTACACTTTAGAAAGCAGACTTAACAAGAGCACACATCTCAACTTTTACACATAAAAAGACAGGTACTCTGTGTGCTTCTTTTGCAAAGAGAACCGAAAGTATCATTTATACGTTCAGTACAGTGTTTGAGGACATACCAGGGCTAATCTGCCTGGAATCCCAAGAATAAAGGGGACTTTACCCTTTAAATTAAAACCATGTTGTCTCTTTTGTTGCTTTAAAAGGGTTTGTTAAAAAGCCAATTTCTTGATATAGTGCCATATTGTGCTATTGATTATTAGGCAGAACCTCCCACCCCCTTCCTGCTGTAATTTTGCTGGAGTTCTTCTTTATAATCAATAGCATGCTCCACGCTGTATAGACTTGAGAATGCAGCAACTGTCTTACAACTCCCCCAAGGACAGCTGCAAAAAATGAGAAGGCTACCTCCTGGAGCTATCTAAGGATCAGATCCAAATTTCATTGAATTCTATGGAAAAATTCCCACTCACTTCAATGGGCTTTGGATCACCCCCTGCAGAGAAGCATTTTCAAAACAAACATTAAAAAACCCCCAAAGAAACTACAACAATCATTAAGACTAGAAAACCTTTCATGTTATCTACTGGATACTTTTTAAAGCAAGAGAGTAGGAATGTCCTCTTTTCTCTTTATGAATGTGTAACTTCCATTAATGCCAAGAAGACATCGTGAGATGATGAGATTGAAAAGGCTGAAAAAGAAATATGGCCCAATACCTACAAAAGCAACCTCTGTCTAGACCTGTAATTCATTAGGAAGTTTTAAAAGATAGGAGCTAAATACACAAAATTTTATAAATCTTGTTAGACAAACAAAAAAAGAAGAGGAAAAAAAAAGATTTGTAAAGCATTCTGACAGTAAGTATAATCATATAAGTGTCTAAACTATGAAGGAGAAAAGGAAAAAGTGATGATAAAAGAAATTGCATTCTACATGAGCCTTTGATGGAAAATGTAATGTTATGCTATGCAGGCTTAAATATGATTAGCATCGTAAACAAGCATCCAGTTTGTTTCCTCTTCTTTGTGCAAAACGTGCATGAGGGCAGTTTCTGCCTCTCCAAATACACTTCTACCTAGGACCAAACTAGGCTGAGCTCACTGGCAGGTGCACAGACTATACCCTTTAAACGCATGTGACCAGAATCCTTCCAAATCACAATGTTCCCTTATGTCCTCAGTGGGATGACACCCAGCACTGAGCCTGTGGATAAGAGAACTATGTGGGTGTTTGTCTGAAACCAGTAAGACTCTGATAGGCTTTTATTTCTAGGATCCAGATCTGAGATTTATCACATGTCTTTGCCCATTCCTGGACAGTTGTTTTGCAGGAAGACAGAGGTTGTCCTATTGGCAATCCCTGTAAAAAAAAGTACCTCTCTGCTGAAAAGATAGATATGCATTTCCTGGGCTCAGGTTATTCTTTTAATCTCATCTTTAAGTTGCCCTGAAGATTGCACAGAGGAAGGTGCTCAAGTTTGGTCATGAATATTGACTCCAGCTTGAAGAGGACACCTACAGAGTATTGACACTACCAGGACTAAGGGGTGGATGGGCTTCAAGGTAGATTTGGCTTAAGACCCAACTGGGCACAGTCATCAACTACCATCTGAATTTCATCCAGACTTGAAAATAGTTCCAATAAGCACCAACCTCGATTACCAATTCTCTGTTGGGATAGCTGAGAATAATCTTGTCTGAAGAAGAAAATAATTCTAACCAGAACACCAAGAAAGAATAAGTCACGCTCAGGATTGAAGTAATTGCATGGGACATTGCAGTTGCCTTTGCGTGTATGTATTTGTGCACACACGGATGTTTTGATTCTGGGAATTCAGAAGGAATCCTTTTAGCTCTACAGCTTCCAAAAATTTGTGACAAACTGCAATATTTAAGTATAGGAATATTTCTTTTAATATAATTACTTAATGAGAGTAGCAAAATGATCAAAGAAGTCCCAGAAGCTGGAAATTCATTCCAAAGCAGACATAAAAATAATTGGGCTAAAGAGTCATGTTTTAGCCCTTTCTTCTCAGTTCTGCCCCAGGGATTCACTCACAGCCCACAACAATTTGAAAACCGTACTTCTGGGGAATAGTAGGGTATAAACGTAAAGCTACACTTGAGATAAGATTTAATTATCATTCTCACCTTTCCAACACCTTTCAAGAAGTAATCCTTAAAAGCCTTACAAGTAAGAATATTACAATTAAAATTATAGCATTCAACAATAATATTAAATGAAGACAAACTGCTAAATAGGTTTTACAGGAGCTTAAGTTCAACAGGTTTATTCAAAAATATTACAAGTGATACTGTCTGATGGATTTTAGATACTCACTGTGGGCCGGAGGGTGTTAGAGCAAAATAAAACAAGCTGACATTACACTCTAAGAGATCTTCTCAGTTGTTTGAGACACAAGGCTGGAGGAAGCTACTATAACTACAGTTGGTGGATCATCATAGAGGAAGAATCATGTTCTTGTTCGGTTTCATTTCAGTGCTGTTGGGCTGGTTCACAACGAAAACAACCACCACTGCAGAGGAGCACTACTCCACAGTACTAAGTTCTACCTTCTCCCTTCCTTCCTTCTTCTTCCCCCTCTCTTCCATGCTCAGAAGTCTATTGACAGTATAACAGGAAACAGGAGGCTAAACCACTCTGGACTTCAATAGCAAATCCACCAGCAGTTGACTTGATCTTACACTCCTAGCCAGCGCAGTAGTTATCACCCCCACAAGATAGTTTTTTTGTGATTTGTACCTGAAGTAGAGCCCAACCAATCTGCATTTTGGAGATTTGAAGGCACAAGGGGAGAAAGCCCAGGAGGACAGACAGCCTGTGAGTCTGCAAGCATCTCATGAGGGTTGAAATCTTGTGTTTTGGCTGCTATTTTTCTTTTATTGTCTCAGCAGATGTATAAATCATTCTATAACTGTGGATGAAGTGCCTGTAGGCAAGATGCACCTCAGCATAGCCTTAGGCACATATCCTGCAGCATACATTACTTCCCCAACGTATACAAATGACTGGTCAGATAGACCTTCCAGACAAAAGGTGGGTGTGCCCTGCAGATACCCATCTATCTGGAGAACTAAAATTATTTTAATTGTGACAGCAGGAAGCTCTAATTTATGTTCCCATGAAGCTAGTACTTCTTAGGGTGGTATTTTACTTCTGTCAGTCGAATGCCTGAAGCATGCAGAGACTCCCCTCACCTTATTATGGTTAGATTTAGAAAGACAAGACTTAGAGGTTTCTGGAGAACCCCTTAAAACAAGTGTATTGGGATTCCCTGAACCAAAAGCTACATGACAATTTTCATTAAACTGGAAATGAAGGCGGCAGGGGGAGAGAAGTGAATACGTAGGTCTTGCTGGTTAACCAAAGGTTGCAATCTTGTCATAAACATTCTCAGAAATCTCCTAAGAAGAAAGGCCAATCCTTCATTAATGCTTATGTATGGAAGGAAGAATGGGTTCTCCCTTGTTGCCTAGACCTTGAGCAGAAGGGAAAGAGCATCTTCCAATTAGATGAGTAATTGGGAAGAGGACACTTCATTGGATACTGCCAATGAACTAATGAATTGATATGGATCAATCAACTTCTTTCTTTCAAGAGCAAAGAAAAAAGAAACCAAACTCATTAAGTTTTTAATATGCTTCCAAATAGAAACTTCCCTTTTGTTGTTTCTAAAGCCCAAATCCAGCTACTACTGCTTTTAAAACTCCTACAAAGGTGATACTATTCATTGCATTCAGAAGTCAGATCACTTCAAAGAGTATTTTACATTAAAGCCAACCACGACATCCTTCTTAAGCAACACGAATGCCTTTGAGGGAAGATGGAAAATGTAAATCACTGGAAACATGGAATACCCAATAAATCACTGGCAAGCTGGCCTGTGTTTTATCTCTAAACAGAAGTAAAGCAAAAGATTTTCCAGAGTCCAGCAAAGACAGAAAGAAAGCATTCATTGCATTGGGATTGGGATTGTTACATGATCCATACTGGACCTTTGTGCACCATGCTGGGACAAAGAATTTACACGGATGCAAGGAAGTAGAAGGTGTTAATAAGAGAACAGCACTGGAGTTTATACAACTGTTACTGCTGCTAGCATAATGTTTATCAGTTTACAGTATTTGACTTCGCATGGCTCAAGGGAGCAGTGAGAGATAACAACAGCCCAAAACATGTCCCTTTACCTGAGAAACTGGAAGGAGGTCTAACTTCTCCAGTTAACAGGAAGCCTAATTAACTTTATCTTGTATATCTGAGCTCCAGCTGGGGAGACAAGTTCACTGGGGGTTATAATAATAACAATGCATGTGTAAACATTTTGACTACTGCAAATATTGAAACATCAGAGGAGGAATATTATGGTGTGGAGAAGGTTTATTGCATCAACTCCCATTCAGAACAATTCTTTAGAAGATGCTTAAAGAAAGCCAGGCAAAAACTTAACTGCTTTTATGATAGGAGAACTAAGCAGTTCCCATACACATCAAAAGATTTGGCTAATTCAGCTGTGCTGCTTTTCTGAAATCAACAGGGCTATGCTGATTTATACCAACGCAAGAACTAACTGTCCATGATTCAGTCCTCTACACCAGCACAAAGTAGGAACACAGCACAAACAAAATATTCAACTTCTGTGTGAAGAACTGGTCAACAACAACCCCTGTGATGAAGTTAAGGGAAAGAACAGAAAATACTTGACTAGTTCAAAAATTGAGTTGCTCAGAGTGGTCTCACGAGGATGAATGAAACTTGGATTCAGCTACCTCCTTTGCAACAGCAGGGTCACATGGATTCGCAGGATTCAGCCACCTCCTTTGCAACAGCAGGGTCACACGGATTCATACAAGGCTCAATCATCTGCCAACCACCACAGTCAGAAAGCTAGATTTCATCCACACACACTTGCTGATGGAACAATATTTCTATGCAAAATAAACAGGTTGAGACTCTTCAATTCAGCAAGAGCAATTACTTCAGATGCAATAAGAGCCCAAACAACTGGCTATAGCCTCAGGAGGACAAAGGGAGGACTGTTAACCACAGCTTCCAAAACTAGAGCAAAGGGTCATCAAAGGAAGCTTTTGGGAACAAAATTCAAAACAAATCAAAGGAGGTCTAACAAGGATGCTGGTACTACAAAATCTTTACCAGGGTTCAAGGTAGAAACTACACAAGGACCTAGAAAAGAGCTCTACGGGGGGTAATGACTACATATACTACACAAGGTTCAAGAAATCCTTTAGTTGGAAAGTATTAGAAGACTGAGAGAGTATTGGAAATGAAATATCATAAATGTTCAATCTTCCCCGAGCATCCATTTACAGCTATAATTAGGAACAGGCTGCTGGATTTGATGAACATTTGGCCTGCAGAAGTACTGTGGCTCTTATTCTGTTGGTATTTCTGTTGAGATTCTGATTGTTAGTTCATCTTTAAATATGAAAATACAGAATCAGGAAGTTGAAAACTGGAGAAAGATGGTGACTAACAGCCAATAAAACGGAGCAGAGGACATTAACATTTAATATGAAGTCATTACAGGTAAGTAATTTAATTGAAAAGATGGTGAGGGTCCCAGAAGTAATTTTAATGTGTGCTATGCACTGTCAAGGTGAACAGGAATTGCAAATATTCACATAGGACTGTTGGCCCCAAACCTATTTTAATCACTGAGAGTTAGCACCAAGTCCACAACAATCAAAATTTAGATCTTTGGTCATCAGGACTGCTGCAGAGAAGCTTGGGAGCTATTGAATCTACAAATCCAGGAGAGGCATTAATGCAAGAATTCTAATATTTTCATGTATTCCAAATCAGCCACTGTCTCTTAAATTACTGTTCCACCAGGGTTAAGCCATCTATGGAGAAACAGAGGCAATAGTACTCTGTGAAAGGTGCTCTGGGATAAACATCTCTACACCAAACAGATCATTTATAGGGCCCAGAAAACTTAAAAATCAAAGTTCAGACGTTTTGTTTTCAGACAGATAATCTTTGGATTATGCATGTGAAAACGTGGTGTAATATCCACCTGATCTGTAAATTCATCTCTGCTGTAAATCTTTGAATCAAGGATTATTTTCCACCCTGCTACAGACCTAACTTTACAGACAGAAAACAAATCTGGCAGAGGTTCATTTGCCAGCTGATCTTAAAAAGCTCCATTTCTTTGATTAAATACACTTATTTCTGCAGAGTTAAGTAAATGAGTGAATGGAACATCTGACGAGCTTCTGGCAGCACATTTATTTCTACAACACTCTGTAAATCTTCTCATTTAGGCTGCCTTGATCCTCACATTCTGTTGTCTCTATTACCATTCTTCCTAGGAAGTCTGTGCCCTTCTCAGGCACTCAGACGTTTGGTGGCTGCTTACCTTCAGATGATGCCCTTCAGTGCTATGTGAGATGTGAAATCCTTGCTCAGAAACACACTTCTTGGTGGGTCATATTGCTTAAACATTTTTAGGTGCTCAACTAGAAACTTTCACAGAGTACCTCTGATGTCTAGATAGCTGATAAAGAATTGACATTGCTGGAAAAGAGGACAGGAGGGGAGTAGAGGTGAAGTAAATCTCTAAACTAAAAAATATCTAAGGAAGTCAGTCAAGGATGTGGAGGAAGTCTTCTAAGGAGCCACTTTTCACTGTCACCTGAATTTCCTGACAAGATACACTCTTAATAAAAAATACCACCCTGCCATCATGATCTGACTTAGAAACAAGTAAAACAGCAAATCAAGCAAGACCGCTTAAATGTGAAAAATTGCCCTCTGGCCCTGAAATTCCAGGTGTATTTCCAGCAAGAAGAAGTAAAGCCACCAATAAAGGAGGAAAGATTTTCTTTTAAGGTTACACAGACAATGGGATCTATAGAGCCACGTATGCCAGCTGCTTGTGGTGTAAGAAGAGGAATTACAGTTTGACAGCCCAATTTACAATCAAGGAAGAGCAAAACCATAACACACTGGTTTGTACAAAGTGTAGCACATTTCACAGTAGCAAAGGCCTGAAGGAAGGAAGAGGGTTCAAATGTTCTTGACAAATCACAGAAACAGCCACTGAAGAATGGGGAAAAATTAAACAGGGACAAGTATAAAGTGATATTGGACCATTTAACTGCTCAAACACAGGAAGCATGTGGCCAGACAGCAATTCTTTAGAAACACATTTAGGAGTTACTGGATCAGAGTCAACATGTCTCTGAAGTCCAGGGGAAAAAAAAAAAAAAAAAAGAAAACATAATGCTGGAAAAAAACAGGCTACAAAACACACAAAATAACTCCCCTGCTCTCTATTGTGTCAGTAAGGCCACAAGTGAGCACTGTATCCATCTCAAGAAAGAAGTGGACGTAGTGAGAAGAAACCCAGAGACCAACAAAAATAATCAGTCTATAAGATGCAACCTACAAGGAAAGATGAAAATGATCAGATTTATTTAGTGTAAGGAAGACAAACCAAAAAAAAAAAAACCAAAAAAATCCCCAAACAAACAAAAAAAACCCAAACACATTCTTACAGTACACATCTATGGCATGATGAAAGAGAAGTATTTCTTCTTGTCCAGAGTAGATGCAACTGAGCAGCAGCAATGGGATGAAGTTTCTGAGAGACTCAAGACTCATTTACAAAAGGGTAAGGACTACAGTAAACACTGTGAAGCACCGGAAAAAACTGCCATGTGAAGCTACATAACTTCCGTCACTGACTGTCACTCAGAATGTGTTGGGCAAGCATGCCACAAGAATCATCCATCCTACCTGGACTGCCTTAAATCCACATACACTGGAGCAACACCTTCCAGACCAATTTTTAAGGGATTCTGTATTCAATATAGTTAGAGCGAAATCCCTTGGGAGTGAGGGGAAGGGATGTGCCACTTTCTCTCTAACATAATTCATGCTTCCCCCTCTTTTAGGTCATCCTCCGCTTCGCATTCAGGTAACCTTTTGGGTTGTAAAAGTTCACTAACAGCCACTGAACATTGTTTTCATAAGTACAGAGACTGGTTTGGTACATATACAGAAAACATACACACATTTTAGACCCGAATGTATCATGCATTCTGCAGATGCATCCCATCTAGATCATCATAGGACTTTCCTTAAACATTTGAGAAATGGCCGAGTAATTAAGGACTGATCTAGCTCTGGAGCTTCAGCACACACAGGCACCTCTGCCTTGTACCACCCTCCCTTGGAGTTACAGCATGGGCATCCCTCCACAGCACTGCACTGGGCTGCTCACAAACTCCTTTCTAGTTATGAGCTTTCCTCTTCATAGCTGAGGAAGATATGCTATAAAAAAAAGGATCTCTGCTGCCCTCTTTCACCAATTAGTCCACTGAATACAACAGAGCAGAGAGAAAGGCTGAAGCCAGCACTCTGGGGAGAGGAGAGGGGCAGTAATAACATTGGAGACGTCACGCACTCAACTAGAGATGACTAGAGAGGACTGATCAGACACTTAGGGATTACAGAGTTCATCCCTGCCAGAGAGCCAAACTTCAACCGAAAACATGCTCAGACCAGGATTTCTTAGATATCCTAGTATATCGCTGCTGCTAAATAATTCAAGTGACATGATTGTGCCTGGGGCATAAGTTAAAGACCCTTACTGAAGCAACCTTAGCATCAGTTACCAGGAGTAACAAACACTGACAAGAACTTTTGCATTCAACCTATTGCCTTCACTGTCAGTTTAGCAGGAGTAACAGAAAGATCGCTGTCTGCACATATGAGGATTAACCCATCCAAAGCCCATAAGGACTTGTTCAGTGCTAGGGTGACTGGGCAATAAAATGTCAATAAATGAAAGATAATGTGATTATGATGAACTCATAACACATCCGCATCTGGAGTACTGTGGGTAGTTCTGATCACCCCACATGGAATAGCATACAACAGAACTGGGAAAGAATAAAGAAGGGAGATCAGCTTCTGATCACAGGAGACATTCAGGGCAGGGAGCAGTAATCTCCAGGGTGGAAGACTACTATCTGAAGGAGACACAGAGCAACGAGACCTTTAAAATCATTAAAAAGACACAAGAGGCAAATATGCAGGACATCATTTTTCACAACAATGCTCCAGAACACCCAAAGACATTAGACAGATTAAAATCCTAGAAAAAAGAGTAAAATTTCAACAGCTTTCAACTAAATAAGGAAGACACTGCAAAAGGACATTCTGAAGATAATAGAGTGGGTTGTGAAGAAAAAAAGATCAGATTCTTCAAGAATAATGTGTTTGTGGTTATTCAACCTGACATTCCAAATGTACACTATAAGGTCAAATTGTCCATTACACTCTGTTTCTGAGCACTGGAGAGAACACATGGGGGGGAGGGGAGAAACCAACTAACCAAACAAAAACCAAACCAAACCAAGCCAACCAACCAACCAACCAAACAAGCAAACAAAAAACAGGAAAAAAAACCCAACCAAACAAAAAAAAAAGTCATCAATACCCCATTTGTCTGCCCTTCTGCAGGGAGTACCCTAACATCTCCTCAGTTTTCCCAGCCACAACTTCTAGCGTTTGGGGATAATCAGAGTCCTGACTGCTCCATATACATCATCTTCTGTTGGTTCTGCTATGGACTGAGACAATAAGCAACACTGTGGCTCTACAGGGAATTGTTTGATTGGAATGTCCAGCAGTTTCGGTAAGCAAGCATGAAGTGGACCAAGCAGATCAGAGAATTCAGATCCAGTAATTAACTAACCCACCTTTGTTCTTTCTGTCACTAGCTCCAAGCACAAAAGACCGGCTGGACTCAGCTGCTGGTTTTAATTTAAAGCATATGAAGGTTTTGCTGAGTATTATCAAGCAAGGCTTCAAAAGGGAGACCAAAAAACCACCTTCTATTAGTCACATTTCAAAAGTTATGTATTTCTTTTGGAATAGGACTGGAACACTGTCAGCTCCAGTGCCTAAACAACTCCTGTGGGCTATGGAAGGTTACTTGCCAACCATCAAGAAAATACAGTAACTCCTAGAGTTACTGAGTCCTTCTAACTTAGTATGTTACTAAATATGATCTACTGTTACAGAAAGTGTACCACAATGCATAAGGTAGATTAGCAGATGCAACCTGACGGTGTTTTAGCCCAAAGAATGTTTAAAAAAAAATAATATATATATATATCTATATATCTGCACCTAAGGGTCTTGAGACAACCTCAAACACATCTCAAGCCTAGCTGAACTACAGCCATTGCAATGTCTGAAAGTAAAGCCGCAAAGTCTGATTAAAATAAACCAAAACAAACAAACCAAACTGATTTCTGTTCCCTTTGGCATGGAATAGACAAAGACATTTGTATCCAGTCAGTACCTTGAGTAAATTCAGAGTAACCCTGCCTCTGCCAGTCAGTGATGCAAGGTCAATACCTCCTCACTACCTCACTCTCTCCCACACGGCACAAGCCAGGTGCAATTGTTGCAGACAACTTTGTGCCACTTGAGGAGCTCCCTAAAAAGGAGGTACATGGAAATTCACATCTGTGGTAGACTTTTATCCCTGTTATTCCACAGTCTAAAGTTTGAACAAAAGCTCACTTGGCTTGGGGCTGGAAGGAAGAAGGACATGATCATCTCAATTGGGAAAATCTAACATACCCTGCAAGTATGGTGATGCTGCAGTCCAGCCTTCAAAACAGATTTTTCAAGTGAGAAGGAAAACAGCCATGAATCAGTAGGAGAAATGACTTTAAAACCTTAACAAAGTGCTCACAAACTTGAACTGGAAGAGCTGTCTCTTAATAAAACCTCCCCAAATATGAAAGATCCTCAGACATCTGCAATTAAATCCCCTATTAATCCCAAGTATATTTTAAAGGCAGTTGAGCCAGTCTACTAATCATGCTATCAACAGATTGAAAACTACCAGCAGGAAAGAGATGGTGACATAGAAATGAGAAGAGACAAAATACAAACTTAAAACCGAGGGTGATGGGGCTGTTTTTTCCACCTACATCTACACATAATTAAGATCCTCCAGTCTCTAAGTGCTGGAGAATGTTAGAACTTTAGTGTTTCTGACTCACCTCATTTCTTACATGCTCACAGGAATGAAGGTAGGGAAAATATCACCACTTCTCTATTATGGTAACCTTGCAATTAATAATTGAGAATCTTTTTATCTCTCTCTCCCTTTTTCTTTCAGAACTAGAGTGCTCTCTTCAGCTTGTTAAGCTTAGTTCACTCCCACAGATAATTCACTAGAGATCATAATTTATGGACAATTGAAGCTGCAGAAACATCTCTTAGAAGGAATAGAGCAGATCCATAGCAACAATTCTTCAGGGGAATATTAATCCCCAGCTTTATGTAGTGCTAAGTGTACAATAGTAATCAGAACTTGAGTAGAAGCTGCTAATCATTGAGGGAAAAGGCTGTATAAAGAATTCATAATGGAATTAGCCTGCGGCAAACAAAGAAAGACAAAATTAAATCAGCCATCAAATTGCACCAAGGAATTTTAATTTACAGGTTAATGTAGGATTATGTAACTAATCACAGCTAACATTTTCAATGAATGACCAATAAAATTCTACCTTTTTTTATTCCTGCTAATGGTATTCCAATAACACACTTTTATCACCAGATAATGCATTAAGAATGATTTTCAAAAATTCTAAAAATCTTGAAAAAAACATTATGACTGAGCGATGAATGCAAAATGCTGGCTTTAAGTTAATTAGCATAAATATACATCTAGATGATCTACTGTTTGGTTCAAACCAATACAATAAAGTTCCTCTGAGTCTGCATAGGACAGATTTACATAACCAAATGTGCATAACTGTAGCTTTAAAATGTATGCATGACTTCCAAAGCGGGAGATACAGCAATACAAAAAGCCTCCAAATTAAATAAGTCAAACAACTCTGAGTACTAAAGTGCATCAGCTAATTCTAAATAAAACCCTTATTATAGATTTTTATATCAATACAGCATATATATCCTATGGCATACACACAAAGGATTGCTCTAATAGAGTTTGCACTGTTTATAATATGAACATCATAAAAAAGAATAAGGTTTCTGGGATAAAAAGTTGATTTGCTTCCCCTTGAGAAAAAAAAAAAGAGACCATGTATGTGACCCAGTTATATTGGTCAATGCAGAGAGGGAAGGGAAGGGAAGGGAAGGGAAGGGAAGGGAAGGGAAGGGAA